>JAREIK010001923.1:382688-562453 GCA_029783825.1 Sapria himalayana
TTATTTAAAAAAATTGATATTAACAAATAAAAGATAAAGATAAATTAAATAATTCAAAATTTAAAACTTAATAATTCTCACATAATTTTTGAACCAATTTGTAAATTCATTTTCTAGCATATAATCGACATCATTGCTGGAAATTGATGGTTGCCTATATTTTAACTACTCAATATAAATACTGCATAAATATAAAAAGAGAACAAAATGTATATCAATTTTTAATAATTCCTATTAAAGATAAAATTAAACTATGATTTAACTTGCAACCTTTTTGTGTATACATACTCAATGTATAGTGCAACCATTTCACAATTAAGTAAAACATAGCTCCTGGTTGCTTTGTACTCTTAATCTATCATACATCTTTTCATTACTCTTCCAAATGCTCTTCTAAGATACTTGAAGATAGATAGTTTGTCCATAGAATCATCTTCAACCATCACATGACCTTCATAATTCCACGAAACATTTCAATTCTTTGTATTGACATGATCATCAAAATAATAAGAACAAAATGATGATGCTCTTCTACTAAATATGCATTGCAAATTGAACCTTTAACTTTTGACTTTTTTCTAACATTCAATTTCAACTTACGAAGATACCTACAACCACAATGTTAGGTTTCAATTTGATTAAATTACAATATTACTTAAAGTACGAAATAATAAAACACAGCAAATTATATGTATTTACCTCTCAAAAGGATACATCCACCTGAATTGCACTGGCCCAACAAACCTTGCTTCATATGCCAAAGAGACTAGCAAATGCTCCATTTAGTCAAAAAAACTCGGTGGGAATATCCGTTTTAGATTAAAAATAATAAGTGGAATGTCATTCTCCAGCCTCACAATGTCATCTATTTTGATTGTGGTTACAGTTAGATGTTTGAAAAACAAACTTAGTTCTGTAAGGACCTTCCAAACACTTTGTGGAAGTAATTCACGGAATGCAATTGGTATTAATCTCTATATAAATACATGACTGTCATGACTTTTCATTTCAAATAACATAAGATTCTTCATATCCATGTATCTACCCATATTTGACACATATCCATCAAGGAATTTCAAATTTTTTACCCATTCACATAATATTTGTCTTGCCTTCTTATCAAGTTTGTAGCAAGCTTTAGAGAATTTTCCTGTTTGCTCATTCAGTTTCAATTCAGGCCACTACATTAATCTTTCAGCACTTGTCTTGGTTTTAAAGTGTCTTTTGTTTTCCATCTACATTAAGGACAGTGTTGAAAACATTGTCAAAAACATTTTTTTTCAATATGGATCACATCTAAGTTATGACGAATAAAATTGGACTTCCAATAGGGGAAGTCCCAAAATATACAATGCTTCCTCCAGCCAAATAATTTGCTTATTGTTCCATTACTTCTAATAGCATCCTTTTCAGTTACATTCTTCAAACCCAAACTATGAATTTCTGTAATAATATCATCTTCTGAATGAATAGCTGGTGCAACTGTCATCACAGTTTTATTGTTTTGAAATGCAGTTCTATTTCTTCGAAATGGATGATTCGTAGGTAGAAACTTATGATGGTTATCAAACCATGACTATTTACCACTAAATTTGAGGGTAAATGCATCAGAATTTGTCATGTAATACGGGCATGTGAATCATCCTACAGTACTCCAGCCAGATAACATTGAATATGCAGGAAAGTCATTTACCGTCCACATAAGGGCTGTCCACATAATGAAATTTTGCTTCTTTGAGATATCATATGTATTCACGCCAACATCCCATAAATGATTTAACTCTGCAATAAGTGACTGTAAAAAAATATCCAGCATGTCTTTTGGATTTTTTGGCCCTTGAACCAATAATGACAAAAATATATTTTTCTCTTTCATACACAACCACGGAGGCAAGTTATAAGGCATCACTATCACTGGCCATGTTGAATACTGTTATCCAGATTGCCCAAATAGCTGAAATCCATTAGTGTAGAGACCCAATCTCACATTTCGACTTTATACTGCAAAATCTTGATGTATATAATTAAAATGCATCCAAGTAGGTGAATCTGATGGATGACGCATTACCCCTTCTTCAACCTCATGCTCGGAATGCCACCACATATCATTTTCTGTAGCATTTGATGCATATAGTCTCTGTAATCGAGGAATTAATGGAAAATAATGAATCTACTTAAAGACAACCTTCAATTTTTTTCGTGTTTCTAGAGCACGAGGTGCCTTCCTAAATCGAGGATGGCCGCAAAACTTACAGCTAATTAAATCACTATCACAGCCCTAGTATAACATGCATCCATTTAAACAACAATCAATTTTTCCCACTGGTAGATCCATTCCTTGTAGTAACTTCTTAGTGTTGTAAAAGTTGTTAGTGATCAAATTATTATCCGGAAAATCTCTTTCATCAGTTTTGTCACCTGATCAAATAATTTCTCAGACATATGATTTTCTGACTTAATGCTCATTTGTCAATCCACAAGTGACAATTGCGAATGTGTTTTACAACCATGCCACAACTCTTTATCTGCAGCTTTAAGCATTTCATAAAATTTCCGAGCTTCAGGATTAGGTAGTTCATCCAGTAATCCATATTGAAGTCAGAACCAGGAGCTTCCATGATCATTCTATGGTATGTGTTTGATGATTCTTCACCACAAGCAAACGATTCAATACCCTCATTTTGGTCAATATTCAGAGCCTTTGTACTTTTCCCATGATAAATCCAAACAAAATAATTTGGCACAAAGCCATATTTTGCCAAATGATATCTTATAGTGTTTGCTTAATGAAAAGGGATATTCTGACACTTTCGATGATTAAATGGATACTTAATTTTTTCTCCATCCTTCAATCTCCATTAACTACATGCAAAATTGATGAAAGTTTCAAGCCCAATTAAAAAATCTTTATTCAAAAATCCATTAATAACCCTTTTGTACATCCACTGACGATCTGAGCTCATTTTGCCTTGTTTTATTTACATAAAATAATGCTCAATTATTAATATAAATAAAACATTTATTACTTCAAAATATACAAAGAATAAAATAAAATTTCTTATAGATAAATATTTAAAATTTAAATATCGTGAATATAGAGGCAAGCCGTTTGCACAATCTACATTAATAGATAATGTAATTTTTAGCACGATATAATTTAAAAGATATCATAGTTATACTAGATAAAGGGTGCAAAGTACAATAATGCACAATAAATGAAAGCAAAAAAAATACATTTAATGTTTAAAGGAGAAGAGGGAGAGAGAGAGAAAGATATAGATAAGGTGGAGAGAGAGATGGGTAGAGAAATCGATAGACATGGGGGAGGGAGAGAGAGAGAGGGAGAGAAAAGGAGGGAAGAGAGTGGGAGAGAAAAGGTGAAAAGGAGAGGGGGGAGAGAGGGAAATAGAGAGAGGGAGAGAGAGAGGAGAGAGAGGGGGGGTGGAGAGAGAGAACAAGCAAGAAAGAAGAGCCAGAAAAAAAATGACACAAGAGAGAGTGTGACACAAAGAAAAAGAGGAAGAGATGGACAGAAAAAATTATAGAGAGAGAGAGAGACACATAGAGAGTGTAGTGTTAGAATGAAGAATTATATAAAAGAAAATATAAGTTCTTTAGTACAAACCTATCAAATATTACATTTTTTGTTATACATAAGTTCATATTTGAGCCTGAGCCCCAAGGGCTAGGATTAGGTAAGAGTACGACCCTTATTTGTATTATAACATATATGAACCTGATCAACGGACACTCTCATGCTATGTGCTTATATATTATTGATATTATATCTTTAGCCATTTTATTTCAAGTTGGTGCAACAAAAAATATATCCCATATATAATTAAATGTTAGGATACAAATAGTAAATGTAGTTATAAATAGTTACATTTAGTTTAACATATAATTATATATAGATATATGCATACAAGTAGTTATAAGTAAATATAAATAAATGTATACAAAGTTATAAACAATTATATAGATTTACATATATGTATACATATATGTTTAGATAATTAAAAATAAAGTTATATTTATTTATATAGAGTTTTTATTGTTATACTATATATATATATATATATATATATATATAGTCATACACATTTAGTTAAACATTATGTTGTATGTTTTTATACATATAATTATAAATATAGTTACATGTGGTTATACATATAGTTACACGTATAGTTAAACTTATATTTATAAATGTATGTAAATATTTTTTTTCATATAATTTCATATATTTATACATATAGTTATATATAGGTATGGAAATGCTAAAATACATTTTTTATACTAATATATAAAAATGTATATTAAATACATGTTAATTATATATTTAAATATAGTTATTTATAAAGTTTTTATAGTTATACATATAGTAAATAGAATTATTTATAATTATATGTTATTATACATATAGTATATATAGCCATTAATATTTCTATATATTTAAACATATAGTTATATATAAATATATTCATACAAATAGTTATGCACAAATATATAAAGTTATCAATAAATATATAGATTTACATATATGTATACATAGTTATAAATATAGTTATATTTAATGTTGTAGAGTGTTATATAATTATACAAATATTTATATATAGTTATACAGATATTTATACATAGTTATACACATATAGTTAAATATTATATTGTATGTTATTATAAATGTAATTATAAATATAGTTAAATGTGGGTATACTTATAGTTACAAATACTTTTAATTTTAAACACTTAAAATAATCAAATCCTACTTGTGTTTTAATGATAAAGTTTTTGAATCCAAGATTTCTAAAAAGTTACTAGTTGGATGGTTGGTGACATCATTAAATAGGTGTAAGCCCTAGGTTTTAACCTATCATTTTTCTTTGAAGAAGTGTATTTGGTAAACTCTATGAGAATCAAAAATTGATTTTTTGATTTCTGAAAATATTATTTTAGATTAAAATTTTTTAAAAACTTATGTTAGATAAACAAAGCTGATGCATTTCGGTGCAATAAAAGTGGATAAAAGTCATAATATTATATGAAAAAATGTTAAGGGAAACCAACATGAAAATAATTATATTTTTTTACAATTTTTAATTTTAATATACCATTTAGGGACCCAAATCCAAAATATTTATGATTTGGGTCTTACAAATTCATATACTGATAATTACCTTCATTTTTTCATATGGAATGCATATACTCAAGTATGCATATGAGTTTATGTAGAAACTCATTATTTCATAAACAAAAACATATGCATATGGAGTTCATAAATACTTTGTATGCATAAACAGATGCATTAACTCGTTTTTGCAACTGAGTAAGCTAAAAAAGTTTATGCATAATGTTTTTTTTAATTATATTTGGATAATTATTAGTATCCGAATATAGGTACTAAAATATAACCCAAATCATAGATATATATATTTTGGATTCCATAACATAATTATTCATTATGTGTGTGTGTGTGTGTGTGTGTGTAGATTAAGGATGAAAATGTTAAGTATTATTATTATTAGTGTTGTGGAGGGAATTCCTTTTTTTTTTGCAAAGTTAGATAAAAGTTAGTGCTGTTTTTGGATGCAACAAATTATAAAATTAGTACTTTCATTGACAAGAAAATCTATTTAATAAAATTTAAAATTGAACTGATTTAAGAAAATACTTCACAGAGCAATATTCCTATCTTTTAGTGGTATCAATGCATAATATTAAATTGTTTTTGTTATTTTGTTTTGTAATTTAAGAGATGCAAGCCTAATATTTCTTTCTATTTGAAAAGTAGAATGATTAGGATTTCTTGTAACGCATGTAATTGCTACTTAAGAGCTCTAAGGCTACTCTAATTTTATCATCATCTTAAACTTTTTATCATACTCTTACTGCTTCTTCTTCATCTTTTTAAACTTCTTCTTCTTGTACTGCTACTATCACAAATGAGTATCTACTTTCAAATGAGAATGCTCATTTATGAGATAATATTTCTCTATGCTTTATCTTTAACATGGTCTATAGTATATGCCATTATACTTTCTCATTAATCAAAGATAAAAATATAGATTATAGTTCAATTGAGAAAGCTTACTAATAGATGAGTATCTAATTGCAAATAAAGTATAAAGGGTAGATTAATTACCAATTGTGCAAGATTTATAATAGATGAGTATCAACTTGCAACATATAGGAATCCATTTGTTAGAGCATATGTTTGAGTGGTTGATTTTCCATTGTTAACAACTTCCTAGATATGATAGAACATAGTGATATATGTATCTCACTCATCAACCATGATACAACATCAAATTAATTTTTTTACAAGGTAAATGGTCTTGAGGTTGGTAATATATGTTCTACAAATCATCTCCATTGGAGAAACTAAGGTCTAGAAAGACTAATTATGGTCTCCTTTAATGATAATATTTTCTCTATGACAAGATTAATCAATCAAAAAGTTTGGTTACCTAACAAAAACATATCAATAGAGCAAGCAAAGACATGAATATTCAATTGATATGCCTTCCAATCTCAAAAGATTATCAAAAGATAACCATCAATGGGTTTCAAACCAATTTGAAAAATATTATAGTTCAAATATCAAACCAGTTAATTAAATATGATAATTTTGAATTAAATCACAAAATTATTTTTCATTTTCCCAAACTTTACTTAATAGAGTTGAATTAATAAATAGGAAATATATATATATATATATATATTCACATTATTTTTATTACACACATGCGCGCACATACACACTACAAAAATTATTAATAGATTAACCAAAATGGCTTTTTTGGATTTTTCATAATGATGTTAAATCCATAGCACATAGTAATTTTAATAATGCAAAAATTATTAAACAAATATACACATTACCATAAAATAAATGAACACAACAAAAAACTTACACTATCAAAAAATACACTACTAAAAAACTTACCATAAATAACACAAACTATGATCATACACACACTCTCATTTTATCATTCATATAATAGCAAAATACAGATTAAAACTATTTGTTTTTGAATAATTATTCTAAAAAATTTATTTTTTAGAATAATTATTAGAATTATCTTTTTGTGTTCTTCATGCAATATAGATAATAAATCAAGAACATATGTATTTTTTTTGTGCTCCTCACTCAAAAACCCCCGTGAACAAAAACATTAGCAATGGGCCATGAATAATTGAAGTTTTAAAAAGAAATATTTATAACCATAACAAAAAAAAGATACCAGCAAACTATAGCACAAAATCACCCAAACCATGATAAATAAGTTCTCCCACTTAATACCAACATGCTCAAACAATGCATAACAATTTTTTCATTTCACATCGATGGTAATAAAAAAATTATAGATATAATTATGTTTAGATAGTTTATGTATACTTTTTTATAGTTATATATATATAGTTATGTTAAAACATACTTATTTAAAACAAACTTATATTTATGTCTACTATTTTTGTATAGAGTATGTAGTTATTTATATTGATTTTTTTTAATTCGGCATACCTACTATGTACCATCAAAATCCACACAATGACAATGCATTATATCACAAATGCATGAAGTATGTATATGATTAAGTATATATACACGATCCAAAAACACCACGGTGAGTAAAGGAAAAGAATTTTAGGAACATTAAAACTTAAGCTTAATCAAGTTAATCGATGAAGAATAAATGTATAAAATGTACCTCAAATCAAATAAAAATTAAAACTTAAACCTCGAAATCGAATATATGTTGAAGCATCGGTGTCGAGGGATGGATGGCCTTCTGCGGAGATTCACGTCACTTAAGCATCAGTGTTGAAGAAGATAATTGATGTCGAAGAAGATAATCAAATTTTTTATATTTTTAATTATTATAACATTAAATAAATAATATATATATATATAATTAAAAAGAGTAATTAATTGTATTCACTATAAAAAAGTTTTTGAACAAAATGTGCATGTTGCAAGGCACAAATGAAAAATAAACACCTTAAATTTTTTTATTATAATATTAATATAAACAAAAAATATATAAACAATAAAAAAATATGATTAGCCTTATAAAAAAAATAAAATATGTACAAAATTAACAAACTCCATATATTAAGACATAAATGAAAAGATGACTTGCCTTCTAGTCACTCGCCTAAGAATTATAAAATACTATTAATGTTAAAAAATATATAAAACTTTATATTTTATCATTTAAAATATTTAAGTCATATTATCATTTTAATAAATAATTAATGTTAAAAGCTAATAGTCAAAATAGTACTCAATTGTTTAATTTGTATAAATTTTTTTAAGAGCAACCATCTATGTATTTATTTATAAATATTAATTTATTTTCTTTTAACTTTATTAAAAAATTATATTTATATTATATATCAAGATTTTCAAATATTGTATTATTTATTTATTTAAAAGTTTTCTATAATAATAAAATTTTTTTACTAATAATAATATTTAATATTTACTAGTTTATTCATCAATTCAGATAATTTATAAAATATATTCTATTTTATTATATAATGAATTAATTTATATTTATATTAATAGAAATTTTAATAAATGTTAATTTAATTTTTAAAATAAAGAAAAAAATTATTATACTTATTGAATTTAATATTTAATGTTACTTTAATACAAATTTTTAAGATTCTTATTTTAAAATTTTAGAAAATTTTTTGTATAATTTTATAAAAAATTAATACATCATAAAAATAGTTAATTTAGTCCTTATTAATATATATAATTGTTTTTTGTATTTGGATATTTTTTAAATTATTTATTTATAATATAATTTTTTATGATTTTACGAGGAGAATGTATGTTTTAAGGATTGCTCATCTATAGACCATTAACATACTTTTAATAAACAAAATTAAATACAATATTAAAACTAATAAAAAATAAAAAAAAATTATATAAATAAATATTGGGTAGAGAAATCTCGTTGCTAAATCCGTAGCTAAATTACAGATTTTATAAGGTAGAAAAAATTCATCACTATATTACATATTTTACTAGCTCGAGAAAATTGTCGCTAAATTATAGATTTTATTAGCATGAGAAATTCCGTCACTAAATCCATTGCTAAATCCATCACTAAATCATGGATTCTATTAACAAGAAAAATTATGTTGCTAAATTCGTCGCTAAATCATAGATTCAATTAGTAAGAGAAATTTTGTCGCTAAATCTATCGCTAAATCATAGATTTTATAATAAGGGAAATTCGTCGCTAAATCCGTCGCTAAATAATGTATTTTATTAGCAAGGAAAATTCTGTCACTAAATCCGTCATTAAATCATCGATTTTATTAGCAATAGAAATTCCATCGCTAAATCCATTGCAAAATAATGGATTTTATTAGTAGAGAAAATTTCATCGCTAAATATGTGGCTAAATGATAAATATTATAAGCGAGGGAAAATCTTTCGCTAAATAATGGCTAGTATTAGCGAGGGAAAATCCGTCGCTAAATCCGTCGCTAAATAATGACTTGTATTAGTGAGTGAAAATCTCTCGCTAAATCCATCACTAAATAATGGATGGTATTAGCTAGAGATATTCTGTCGCTAATCCGTCTGTAAATTCCCCGCTTTTCTTGAGTAGAATTTACGAAAAAAATTTTTCACTAATCCATCGCTACTTTCGTCGCTAAAACCCCCACTTTTCTTGAACGGATTTTACAAAAATCTTTCGTCGCTAGTCCATCGCTAATCCCCCGCTTTTTTTTACGGAATTTACGAAAAATTTTCCGTCACTAATCCATTGTTTTTTTAAAAAAAAAACATTATCCCTTGCTATTCCCAAGCTAATCCATTGCAATTTAGCTAGGGATTGATCCCTAGCAAAATTCCATAGCTAAAATGAATTTTTCTTGTAGTGATTCTATCTATTTGTCTATATACCTATTTATGTACTCTCTATCTATCTATCTATTGATGTATCAGTATGTCTATCTATTTATTATCTTTCTATCAATCTATCGTGCAAACTAGTCGATATATCGTATATATCTATCTATATATCAGTCTATCTGTCTATCTAATAGTATATCTAGCTCTATATCTAGATATCTTACTATCAATCTATCTATTTGTTTATATGACTATCTATTTGAATGTCTATAAGTCAATCTGTCTATCTATCAGTTTGTCTATTAGTATGTTTATCTATCTACATATGTATCTGTCAGTCTATTTGTCTAACTTTCTATCAGTCTATCTATCTGACTATCTATTGTATGTATATATGTCTATCTATCTATCAATCTATCTATATGTCTATCTATCTGTTTATCAATCTATTTATCTATCTGTATATTGATTTCTTTATATGTCTATCTATCTATCTATCTATCTGTCTATCTATCTGTTTGTGTATCCATCCATCTATATGTCTATATATATGTCTATCTATCTATTTATCAATATATCAATCAATCAATCTATCGATTTATGTATCTATATATCGATTTATCTATCTATCTATTTGTATAACTATTTGTCTATATTTATTTATCTATCTAATCTACTTCTATATAAATATTTGTATATATATCTTTTGACTATCTACCCATCAATCTGTCTATCTACCTAACTATTCATTTGTCTTTCTTTAGATTTGTCTATCTATCTAAATGTCTATATGTTTTTAATTGTCTATATATCTTTCTTTCTATCTTTATGTCTATTTATTTGTCTTTTTGTTTGTATATCTATTGGTTTATTCATCTATTTATCTTTTCTTTTATATGTCAGTCTATTTGCCTATCTATCTGTCTATCTTTATATTATCTATCTATCTGTATATTTATCAATCAATCAATCTATCTATCTTTCTATTTATACATCTAATTATCTATCTATCTATTGGTCTATTTTTCTATCTATCTATCTATCAGTTTATTTTTCTATCTTTCTATCGATCTTTATGTCTATCTATCTATCTATCTATTTAATATCTACCTACCTACCTACCTATCTATCTATATAAATGACTATCTATATAGATATATATATATATATAGTCTAACAATCTATCTACCAATTTGTCTATTAATATGTGTATCAATTTGGCTATCAAATTGTAAATCTATCTCTCAATCTATCTTTCGATCTAATTATCAATCTGATTATCTATTTGCCTATCTAATTTTTAATCTATTTATATATTTTCCTATCAATTTGGCAATCTTTGTTTCTATCTATCTATATATATATATATATATTTATTATCTGGCTATCTATCTTTCTTTCTTTCTAACAATCTTTTTATCTATATATCTATCTATCTGTCTGTCTATCTTTTAGTCTATCTATCAGTATATTTATCTATCTAACTATCTATTATCTTTCTATATATTTATATGTCTATCTATATGACTATATATATCTGTCTATCGATTATATTATCTATCTTTTTATTTTTCAATCTATTTCTCAATCAATCTATCTATCTATTTATCTGACTAATGATCTGTCTATTTATCTCTCTATATTATCTGTTTATCTACCTTTTTATCAATTTGAGTATCTATCTATTTATCTATCTATTGGTCTTTCAATCAGTCTTACATTCTGCTTGTCAATCTATCTATCAATATGTCTATCAAGCTGTCTATCAATCTGTCTATCAATGCATCTATAAATTTTTCTATTATTATATCTATTAATCTATCAATCTATATGTCTATGTTTATTTCTATCTATCTATATATCTATCTTTCTATCTATCTACCTACCTACCTACCTACCAATCTATCTGTATGTCTATCTATTTGTCTGTCTGTCTGTCTATTTGTATTTTAGTCTATGTGATTATCTATCTGTCAATCAATAAATCAATCTATCTATCTATATACCTATCCATTTATCTATCTGTCTATATTTTCATTTTACTATCTATCTATTTGTCTATCTGACTATCTATTTGTCAATCAATCAATCTATCTATCTATCGAAATATATATCTATCTATTTATCTATCTGTCTATATTTCCATATTACTATCAATATATATATTTATCTATTGATCTATCTATCTATCTATATGTTTATCTATGTGTCAATCTATCTAACTATCTATCTGTCAATCTATCTTTCAATATATCTTTCTATAGATCTGTCTATCTATATGTTTATCTATCTATCTTTCTATCTTTTTGACTATCTATTTGTCTATCTATTTATCTATCTATATATTTATTTTCTATCTATCTGTCTATATATCTATTCAACTTAATGTCTATCTATCTTTCATCTAATTATTTTTTAATATATTTACTAATCTGTCTATTAATCTATGTATCAATCGGGCTATTAAACTATATATCAATTTGTGTATCAATCTAACTTTAAAAAAAATTATCAATCTGACTATCTATCTATCTATCCGTCTATCTATCTATTTATCTATTTATCTATCTATTTATATACCTATCTATCAATATATTGATATATCTATCTATCTATCTATCTATCTTTCTATCTATATGTCTATCTATCTTTCTATCTATATATCTATTTATCTTTTAGTAAATCTTTCTGTCTATTTATATGTCTATATAACCGAATATTTTTTTATCTATCTATATCTTTATCTATCCATCTATCTATATTTTTATCAATTTATCAATGTCTCTGTCTATCTATCTGTCATTTAATCTATCTTATAATCTATCTATCATTTTCACTATCAATTTGTCTATCAATCTTTCTGTATATCTATATATCAATCAATCTTTTAATCTATCTATCATGATGTCTATTAATCTTTCTATTAATATGTCTATCATTCTATCAATCATTCTATCTATATATCTATCTATCTATCAATATATCTACATATGTATATATATATCTATCTATTTATCTATCTATCTCTCTATCTATTTATCTACTTATCTATATATCTATCTATATGTCAATCAATCTATCTATCTATCAATCTATCTCTCTATCTATATGAGTATATATCTATTAATCAATCAATCTATCTATTTGTCTATATATCTATCAATATATCTATTTATCTATCTATCATTATGTCAAATAATCTATTTATCTCCATATCTATCTATTTATTTATTTATCTATCTATATATCTATCAATTGTTTTACCTATCTCTATCTATCAATCTATCTATCTATCTAATTATCTTTCTATATATCTAAATGTCAATCTATCTATCTATTTATATATATATATATATATATATATATATCTATTTATCTATGTGTCTATCTATATGTCTAACTATATGCCTATCTATTTGTCTATTTATATATCTATCTATCTATTTGTCTATATATTTGTTTATCTAACTATCTATCTATATATCTGTCTATATATTTTGTTAGACATATGTATAGATAGATAGATAGACAAATGGACATATATATAGATAGTTAGATAGTTAGATCGATTGATGGTTAGATAGATAGATAGTTTGATAGATAGAAAGTTTGAAAGATAGATAGAGAAATAGATAGATAACAAAATAGATTGATAGATGATATATAGATAGGCTAATATGCAGATATATAGATAGATAGATAGACAGATAGATAAAAAACAGATATATAGATAGATAGATAGATAGACTGATATATAGATATGAACATAGATAAATAGATAGACTGATAGATAGATATGAACATAGATAGGGAGATAGATAGATAGATAGACGAATATATAGATACATAGATATATACATAGATATATACATAGATAGATAAACATAAAGATAAATAGATAGATAAGAAGGTATATAGACAGATAAATATACATATAGATAAATAGATAGATAAATAGATAGATAAATAGATAGATAGACATATAGGTAGAAAGATCATTAGATAGATAGATAGATAGGCAGATAACTAGTTAGATAGAAAGAGAGATATATATATATATATATATAGGCTTATAGACATGTATATAGAAAAATAGATATACAGATTAGTAGAAAGATTTATAGTTGATAGACAAATAGACAGATAAGCAAATAAACTGATAGACCGATAGATAGATAAATATACATATAAATCGAAAATAGATAGATTGACACATTGATAGATACATATATAGATATAAAGATAGATAGATAAATAGATAGAAAGATAGATAATACACAAATAGATAGATAGAAAGATAGACATATAAATAGATAAAGAGATATACAAAAAGAAAAATTTAGAGATTGAAAGATAAATCTATAGACAGATACACAGATATTTAGATAGAAAGATAGACAAATAGATTGTTATACTGATAGATTTATAGAATTATAGATAGATAGAATAATAGATAGATATATAGATAGATAGATAGACAGATATGTAGAAAGATAGATTGCCAGATAGATAGATAGAACTACAGATTGGCATATAGACAAATACACAGACTAATTGACAAATAGATAAATGAATAGATAAATGAATAAATAGATAGAAAAATAGATAGAAATTCATATAGACAGATAGACAAATAGACACATGGACAAATACACTGATAGAAAGATAGTCAGAAAGATAGATAGATAGAGAGGCACGTATTTAGAAAGAATTATAGATAGATATATACAAAGGTAGATAGACAGATTGATTATTAGAATGATAAATAGATAAATAGATATGTAAATAGACAGATTGATTGATTTATTGATAGATAGAGAGATAAAGATATAGATAAAAAGATAGATAGACTGACTTATAGACTGAAAAATAGTTAGATAGTTAGACAAATAGATAGATAAATAGATGCACACATACTAGATTTATACAATGATAGATTGATAGATACAAAAATAGATAGATAAATAGATATACATATACATAGATTGGCAGATAAAAAAAGATAGATACATAGATAGATAGATATACAAATAAATAGATAGACAGATAAGATAGATAGATAGATAGTTACACAAATAGACATATACAATGATATATAGATATATAGATGCCAAGATAGATAGATAAATATATATATAGAAAATTAGATAAAAGAAAAATTGATAGTTTGACAGATAGAAAGATAGGCATTTAAATATATACACATATAGACAAATAGGCAGATAAATAAAAAGATAGATATATAGATAGATATAAAGATAAATAGATAAATAGACATATAGATAGATAGACAGACAGATAGATAGATAGATAGACAGATAAACAAATAGATTGAAAGAGAGATAGATAGATAGATATCCAAATATATATAGAAATAAAAATACACATATAAACAGATAAAAAGATAAACAGATAGATAAATAGATAGATAAAAAGATAGACTGATAGAAAAAAAGTCATATAGATACATACATACATACATACATACATATATATATATATATATATATATATATATATATATATTCATAGAAAGACACATTGATAAATATATAGATTGATATAAAAATAGACAAAAAGATAGATAAATAGATAGAAAAATATATATATATAAATAGATTGTTTGATCGGTAAATAAAAAAATAGATAGAAAAATAGGTAGATCTATAGATAGGCATATAGACAGATAGATATCTGGCAGAAAGATAGATAGAGTGAGATATATATAGATAAATACACATATAGACATATAGGTAGATAGGCATATAATCCGAAAGACAGATTGATATATTGATTGATGGTCACATATATATATGGATAGATTGACAGATAGGTAGATAGTTAGATAAATAGCCATATATATATATATATATATATATATATATATATAAAGATAGATAGATAGATAAAAAAATAGATAGATTGATAGATAGATAGTCAAATAGAATGATAGATAGATTGATATACTAATAGATAGAAAGTGTGATTATTATAAATTCAATTATATAGTTAGATAGATAGACAACTAGATAGGTAGGAAATTAGATAGTTAGATAGATATACAAATAAATAGATTGATAAGTTGATAGATAAACAAGTAGTCAAATAGAATTTTACACATATAGATAGACATATAGATAGACATATAGATTGATTGACAGATAGTCACATAGAAAAGATAGATAAATAACTAGATAGGTAGAGGGATAGAAAATTAGATTAATAGATTGATAGACAGATAGACATATAGATAGATTAACATATAAACATATAGATACATATATATATATATATATATATAGAAAGATAGATAGAAAGATAGATAGGCACATATATGATAGATAGATTGAAATATAGATACATAGATAGATTGATATATATATATTGACATATAGTTACAAAGATAAATAGATAGAAAGGCAAATAGATAGTCTAATTGAGAAATAGACATATAGTTAGATAGAATGATATAGAGAATGATAGATAGACCAATAGATTGATAGATGATAGACATATAGAAAGATAGACAAATAGATTAAAAGACCTTAATAAATAGACATATAGATAGATAGATATAGAGAGAGAGAGAGATAGATCGATAGATAGATATATTAAAATATAAATAGATATAAAACAGATAAATAGATAGATAGATTAATAGATAGATAGATAATATGATAGATAGATAAATAGATAGATAGACAAATATATAGAATGATAGATTGACAGATTTATATTTACATTTATAGATAGATAGATAGATAAACAAAAAGTTAGATAGACAAATAGATAGATGGAAGATAGCGAGATAATTAGATAGTAAGATAAATAGAGAGAGAGATAGATAGATAGATAGCTAGATAGATAAATAGATTGACAGATAAATAGACTAATACATATATAGATAAATAGATATATAGATAGATAGATTAACTAATAGCCTAATAGATAGAAAGACAGTTAGATAGTTAGACAGATAGAAAACTAAAAAGATATATAGTTGCACAAATAGATAGATAGTTACACAAATAGATAGATTTAAATGTAGGAATTTAGAAAAATAGACAGATATATAGATAAAAAAATAAATAGATAGATAAATAAATTGATAGACATATAGACTTATAGATAGATAGATTGAAAAATATACAAACAGATAGACAAATTGACTGATAATTAGATAGATAAATAGGAAGATAGATAAATACACAGAAACATAAATAGATAGATATGTAGATACATATATTGATATATAGTTAGAAAGATTGACAAATAGACAGACATACAGATAGATAGATAAATAGATATATAGATAGATTTATAATTTTTAAAAATATATAAATAGATAGATATATAGATAAATAGATGTATATAGCAGATTGATTAATAGACTAGTAGATAGAGAGATAGTTAGATAGGTATGTAGCTCGACAAATAATTATAGAAAGACTATTAGAAAGATTGAATAATTAAAAGTTAGATAGATGGATAGATAGATAGATAGATGGACTTATAGATAGATAGACAAACAATTAACGAGATAGTTTGGTATGCAAAAAGAAAATTAAACAAATAGGTAGATAGATAGACATATGAATAGACACTTAGAAAGATAGCTAGATTGAATGATAGATAGATAGGCAAATAGAGTGATATATAGATAGATAGGTAGATAGAATGATATATAGATAGATAGATAAAGAGATTGATAGTTAGATTTAAAAATAAATAGATAGATATTTAGATAAAAAGATAGACATATTAATAGAAAAATTAATATATAGATAAAAACATAGACTAATTGGCATATAGACAGATATATAGATTGACATATATATAGACTAAAAATATAAAGATAAATATATAGAATGATTGATTGATTGATAGATAAAAAGATAGATAGATAGATATATAGATTTACAGAAAAAATCTAGATAAATACACATATAGACATATAAATATAAAGATAGATAGACATATATACAGAAAGATAAATAGAATGAAAGATTAATTTAGTGATAGACACATAAAAAGATAATCATAAAGAAATATAGACGGATTGATTGATTGATTTATAGTTAGATAGACATGGAAATAGATAGAGACAATAAATAGATAGACAAATATACAAATTGATAGATTGATAAACATATAGATAGATAGAACAAAACAATGATAGTTAGAATGCTAGTTAGATAGTTAGACATATAGACATATATATAGTTAGAAAGTTAGATAATTCGATAGATAGACAAATAGGCAAATATTTAAATAGATCAAAAGACTAATAGATAGAAAGATAGTTAAATAGTTAGACATATAGACATATAGATAGTTATAAAGTTAGATAGTTAGACTAAAAGACAAATAGATAGATAGAGAGATAGAGATATTGATAGGTAAATAGAAAGATAGTCAGACAGACAAATAGATAGATATATAGATAGATAGATAAATGAAGATATAGACAAATTGAAAATTTGATAGATAGATAGATAGATAAATAAATTGATTGATAAATAAATAGATAAATAGATAGATAAAAAGATCGATATAAAGACATAAACAAATAGATAGATACATAGATTCATAGATAGATAGATAAATATATAGATAGATAGATAGATAGATTGACTAATAGACTAATTGACATAAATACAGTATGTTAGTTAGTTAGATAGATATATAAATAGAAATATATAGTTGATAGTTAGATAAATAGATATATAGACATATAGACATTTAGACAGATAGAAAGATAAACAAATAAAGAAATAAATTGATAAACATATAGATAGATAGATAGAAACTTAGATAGATAGATAGATGAATAGATAGATTGATAGATAGATAGACAAATAGACATAAATAGATAGACATATTCACAGATAGACAGACAGACAAATAGATTGATAAGCATATAGGCAAATAGATAGATAGATAGATAGAAAGATAGATAGATAGATATACAAATAGAATTATAAATTTTAGATAGTTACACAAATAGAAAGATAGACATTTAAAAAAAATAGAAAAATAGATAAATAGGCATTTAGTCTAGACATATAGACATATAGAAAGATACATATATAGATTAACAAATAGATACATAGTCTGAAGGACAAATAGGTAGATAGATAGATTGAAAAAATAATAGATAGATAGATAGATACTTAAATAGAAAGATAGATAGACAAGTAAAAAGATAGACATATAGGCAAATAAACAATTGATTGATAAATAGATTGATAGATTGATATATAGAGTATAGACAGATAGAAAGATATTGAAATATATAGATAAACAGATAGATAGATAGACATATAGATAAATAGACTAATAGACTAATAGACAGAAAGATAGTTAGTTAGACATATAGATAAATAGATAGTTAGATAGTTATATAGTGAGATAGATAGACAAATAGACACATTGATAGATTGATAGTCAGATAGATAGATAAATAGATAGAGAGAAGGATTAGATAGTTAGACAAATAGATAGATATATAGATAGTTTGATAGACATATAGGGAGATATACTGATAGACTCAAACAAATAGACAGATAGATTGATAAACACTTAGAATGATAGCCAGATAGATAGATAGATAGATATATAAAGAGACTATTAGACATATAGACAAATGATAGTATGATAGTTAGATATATAAAGAGAGAGAAAGAGAGATAAATAGATAGATAGATAGACATATAGACTCATAGACACATAGTTATATAAATAGATAAATAGAGATTTATATTGGATTGTTAGACATTGAGAGATATAGATAGATATATAGTGAGGAAGATTAATAGATAGATAGACAAATAAACAAATAGACAGATATTAAAATAGATTGATAGAGAGATAGAAAGATAGAAAGATCATATAGATTGATAGATAGATATAATGAAAGATAGATATATGGACATTTAGATAAATAGATAGATAAGGATTTAAGTAGATTGACATATAGTTAGATAGAGAGATTTAAAGATAGATTGATAGTTATATAGTCAGATAGATAGAAAGATAGATAAACAATAAATAGATTAATAAATAGACAGATAGACTAATAAATAGATAAATAGATTGATGGATACATAAATAGATATAGACTGATATAATGAAAGATAGAAAGATAGGTAGTTAGATAGCATATAAAAATAGAATATAAATAGTTAAATAGTTAGAGTTTGTTAGATAATTAGATAGATTTATGGATAGATTGAATTACAGATAGATAAATAAACATAAAGGCAAATAGATAAATTAAAACAATGATAGATAGATAGGAATATAGATAGATAAATAGATAGATAAATATATGGAAAGAGAAGCAGATAAGAAAATAGATTTATACATAGATAGATAGATTGACAAATAGACAAATAAACAAATTATTAGATAGATTGATAAACATATATACATTAGATAGACAGATAGATAAATAGATAGTTAGATAAATAAAAATTCAGACAGACAAATTACTTGATAGACACATAATCATAAAGATAGATAAATAGATAGACAAATACATAGTTAGATAGATAGATAGAAAAATAGATAGATATATAGATAGATAGATAGAGAAAAAATAGACTAATAGACAAATAGGCAGATAGATAAATATACAGATATATAGATACTTAGATATATAGAAAGAAAGATAAACAAATAGAAAGATATAAAAATACATAAATACAGAGATAGACAGATAGATTAATACACAGAAAGACATATCGACAAATAATCATATAGGTAGATAGAGAAATATATAGATAAATAGATAAAAAGATAGATTGAAAGAAAGATAAATAGATAGATAGATATATAGATAGACACATAGGTAGATAGATAGACAAATAGACATATTTATAGATATATAAAAAATAGATAAACAAATAGATAAATAGATAGATAGAAAGAAAGAAAGATAGATAGATAGATAAATAGATAGATAGACGAATATATAGATAGATAGATAGACTAATAGACTATTAGATACCAAGACTATATATATATAATTAGATAGTTAGCTAGATAGATAGATAGATAATTACAAAGTTATATAGTTAGAAAAATTGATAGATTGATAGAATGAAAAATAGAAACATAGACATTTAGACAGGTAAACATATAGACATATAAACATATATACATATTTACATATAGACATATAGACATATAGATAGATAGACATATAGATAGATAGATAGAAATATTGATTGATATATAGATAGATAGATAAATTGATTGATATATAGATAGATTAATAGATAGATAAACATATAGAAAGAAAGAAAGATAGATAGATAAAATAGATACATAGATAGACAAATAGACAAATAAATAAATAGACATATAGACTTATATAATGATAGAAATATATGCTGATAGATTGATATCCAAATTGAAAGATAGATAGATAAATACGTAGAGAGATCGAATGATAGATTGATTACTAGATAGATAGATACACAGAAAGACATATAGATAGATAGACATATAAACATATAGATAAATAGACATACATATAGATAGATTGAAAGACAGATAGATATAAAGATAGAGAGAAAGATAGACTAATGGACAGAAATGCAGAAAGATAGTTAGATAGATATGTAGATATATAGTTAGATAGTTAGATAGATATATATATATATATATATACAGATGCATAGATTTATTGTTTAATAAATTGATAGATACATAGATAAACAGATAGATATTAGAAATATAGACACATAGGAATATGAATAGAAAGACATATGGAAAGATAGAAAAAAAAAATAATAGATAGATAAACAAATAGCCAAATACACATATAGATGGATAAATAGATAGACATGTAGACAGATAGACATATAGTTAGTTGGTTAGATAGACAGATAAACATATAAATAGATAAAAAATTATACATATAGATAGATTGATACTCAAATAATATAGAGACAAACAAACAGATAGATAGATACAAAATATTATAGAGACAGATAGTCAGATAGACACATAGATAGATAGATAAATATGTATGTAGATCAACAAATATGTAAATAGATAGATTGATAAATAGATAGATAGATAGAGAAAAATATATAAATAGAAACACTAATAGTCATATAGACATATTGACAGAGAGACAAATAGATGCATATATAGATAGACATATAGATAAATTAATACATATACAGATAGATATTTACATAGATAGAGAGATAAAAATAGACATATAGACAGAAAGTTATATAGATAGATAGATAGAAAGATAGTCACATCAATAAATAGATCAATAGATAGATTGATAGATTATCAAATATATATAGAGATATATAGATATAGATATAGATATATATATATATAGAGTTCGGCTGATAGACATTTAAATAGATAGATTGATAGAAAAATAGATATGTCGATATTCGACAGATAGTCAGATAGATTTATTGATCGATAGACAAATATACAATCAATTAGACAAATAAACAGATAGATATATAGATAGAAAGCCATATAAACATATAAATAGTTATATAAATAGACATATAGATAGATAGAAAGATAGACATATAAATAGATAGACAGATAGACAAATAGATAGATAGATTGATTGAAATATATATAGATTTACAGATAGATAGATAAACATATAGATAAATAGACAGATATCTAAAAGATAGATAGAGTGATAAATAAATAATTGATATATAGATAGATAGATAGATAAAAAGAAAGACATATAGATAGATATACAGATAGATAGATAGATGGATGGATGGATAGACAGACTAATAGATAGATAGATAGAAATATAGAAAGATAGATTCACAGATAAATAGATATACAGATAGTTAGATAGAGAGATAGAGAGATAGAGAAATAGAGAGAAAGAGAGAGATTGAGAAAAATACTCGCTGAAGAAACATAAAGACAGATAGAGAAACACAAAGAGGGATAGAGAGACTAATAGATAGATAGAGAGCTACATAGATAGATAGATTAAATAGATATACAAGTACACAAATATATAGATTGATAGATAGATAAGTATGTAGGTAGCTCGGTATGTAGGTAATTAGTTAGAAAGATAGAGATATAGAAAGATAGAGGTATATAGGTAGAGGTAGAAAGATAGTGAGAAAAAAAGATAGAGAGATAGAGAAATAAAGAAATATAGAGATATATTGTTAGATAGATAAAGATATAAAGATATAAACGGATATAGATAAAGATAGATATACTAATAGATAGATAGACAGAAGAATTAATAGAAAAAAAGACAAATAGGTAGGTAGATAGACCAACAGACTAATAGAATAACAGACCGATAGACTAATAGACTAAACAATTAATTGACTAATAGATAGATAGACAAACAAAAAGATAGATAAATAGATACACATATAGACAGATTGACAGATAGACAAATAGATAGATAGACAGATAGATAGATAGATAGATAGAAAAATAGATTAAAAAAAATTAGATAGACGGATAGATAGAGCGTCAGATAGATACATGATAGATAGTTAGATAGATAAGTAGATAAACATATATACAAAAAGATATATAGAGAAATAGAAAGAAAGATAAATAGATAAATAGAAAATAATATACATCTAGTCAAATAGACTAATAGATAGAAAGACATATAGATAGATAAAAAATTGAAAGATACTCATTTATATAGATAGATATATAGATAGATAGACAAATAGACATATATATAGATAGACATATAGAAAGAGAGACAGAAATACAAATAGATATATAGATAGATAGACATTTAGCTAGATAGAAAGATTGACAAATAAATAAATATATAAATAGACAGATAGATAAATATATAAATAGATAGGTAGACATATAATCAAATAGATATATAGACAAATATAAAGTTAGACTAATATACAAATAGATAGTTTGATTGCTAGACACTTAGATATAGATAAAATGATAAAATATAGATTTATAGATAGATAGAAAATTAGATAGATATACAGTTAGACAAGTAGATAAATAGATAGTTAAAAAATTATACATATAGACAGTTAGACAGATAGACAGACAGATAATAGATAGCTAGATAGATAGATAGATAGATAAATAGATAGAAAGATAGACAGACAGATAGATATACAGATAAACATATCAATAAATAGACATTTAGACATTTAGACAGCTAGATATATAGACAGATAGAGAGATAGATAGATAGATAGAAAAATAGAAATAAAGATTGATTGAAAGATAGATAGATAAATAAATAGACAGATAGAAATGAGATGGATAGACATATAGATAGATAGATAAACAGATAGATAGATATACATATATTTGATAGATAGTCAGATAGACATATAGATTGATGAATAGATAGTCAGATAGATATATAAAGAGATTTGGAGATGTAGAGATAAAGAGATAGACAGAAATACATATAAGAGACAAACAGATAGACAAAGAGAACAAGAGACTTATAGACACATCTACAAATAGAGAGATAGACAAATTGATAAATAGATAGGTTGACACATAAATAAATTGACAAATAGCTAGGTAGCTATGTATGTAGGTAGGCAGGTAAGCAAGTAGAGAGAAAAAAAGAAAGAGAGGTAGATGGAAGAGAAGTAGAAAAAAGAAAGAAAGGGAGATAAAGATTTATAGAGATAGCGGAATAGAGAGATAGAGAGATAGAGAGATAAAGATATAGAGATAAATAGATAGAGAGATAGAGATAGAAACATAGAGAAAGAGAAATAGAGAGATAAAGAGATAGATAGATAAAGAGAGAGAAAGTTATATAGATATAGAGAGTTAGAAAGATAGATAGATAGAAAGATAGAGAGATAGAGAGATAGATTGATAGATTGACAAACAGAAAGATAAAAAGGCATATATATAGATTGACTGATAGACTGAAAGACTACCAAACTAACAGACTAATAGATAGATAAATAGACAGAAAGATAGATAAATTGATATAGAGACATAGACAGACAAAAAGAAAGATAAACTGAGAGACTAGTAGATATCCAAATAGCTAGACAGATTTTTTTTTTTTAAAAGGAGTTTATTAATATTAACCCTCTCTTTTGGTGGAGGAATACCATTTATACAAACTAAAATCTACCCATTCCCCACTTACAACCTTGACCCTTATCATTGAAAATTAAAAAGATCTAAAATTACTAAATCTCTATTCTTGAGAATTATTTGCAATGGATGCACTTATTTGAGATTAGCTATAAATTTTTGTATATAGCTATAACCCTTCTTGATATGATCTTTGAAATCCACTTGAGCTTTTTTCTACTTCGTTGTGTTTCCATAATTCATGCCCTCCTAGACTCCTGGTTTATGCTTATTCTATGTTGACATTACTGATTTCCTGCAAAACAATGCAACATATCTACATACTCCTTCTTTCATCTTGTTTACCTTATGGCTGCTCTTCTTCTTGCCTTTGAAGTTTTCCTTTACTCTTTTAACCTCTTTTGATCCATCTTGATAAAGCTAGCAAATTACTCCAAGTGATTTTTCTGCACTTTATCTTATCTCCATTTCCACTTACATTTATGCCCCTTTAGAGCTTCATAAACTGAGTCCTTCAGATTTAGAGAGTGCCGGACCAGCCTCCTAGTCTAGGCACTTACAAACCCAATAAATTTATAAACTACCGTAAATTAACACATGACTCTTCACAACAATCACACAAAGCCACTTAACCTAGACATTAAAACCATAACCAAAACCATGACTAGGACTCCAACGATTCCAGCAGCTGCTGGATTTACCGGATGTATATACGAGGGACTTCGCTACTAAGAAAAAAGAAATAACAGAAATATATTCTAACAACCGATATCTTACCTTACCCTATTCCTTTAGCCTCCATAATGATCTTACCTGTTTACCATTTTTCCTTTTTTTTAATTCACCTCAGATTCTGTTAATCCCCTTCAGGGTCAGGGAGATTTTAAGATATGGGTCTCTTATCACTTTGAACAGCAGGGAGTCTTTCCTCTCCAGTGGTTATATTTGTCTCAGCAGCGGGAGTACTCCTGACAACAACCAGGGGCAGCAATAGACAGCAACTATCTCTCCTTTCCCCTGTGTATCTGGCTCAAATCTTCACGAGATTTTAGCCTTCCTCCTTCGTCGTGTGTTCGCTGATGATCATAGAACAAACCAAAGAGAAAACAAAGAAACAACAACCGTGCCTACCAGAACTTTACACCCTACTACCCTTATTCTTGATTAAACTAATACAACATAAGTCGTACTCCCCTTTCACATACTACAAGGAAAGGACAGAATATATATTGACCTGTAACAAAAATCAAAATACAACCTTTCTGCAGAGATTATCGACTTCTGCCAAATTGCGGAATTAGCAGATGTTTTAAATATGCAGAAATTCTAAAATACATACATATTATTTTAACAACTGTTCAGTATAGCTATATACCATTCTGCCAAAATGCAGAATTAATATATACTACCCTGGGATCTCCTTCCTATATATCCATTTAGCTCCATCTGTCATATCTTCATGGTCTATTTATTTGTTCTTATATAAGGAAAACCCATTTTATCTAGACATGCTATTCCCTTTAGTTTATTTGGCATGAATTTCTCCTTATAATCTATATTTCCTCTGATGGTGCCTATTTTAGATAGACAGTCCGCTAGATTATTGCCTTCTCTATATATATGTATTATTGAGGCCTTTAGTTCTTCCAGAAGATTAAGAATAACTTCTAGCTCCTCTTCATACATCCATAATATTTTCTTATTTATTACCGTATCAACTAGTAATTTTGAGTCTACCTGAACTACAATGTTTTTAAAATTTAGCTGCTTACATATCTCTAACCCTGATTTTAATGCTCCAATTTCTGATTCTAATGCCGAGGATGCCCTACCAGCTCTGGTAAATGCTCTCTGTACTGTTCCTGTATGATCTCTTATTACTCTGCCTTCTCCTGCTATTCCAGTGTCCCTGCTAAAACTCCCATCCGTATTAAGTGAAAGTTTACCAACCGGCGGAGCATTACACTATATACATTTAGCCCATTGCTGTTTTACCACTTTGTATGTGACATCCCATTCATTCTCAAGTTTCTTTTCTTGTTCCAAATCCTGTATTACTATCGGTTTTATTATTGTTATATTATATATTTCCTTTTTAATATCTTTTATAATCTCTGTTAAGTTCATCCTTATATTTTCATATTTACTTTTATTTCTAGATTTCCAAATGCACCAGATAATTAGATGCGACAGTTTCTGACTAAGCCATTTCCTGGCTGGGCTTTTCATGCTTACTTTTCCCCATTTTTTAACTTTATCTATTAATCCATCTTCTATTTTACATATTCTTTTTTTCCCTTCCATCTCTCTCCATATTTCTGCTGCAATGGGACCATTCGAGAGCAAGTGATCAGTTGTTTCAACTGCTTGAGAACAGCAGTCGCATCTTGAGGCCATGTTAATCCCTTTCTTTTGTACATTTCTATCTACCGGTATGGCATTCAATAATGCCTTCCATGTGAAGGAGTGCATTTTTTTGCGGGACATTTTTTTGCCATACCCATTTAAATATAGCTTGTACCGGTTTTTTCTTTCTAACCAAATCTTTTGCCGATTTGAGAGAAAAGTTTCCTTGTGGTGTTAACATCCATTTCCAGCCACTCTTTTTTAGTATAGAGTGTGAGTCTACTATCTCTTTTTGTTTTTCATTGACTTCCAACTGTTCGAAGCTTTCTTGGAAGTCTTATTTTTATTATCTAAATATTTTACCCTCATATATTTAGCCCATAGATTATCACTTTCTTTAAGACTCCACCAGCTTTTAGAGTCCCAAGCAGCTGCCGAGTCCTGAAGGCTCATAAGACCTAAGCCTGCTTCCTCTTTCGGGTAACAGATACTTTTCCAGTCCTTCCAGTGTATTTTATTTCTACCGTGTTTTTTACCCCATAAAAAATTTTCCATTTCTGATTCGAGTTTTTTAATAAATTTTTTTGGGGGATGTATCACTGATAAAATGTGTGTGAATGTGCTTTGTAATACATGTGAAAGCAGCGTAATTCTCCCCCCAAATCCAAGGAGCTCTTCTTTCCATCCTGCTATTTTCTTTCTTAATTTGTCTTGAAGGTAGGTTAGATATTCTTCCTTCAACCTCCCCTCATATATCGGACAACCTAGATACATTAATGCCCCTTTAATTTCCGCGAAACCTGTGATATTTTTTATTTTATCTACTAACTTTGGTTTTGCATTTTTTGCAAGCATAAACTGACATTTATTTGTATTAACCATTTGTCCTGTTTCTTTTTCAAAGATTTGCAGAAGATCCATAAGATTCATTAAAGACTTTGTGCTAGCATTAGTAAATATTATAAAGTCATCTACGTAGGCTAAACAACCTATTCTGGGTATATTCCTTGGTTGTCTGAATGACATTATTTTACCTTCGGATATTTTCTTGTTCAAGTTTCGTATTAATAGTTCTATATATATATCAAAAAGAAGAGGGGGATAACGGATCCCCTTGCCTTAGACTTTTATTTGGTTTAAATTCATCACTTAACTTACCATTTACCAGGACTCTTACCCAGGTGCTTGAAATACATCTATAAATTAAATCTATGGTCAGCTTAGAGAAGCCGAAACTTCTTAACACAAAGCAAAGGGTATCCCATTCCACTCTATCGAAGGCTTTCGATAGATCTAGTTTGACCACTAAGTTTTTACCTCTAGCTTTACCACCTATTTCTTTCATCATTTATGATGCAAGTTTTATATTATCAATCATTAATCTGTTTTTATCAAATCCAGTTTGTTCCTGAGATATTATAGTAGGTAAAATTAAGCTTAGCCTGTTTTGTAATATTTTGGCCAATATTTTATACATAGCATTACATAAACTTATTGGTCTATAATCCTCACATTTCTGTGGTGTTTCTTTTTTAGGAATTAGTACTATATAAGATTTTGCCCATGATTTTGGGATTTCCGCCCCTACAAAAAAACTTGCAATTGCAGGGACTAGCTCAGTTTTAATCGTGTTCCAGTTTACCTGATAAAAATAATTGTTCCAACCATCAGGTCCTGCAGCACTATCTTTATCCAGGCTAAAGTCAGCTTCTTTGACTTCTGGTTCTTCTGGGATCGATTCCATTAATTGATTTTGGGCTTCCGTAATGGTCATCCTAATCTCCTGCATTATAGAATTATCTGTCCTACTTGACTGACTACATAGTTGATTTTCAAAGAAATTTTTAAAGAGAGCACTTATTTCCTTTTCCTCTTCTACCCATTTCCCTTCTTTATTTATTAGACCTTTAATTTTATTTTTTTGAGATTTTATTTTAGACATATTATAAAAGAATTTAGTATTGCGATCCCCATCCTTTAACCATTTTATTTTTGCTCGTTGTTTCCAATAAATTTCTTCTATGTGTAATTTCAATCTCAATTCTCCTTTAGCCTTGCTCAATTCTATCCGAGTTTCATTATTATTCGTGGAGTCAAAATTGTCCTCCAGCTTGGCTACTTTTTCCTCTAAGTTTTTTAGCTCCTGATTTAATTTTCCAAAAACCTCTTTATTCCATGTTTTTAAACAAGCTTTTAACCTCAGAAGTTTAATTGATAGAACTTGCATCGGTTTTCCCTCTGCTGGTTCTTTCCAGGACTCTCTGACGAGTCCTGCAAAGCTCGCATGCTTTACCCACATATTTTGAAATTTAAAATTAGATGTACTACCCTGGTTACTATGAATCGTAATAAGCAGGGGGCTATGGTCAGAGCAAGTTCTATTTAGGTGTCTAAGCCCCGTAATCCCTTGTGAGGTGACCCACTTTATGTTACACATAATCCTATCCAGTCGGGCCCAGATAACTCCTCTTTTTTTCCAATTATTGCACCAGGTATATCTTGAGCCGGTGAAATCAATTTCCATTAGATTCGTAATGGCTATTGTATCATTAAATTGTTTCATGGCTACCTTATCAGGCGGTTTTCCTCCCTTCTTTTCTTGAGGGCTTCTTATTATGTTAAAGTCGCCCCCTATAAACCAAGGTAAATTTCTACTTACTATATCTTTCATTTCTTTCCATAAGGCCAACCTAGATTGTTTGTCATTTTTTGCATAAACTGCTGAGATTATTTGATTTGTGTTCTTATCTAATTTGAAATGCACTATTTGTTCAGTATCTTTTATTATTTCAATTTGCAATTTACTATGCCATAAAATCCAGAGTTTACTATTTAGATTAGCATATGCCTTATTAAATCCAAAAATTTCTCTATATTTATTTAGTTGATCTTGCAGAACCATTGGTTCTGTAATAATCAATAGTGAGATTTTGTGTTCTTTAATTAAAAGTCTTAACCTATTTATCGTGGGGCTATTAGCTATCCCCCTAACATTCCAATATAGGCATCTATCCATTAAAAACTAATTTGGCTTGAGCTCGAGTTGTGCGCTTAGATTCATAAGAGCTATTAGCATATTTTTTTGTGTTTCTTACTGTTTTAGGAGTGTGAGGAATTTCATACCTAATCTCCTTATATTTTACCTGCTTTCCAAGTGCCATGGCCATTTGCTTTAGGGCCTCCATGGATTGGGTTCTCGAAAGATTCCCCCAATCTTCATTATAAATATATATATCATCCTTTGCTTTCGCCTCAGGCTCTTCTTGAGATTCTTCACTCTTATGAATTGATGGGCAACTAAAAATTACTGAATCTTCTTCAGGAAAATCCAGAAGATCCTCGTCTATCCACGCATCATCTTCAAGACTTTCTTTCAATACAATTCTTGTTTTAGATGCTTTTTTTTTATATTTTCTCTTGTGTTTTACCTCCTCCCATCCTTTATTTAAGCTAACCTCATTCTCTATCCCCACATTCTGCTCTTTCGAGGTTCCTTCATCCTGTGTAATGTTTGAATAATCTGGAGGGATGCTTGAAATTATTCCTTTATTTAGATCTCCTTTCGGCTGGATATTTAGAACCGAAGCCTCCTCTTTCCTTACCCATTGCATCTCCTTCCTACCTCCTCCCTCATTCTGCTGCCCATCTTCTTTTCCCACCTTGCACGATAAAATATCATGCCCGAGCCTCTTACACTTTGTACAGTAGGAAGGGAAGCTTTCGGGGACGACAGTTTGCTAATACCCCTCGGCCTGTTCCCCTTCCTCACTACCTATCCATACTTTATTAGGCGGTTTAGTTAAGAGGTTTAGCTCGACGCATACACGTGCTTTATTCGGCCTGGACATGGTTCTTGTGGCTTCATCTCTTAACATGGGCTTACCCAAGCACGATGAAATTGCATAAAGAGATGATTCAGAGAAGAGATGAAGTGGCAAATAAGGCAATGTAAACCATACCGGAGCTATAGGCAGCTCTTCAAGAGGAGTAAACTCATTTGTCCACTTCAGTATACGCATGGGAAAGCCATCAACTTGCCATATTCCGTGCTGCCATAGACGATATTGATCTTCTAGTAGAGAGCATTGGAGCACGATGTGCTTGGCATCGAAATCAGCAAATTTCACCTTCCCCTTGAGCTTTAAATTGTCAATGAATTTCTGAACTCCAATCGCACGAGGCCTACCGTGAGAGAACTTACCAACGAGCGTGTATTCGAATGGCTCTAAGAGCCTACGAGATTCCTCAGCTGAGAAGATGATGACCGGGAGCCCATTTTTGTTCCCTTGGTTATGTGAAATCGGCACGGTTCCCTTTACCATCGAAGCAAACGACTTATTTAAACATAAGTCAGATTTTTCCATACTCATCTTGTTTTGGACTAGGTTTGAACAGTAGTGGAGTCACAATCTGAATCCCAGAGCACAGAAGTTCCCACAATTGTTGACCGAACCTTTACTCCAGAAAACTAATATTTCTGGAGGAACCGAGGCTTAATAACACAGGAAATCCCAGAAGACTTAATAACCGTTTACTCCAGAAAACTAATATTTGCACAGAAATCACAAAAAAACATAATAACACAGAAAAAAACGCAAGAGGAACCAAGGCTTCCGGCTTCTACTAGCTTTTCTTACCCGTGTTGTTGTTCCTGCTCGCACGTATTACTTCATGCCCGTTTCAGTTTACCTTTTTATAAATATTCTTAATTTCGCAAGAGAATCAATGAACACTTCGTTGCGTAAAAACTAGCAATTACTCATAATAACGCTTTACAAATTTAACATACCATAGCAGTTCACTAAGCAATTTATGCGATATTTCACCCAACAATCCATATTAACAGTTTTCCCAAGATATTCGCAAGATGAAAATGTTATAGAAAACGCGAGAGAAGTTAAATCAAACAGTAATATACGAAGCAATTCACATAACAGTTAATTTAAGCTAAATCGCGAGAGAGAAATCTAGAGGAAACCGCAGGAGATTTTTCGCCGAGTTATCGCCGAGTTTTCGTCCAGCAAGCCAGCTAGACAGATAGATAGATAGATTGATTGATTGACAAATAGATAGATAGATATATATATATATATATATATATATATATATATATATATATATATATATATATATATATATATATATATATATAGACATAGACTGATATATGGATAAACTAATAGAAAGATAGATAGACAAATAGATAGATTAAAAGATAAAGAAATAGACTAATAGATAAATATAAATATAAATATAAATATATATATATATATATATACATACACAAATATACATACACAAATATACATATAGATAGATAGATAGATTTACATATAAATATATAGGTAGATAAAAATATAGAATGATAGACATATAGGTACTTAGGAAAATAAGTAGATTGACAAATAACTAGACAGCTAGAGTTATATAGTTAAATGGATAGATAGATAGATATATAGAGACATATAATTATAGATTGATAGATTGATAGATACATAGATAGATAGATATGAAGATAGACACAAAAATAAATAGATAGATACACAAATAAAAAGATAAATAGATACACAAATACACAGTTAGATGAATAATTAGATAGATATATATATAGATAGACAGAGAGATGATAAATAGATAGATAGATATATAGATATATAGATATATAGATAGATAGATAAATAGAAAAATAGATGGAAAAAAAGGTAAATAAACAATTTGTAGATAAATAGATTGACAGATAGTCAAATAGTAAAGAGACAAATAGCTACAAATACACAGATTGATAATTAGTTAGATAGACAGGTAGATAAACATATATACAAGTACATACATATACAAATAGAAAGATAGATAGATAAACAAAAATATATAGATATATAGATAGACTAATAGACAAATATACAAATAGATAGATCTACAAATAGATATATAGAAATAAAGGTTGTTATATAGATAGACATATAGTTAGATATACAGATTGGAATATAAATAGCTAAACTGATATAAAGATGACATATATACAAATAGACATATACAAAGATAAATAAATTAATAAATTAAAAAAATAGTCTAATAGATAGATAGATAAATTAATTAACTGAGAGACAGATAGATATATAAAAAAAATAAAGATTGATAGATAAATAAATAGATTGATTGATTGACAGACACATAAACACATAGACAAATAGACATAGAGACTAGATAAATAGATTTATAGATAGATAGATAGACATATAGATAGGCAAAAAGACAGATAGACATATTGAAAGATAGACAAATAGATAGATTGATAAATAGACAGAAATGTAGAAAGACAAATAGATAGATAGACAAATAGACAAATAGATAGATAGATAGATAGATAATTAGACAGATAGATAGATGATGATAGATAAATAGATAGATAGATAGATAAATAGATATATAGATAAATGTAATGATAGATAGACAGATACAAAAATAGTCAAAAATATATAGAGATAAAGATAAATAAATAGATAGATAGATTAATAGATAGAAAGATGGATAGATAGATAAATAGATAGATAGTAGACAAATATAAAGATAGATAGATAGATTGATTGATACATAAGTATATAGTAAGATAGATAAATTGATAGATAGTTAGATAGACAGACATATAGATAGATAGATATATAGACAGAAAGACAGATATATAGATATATAGACTGATAGATAGATAGACATATAGATAGATAGATAGCCATATAGATAGATAGATTGATTCTTAGATAGTTATATTGAGAGATAGATAGATAATCAAATAGACATAAATATAGATAGAGAGATAGAAAAATAGATAGAGAGATAGATAGTGAAAAATATAGATAGATAGAGAGAGAGAAAGATAAATAGATAGATTTGAAGGTAGATAGATCGATAGATAACAAGCTAGGTAGGTAGTTAGTTAGGTAGAGAGAATGAGAGATAGAGAGATAAAGAGATGGAGAGATAAAGATATAGAAAGAAAGATATATTGAGATTTAGAGATTGAATGATATAGAGGAAGATAGAGAGTTAAGTGATAGTAAATAGATAGAAAGATAGAAAAAGAAATATAAAGATAGACAGAGTGAAAAAAAATAGATAAATAAGGATAGAAATAGATAGAGTAATTGAAAGATAGAGAGATATGGACTTACAAAGATAGAGAGATAGAGATATAGAGAGATAGATAGAGAAAGAGATAGAGAGATATAGAGATAGAGAGATAGTGAGATAAAGATACAAATAGATAGAGAGATAGAAAGATAGAGAGAAAAAGATATACACAAATAGAAAGATAGACAGATAGATGAATAAACATATAGAAAAATAGATAGATAGACAAATAAATAGTCTGAATAACTAACTAACTGACTGACTGAGTTATAGACTGACATACTAATAGATTTGCAGATTGATAGACTAATAGACTGAGAAACTAATAGGCTAACATACTCAATACAAATTGATAGACTAACAGACATACTAATAAACAGACATACAAATAGAATAACAGACAGAAATGTTGACAAACAAATACACAAACAAATAGATAGATAGACAGATAGACAGATAGATAGTCATGTATACAAAAAGTCAGACAGACAAATAGTCAAGAACACATGTAGTCAAGCATATAGATTATCAGGCAAAACGACAGATAGATGAACAAAAAACTGAATGATAGATAGTCAAGAAATATATAAAGAGATAATAAGATAAATAGATAGATTGATATATAGTAGACAGATAGAAAGATAGATAGATAGACTGATAGATAGATAGATAGATAGACTGATAGATAGATAGATAGATAGACTGATAGATAGATAGATAGACAAATAGATACATACTCAAATAGACAAATAGATAGATACATAGTTATATAGACATACAGATAGATAGATAGAGAGATAAAAAAATATACAGATTGACAGATAAATAAATAGATAGATAGACAGATTGACATATAGACATATAGATAAATATACAGATAGTCAGATAGACAGATAGATAGTTAGTTAGTTAGACAGATTGAAAGATATAGAGATAGAAGGATAGATAGAAATACAAACACAAAGATAGAGGATATATAGAGAGACAGGAAGAGTGATAAATATAGAGACAGAAAGAAAGATAGATATATAGGTATGTAAGTAGATAGAGAGATAGATAGATAGCTAGGTAGGTATGTAGATAAGTACGTAGGTAGGTAGGTATAAGGATTGAGAGATAGTGAGGTTTTAAGATTGATAGAAAAAGAGATAGAGATATAAAAAATTGAGAGATTAAGAGATTAAGAGATTGAGAGATTGAGAGATTGAGAGATAGACAAGGAGATGGAGAGATAAAGAGATAAAGAGAGAATGAGATATATATAGAAAGGGAGATAATGGTATAGAAAGATAAAGTGATAGATAGAGGCAAAAAGAAAGAGAAATATATAGATAAAGAGAAATTGAGATAAAGAGATAGAGAGAGAGAGAGAGAGATAGATAGATAGATAGATAGAGTTATAGATAGATAGAGTTATAGATAGATAGTGAGATCAAGAGATATAGAGATAGAGATATAGAAAGATAGTCAGATAAAGAGATATAGAGATGGAATGATAGAGAGATAGATAGATAGATATAGAGATAGAGAAATATAGAGATATATAGATGAATAGATAGATAGACACATCAATAGATAGATAGATGATATATAGACAAAGTAAATGACTAACTGACTAATTGACTGACTAATTGATTGACTCACTAGTAGACTTACAAACTAATAGACTAACACATTAAATGACTAATAGACTTGCTAACAAACAGATTAATAGACTGAAAAATAGACATATAGACTAATAGACAGACTAATATACAGACAAAAAGATAGATAGAAAGATAGACAAATAGACACACAGAAAGATTGACTATCAGATAGACAAATAGATAGATCAACACACAAGCAGATAGATAGTCAGGTAGACAAATAGTTAGAAAGATAGATAGTCAAGCATACATATAGTCAAGCAGAAAGATAGATAGTAAGATAAACAAACAAATGGATAGACAAAGACTAACTGATAGACAGACTGACTCTCCTACTAAATGAGAGATAGGTAGATAGAAACATAGAAAGATAGATTCACAAACAAATAGGCAAATAAAAAAATAGATAGACTGACCTATAGACAGATATATATATATATATCTGTATATGTATTGATTAATTTAGAACAAATTGATAGACAAATAAATAGATAGATTGTAGACAAATTGATAGACAAATAGATAGACATATAGATAGATAGACAAATAAATAGATAATTAGATAGATAGGTAGATAAATAGATAGATATGTTTATAAAAAGATAGATATATAGACAGACAGATAGACAGACATATAGGTTGACAAATAGACAAATAATCAAATTCATAGATAGATAGATAGATATACATAAATATATACAGAAATACAGAGATAAAAAGATATATAGAGAGATAGGAAAATAGATAGATAGTAAGTATACTAATAGATAGGTTGACAAATTTTAGATAGATAGATAGATAGCAAGGTAGGTAGGTATCTAGGTAGGTAGGTAAGTAGGTAGACAAATAAAGAGATAGGGAAAAATTGATAGAGAGATATAGATAAAGTGATTTATAGATAGAGAGAGAAAGATATAGAAAGATAGAGGGAAAGATAGATAGACACATACAAAAATAGACAGATAAAAGATAGACAGATTGAAAGATAAATAGATTGACTGACAAACTAATAAACTAACAGATTAACATACTAACAGACTGATAGGCAGATAGATAGACAAATAGACATATAACACAGATAGATAGAAACACAAATAAATAGTTAGATAGATAGACTGATATATAGATATATAGATAAAAAGATAAATAGATAGACAAATAAAAGATTTCCAAATAGATAGATAGAGAGATAAATAGATAGATAGATTAACATATAGAAATATAGATAGATAACTTGATATATATATATATATATAAAGATATATATATAGTTAGAAAGATAGACAAAAATATAGATAGATAAATATGCATATAGATAGATAGAAAAATAAATAGATTAATAAATAGACAGAATAGATAGATAGACAAATTGTTAGATAGACAAATAAAAATATAGAAAGAAAGATACATACATATTTAGGCAGATAAGCAGATAGACAGACAGACATATAGATAGATAGACAAAAATGCAGATATATAGATATAGATATAAATAGATAGGTATATAGATAAATAAAGAGATAAAAAGATTGAAAAATAGAAATATATATAAATAGATAGATAGACTGATGAATAATAGACTAATGGATAGAAACACAGGTAGATAGTTAGACATAAATGAATTTATAAAGTTTGATAGTTAGATAGATAGACAAATAGAAAGATATACAAATAAATAGATTTATAAATTGATAGATTGGAAAATACATAGATAGATATAAAGAAAGATAGATATATAAATAGTTAAAAAGATACACAAAAAGATAGATAGATAGATAGATAGATAGACAAATAAATAGATAGCTAGATACATAAATAGACAAATACATAAATAGATAGACATATATAAAGATAGACAGATTGAAAAATAGGGAGATAGATAGATCGATAGATAGATTGATTGATTGACAAATAGACATATATACAGATAGGCAGATAATTAGATAGATAGATAGACAGGTAGATAGATAAATAGATAAAGAAATATATAGATAGACACATAAATAGACATACAGATAGAGATAATGAAAGATAAACAAATGACAGATTAACAAATGACAGATAGATAGATATAAAGATAGTCAAATATTAGAAAGACAGATAGCAAGTTAAACACATAGATAGATAGATAGATAGATAGATAACATATATACAAATAGACAGAAAAAAATTGATAGATAAATAGATAGATTGTAAAAAATATATATATAGATAGATAGACAAATATATAGATAGACATATAGACATATAGACAGATAAAAAGATAGATAAATGACATATATATAGATAGACATACAAACATATATATAGATATATAGATAGACATATAGATAGATATTGAGATATATAAATAGGCATATATACAGATAGACATATAGACAAAAATAAAGATAGACAAATAGATAAATAAAAAAATAGAGAAATATAAAGATATATAGATAGAAAAATAGATATATAGACAAATATATAGTTTGATAGATAGATAGAGAGATATATCGATTGATAGCTAAATAAACACATATACAGATAGATAGATTTATAGATAGATAGACTTATAGAAAGATAGATAGATTGATTGATTGACAGATATATAATTAGATATATAGATAGATAGATAGATATATAGATAAACATATAGACACAAATATAGATAGACATAAAGATAGAAAGACAGATAGAAAAATAGATAAATAAACACATAGATAGATAAATAAATAGACAGACAGACAAATAGATATATAGATAAATAGATAGATAGGATTAGAGATAGATAATAGATAGATAGATAGATAAAAAGGCTAAAAGATAGATAAATAACTAGATAGATAGATAGATAGACTCATAGACAAATAGATAGATAGATAGTTAGCCAGATAAATAGATAGATAAATAGATAGACATATAGATAGATAGATATACATATAGGTATATAGATAGATAGACTTATAATTAGAGAGATAGAGAAATATATAGAAATATAATTAGAAAGTTAGAAAGATAGATATAGAAAAAGAGAGACAGAGATAGAGAGACACAAAGATAGATAAATAGAAAGATTAATAGAGAAATAGAAAGATAGACAAATAGACAGATAGATAGATATGTAGGTAGACATATAGATAGATACACATATAACTAGGTAGGTAGGTAGCTAGGTAGATAGGTATGTTGTTAGATAGCGAGATAGAAATATAGAGTGGTAGAGAGATAGAGAAAGAGAGAGAGAGAGAGAGAGATATATATATATATATATATAGATAAATAGATAAGAAATAAAGATATAAATATATATAGATAGAAAGATATAAAAATAAAGAGATATAGAGCTAGAGAGATATGAAGATAGAGAGATAAATGGATAAAAAAATAAAGATATAAAGATATAAAGATATGAAGATATAAAGATATATAGAGATAGAAAGATATAAAAATAGAGAGATATAGAGCAAGAGTGATATGGAGATAGAGGGAAAGAGAGATAGAAAGATAGAAAGATAAAGAAATAGATAGAGAGTAAAAGAGATAAAGAGACAATGATATTGCAAGATAAAGAGATATTAAGATAAAGAGATAGCGAAATAGAAAGATATAGAGATAGAAAGATAGATAGATAGAGATATATAGATATTGAGAGATAGAGAGATAGATAAATACACAGATAGACACATAGACACATAGACACATAGATAGATGAACATATAGACATACTAAATGATTGTCAAATTAATAGACTAACATACTGACATACTAACATATAGACATACTAACATATAGACATACTAATAATAGACTGATGGACTGTTAGACTAACACACTAATAAACTATCAGATAGACTGACTAATAGATATACTAACAGATAGATAGACAAAAAGACAAATAAAAAGATAGATAGAAAGATAGGCAAATAGACAAATAGATAGATAGAGAGTTACTCATACAGACAGATATACAAACAGTTAGTCGGGTAAACAAAAAGTCAAGAAGACTGATAGTTAGGTAGATAGATATCACGTATACTGACAATTCGGCAGATTGAAAGATAGATAGATGAATAGAAGGACAGATAGATAGGCAAAATGACTGACTGATAGACAACTAGATAGATAGACATACCGACTGACGAGCAGATAGATAGACAAACAAACCGACCTATAGATAGATAGACAAATAGATAGACATACATACATATACATAAATACATAGACAGACAAATAAACAAATAGACAAATAGACAAATAGAAAGTTAGATAGATAGATAGAAATATAGACAAATATTTAGATAAATAGATAAATAGACAGATAGACATATAGCTAGACAAATAGATAGTCAAAAAGATAGACAAATTGATAGTCAGATAGATAGACAAATAAATAGATAGATAAATAAAAAGTCAGATGGATAAAAATATAGATAGACTGATAGATAGATATATTGATATATAGATATATAGATAGATTGATAGATAGAGTAATAGACATATTGATACACAAATTGAAAGACAGACTAATAGATAAAGTGATAGTAAGATAGATAGATTGATAGACATATTGAAAGATAGATTGATAGACAAATATATAGATAGATCAATTGATTATTAGATAGTTATATATATAGATAGATAGCTAAACAGACAGAGATATAGATAGAAATATAGATAGACAAATAGAAAGAAAAAAAGATAGATAGATAGATAGACAGACATATATACAGTTGATTTTTAAATAGATAGATAGACAGTTGGATAGATAGTTTAATAGACATATTATTAGACATATAGATAGACAGATAGATTGACATAAAGATAGACATATAGATAAAGAGATAGATATATATAAATAGAAAAATAGATAGACAGATTGCTATATAGAATATAGACAAATAGATAGACAGATAGACAAATAAATAGAGAGGTAGATGGATAGAAAAATAGATAGATAGATAGAAAGATATAAAGATATAAAAATAGATAAAAGATAGATAGAAAGATTGATAGAAAGATGGATATATAGATTGATAGAAAGATTGAAATATAAAATTATAGAAAGATTGATAGAATGATTCCTAGATAGACAAATATAAAGATTATTAGATATATTAATAGATAGATAGATAGACAAATAGATAGACATCTAGATAGATAGATAGATAGGTAGACGAATAAAAAGATAAATAGATAGATAGATAAATAGAAAGAAAGATAGGCAATTAGATATCTAGATATATAGACAAATAGATAGATAGAAACATAGACAAATTGAAGAAAAATTGATACAAAGATAGGTAGACAGATAGATAAACAAATTGATTGATAGATAGATTATTAGACAGATAGATAGATGAATAGATATACATATACATATATAGATAGATTGATTGATTGATAAATACATAAATTGATTGATTGATTGAAATATATATAGATAGATGGATTGATAGAAAATTAGATTGACAGATATAAAGACTGATAGATAGACTAATATATAGACTGATAGATAGTTAAATAGATAGATAGATAGATAGATAGATAGATAAAAATACAAATAGATAATCAAATAGAATGGCATAAAGATAGTTTGATATATATATATATATATATTATTTGACTTCTAGATAGATAGATATAAATATAGATACATAGATAGATAGATCAATAGACTAATTGATAAATGATTGATAGATCAATAGATAGATTCATAGACAAATAATTTATTGATAAATAGAAAGATAGATAGATAGATATATATATATATATATATATATATATATATATATATATATATTGATAAATAGGTATATAGAGAGATAAATAGATAGAATTATAGGTAGATAGTTAAATAGATAGATAGATGGATAGATAGATAGATAGATATAAACATAAATAGACAAATAAATAGATAGATTGAAAGATAGACTGAAAAGTAAATTGATATACAAATTGATAAAAATATTGATAGATAGATAGATAGATAGATATATAGATAGATAGATACATAGATACATAGATAGGTATAAAGATAGATAAAAAATAGATAGAAAAACAAATAGATAGACAAATATATATAGACTAATAGATAGATAGATATACAAATATATAATTTGTTAGATCGATAGATGGATAGATAGATATAAAGATAGATAGATAGATAAAATTTTGACAAAAAGATAGACAGCTAGACAGACATCCAGATAGATAGATAGATAGATGGTTATACAAATAGATCGAAAGTTGGATAAACAAATTGATAGATAGATTGATAGTCAGAGATAGATAGATATATAGATAGATAGATAGACATATAGATAGATAGATTATTAGATAAAAATATAGACAGATAGATGGACAAATAAATAGATAGACCGATAGATAAATAGATAGTTAGATATAAATATAGATTGATAGATATATAGACATATAGATAGATAGATATATATATATATATATATAGAAAAATAGATAGACTGATAAATAGATAGATAGATAGACTGATAGAAAGACATATCGTTAGATGGATAGTTAAATATATAAATATAAATAGATATATATATGAACATATAGATCGAAAAATAGAAAGACAGATAGATAGAGAGATTGATAGATAGATAGACAGATAGATCGATGGACAAATAGATAGATAGATAGATAGACAAATAGATAGATAGAAAGGTTAAAATATAGATAGATAGTTGGATAGATAGATTAATAGATAGATTAAAAGAAAGATTGTAAGACTAAATAATAGACAAATAGAAAGTGAGATAAATAGATAGAGGGATAAATAGATATATAAATAGATAGAAATACATATAGATAGGTAGATAGATAAACAAATAGATAGACAAATAAATATATAGATAGTAGATAGATATATAAAGAGATAGATGGATAAATAGAATGAAAATAAATAGTTAGATAGACAGATAGATAAATAAAGAAATAGACAGACAGATAGAGAGATATATATAGATAGATAAGAAAATAGATAAAAATATAGATAGACAGATAGATAGACAGATAGATAGTTAGACAGATACATAGATAAATAGATAGAGAAAAAGTTTGAAAGATTGATAGAAAGATAGATAGCTTGATTGAAAGATAGATTGATAGAAAGAGTGATGGACAAATTAATAGATAAATTAATAGACAAATAGATAGACATAAATATAGATAAATAGGTATAAAGATAGATTGTTAGATACATAAATAGAGAGATAGACAGATAGATAGACATGATAGATAGACAGGTAGATAGACTGATAGATAGATAGTTAGATAGATAGATATATAGATAGAAAGATAGATAGAATGATAGATAGATAACTATATAGACATATAAATAGAGAGATAGACAAATAAATAGACAAATAGATAGATAGATATTTAAATAGTAGTATAGAAAAATGATACATAGATTCATAGATAGATTGATAAATAGATTGATAAATAGATTGATAGAGAGATAGAAAGAAAGAAAGATGGATAGAAAGATATATAAAAAGATACATAGATAGATAGATAGATATGCATAAAAATAGATGATAGATAGAAAGATAAATTAAAGATAGTTAGACAGATAAATAGATGGATGGATGGATAGATAAATAGACATATAGAAAGAGAGATAAATAGACAATAGATAAATGATAGACATATAAGATAGAACGATAGATACATAGATAGATAGACATATAAGATAGACAGATAGACTAAATGATAGATATATAGATAGATATATAAATAGATAGACAAATAGATTTTACAAATAGTTAGATAGATTAATTGATTGATTGAATAACATATAGATAAATAGATTGAAAGATAGAAAGATAGACAAATAGATAGATAGGTAAATATAGAGAGAGATTGATAGACAGTTATACAAATAGATATACAAATAGTTGGATAGAAAGAAAGAAAGATAGATAGATAGGTAGATAAATAGATAGATAGATTGATTGATTGATAGATATATTATTAAATAGATCGATAGATAGGTAGATTGATAGATAAAAAGATAAAAAGATAGATATATAGTTTGATAAAAATATAGATATAAAGATAAATATAGTTGGATAAATAGATAGATACATATAATATTATATAGTCAAATAGACAGATAGATATACAAATAGATAAACAAATAAATTGACATATAGGAATACAGAAAGATAGACAGATATTTAGCAATATAGATCGACATATAGATAGACTTATATATAGATGGATATAGATTGATAGATATATAGATAGATAGATAAATAGACATATTTATAGATACATAGATATATATATAAATAGATATATATACAAATAAATTGAAAATTAGATAGTAGATAGATTGATTGATAGATGGATAGAAAGAAAGATATACTGGTAGTTAGATAGATAGATATAAAGATTATTAGATAAATAAATAGATAAATATACAGTTACATTAATAAATAGATAGACTTATTTATAAATAGATAGAGAGATTCATAAATAGATAGATTTACAAATAGATAGATAAATAAATAGATAGATAGATAGTCAAATAGATATACAGTCAAATAGATAGACAGATAGATAAAGAGATTGATAGACACATTGATAGGCATTTATTTAAACAAATAAATAGATAGATTCATAGATGAATAGATAGATAAATAGATAGAAAAATATTTAACCAAATAGATAGGCAGATTTAAAGATTGATTATTAGATAGATTGATAGATAGATTGATAGATAGATTGATAGATAGACTGATAGACAGATAGACATATAGATAGATAGATTAATCGATCGATAGATAGACAAACATATAGATAGATAGATATATAAATAGATAAACAAATAGATAGACTAATAGATAGATAAATAAATAAATAAATAAATAAATATATATATATATATATATATATATATATATATATATATATATATATATATATATATATAGACATATAGATAGAAAGATAGAAAAGGAGATAGTCATACAAATAGATAGATTGATTGACATATAGATAGATAGAGAGATAGATAGACAATTAGATAAACATATAGATATATAGATTGATATATATGTATATAAATAGATAGATAGTCAAATAGATATATAGATAGATAGAAACACAAATAGATAGATAGATTAATAGACAATTAGATAGAAAGATAGATATACAATTAGATAAAAAGATAGATAGATAAATAGATAAATAGATAGATATATAGATAGATAGATAGACATGTTGTTAGATAGAAAGATAAAGAGACAGAGAGATAGATAGATAGATAGATAGATAATTCAACAGGCTTATCAATTGCATGATATATATATATAGATAGATAATCATATAGACAGATATAGAGACAAATAGATAGAGATAGAAGAACATATTAATAGATTGATTGACCAATTTTTAATTAGATAGATAGTCAAATAGATAGACAAATATATAGATAGATAGACAAACAAATAGGGAGACAAATATATAGATAGATAGATTTATAGACATATAGAAATACATATTGATAGATTGAATAATAGATAGATACATAGATGGATAAATAGATAGTTAGATAGACTTATAGATAGATAGACTGATAGATAGATAGATACATAAATAATGAAATAGTTAGAAATATTGATAAACTGATAGATAGACAGATAGATAGATAAACAAATAGAAAGACAGATATATTCACTCATAGATAGATAAATATATAGATAGATAGATTGACATATTGATAGATAGAGAGATAGACAAATATATAAAAAGATAAATAGACAGATAGATAAATAGATAGATAGAGACACATATATATCGATATAATGATATTTTGATTGATAGTTAGACAAATTGTTAGAAAGATAAATAGACACATTGACAAACTAATGGACAGATAGCTATATAGATAAACAGATAGATAGATAGATCGATTGATGGATAGATAGGTAGATAGACAGATAGATAGAAAAATAGATAGACAGACGGATAGATAGATAGATATATAGATAGAGAAATAGATATATAGATAGTTTGTTAGTTAGATAGAAAAAAATAGACATATAGATAAACAGAAAGATACATAGATAGATATAAAGATAGATAGATAATTAAATATAAAGATAGATAGACTGACATATAGATAGATAGATAAATAAATAAATAGATAGATAGATAGATATATAGATAGATAAATAAAGGCTGATGTATCATTTTGAGAGATAAATAAATATAAGTAGCTATGTTTTATTCTTTCGATCATAAATTTATATTGTAATTTATTTAATTGAAACCAAATATAATGGTTGTAGGTATCTTCGTAAGTTGAAATTAAATGTTAGAAATAAGGCAAAAGTTGAAGGTTCCATTTGCAATGCATATTTAGTAGAAGAAGTATCATTTTTTTGTTCTTATTATTTTGAGGACCATGTCAATACAAAGAATCAAAATGTGTCTCTGAATGATGAAGGTCAAGTGATGGTAGAAGTGCACAAGTTATATATCTTCAAACACCCTAGAAAAGTATTTGGAAGAGTAATGAAAAGATGTATGATAGATGACGAGTACAAAGTTACTCGGAGCTACATTTAACTTAATAGTGAGGAGGTTGCACCATATTTTGAGCATGTATACATAAAATGGTTGCAGGTTTAATCATATGATAATTTTGTCTTGAATAGAAATAATTAAAAATTGAAATCCATTGTTCTCCCTCTGTTTATATTTGTGCATTGTTAATGTTGAGTAGTTAAAACATTGGAAACCAACCATTCCTACGCATGAGGTCGATTCTATACTAGAAATAAAATTTGAGAATTGGTTCAAGAACAATATGATAATTATTGAACCTTAATTTTTTGAATATTTTGATTTTTCAATATCTTATATTTTTTAACATTATTTGTTGAATTTATGAAATAGACAAATGATCCTTCAAATAGAGATTCCAACATATTCACACAGAATCTAAGTAAAGGCCAATTTAGATATGTGACAACCTATCCTGGGTATTTTGTCAATGGATATAAATTTCACACAATAGGGCATTGTTCTTCTAAAGCAACTATTACTAGTGGTGTATGCATTAAAGGCTCAAGTTATAGTGCAGATGAGATAGATTGTTATGGTCAAATAGTAGAAGTTATTGAGTTGCTAAATCTTGGACTAGAAAATAATATGATTGTATTATTAAAATGTGAGTGTTTTGATCCTACACAAAATATGGGTACAAAGATTCATTTGAATTATAAGCTATTGGATGTTACCCATAAATGTAGATTTAATTAATATGAGCCATTTATTATGGCAGTTCAAGCTACTCTAGTATATTATTGTACGTATCCTAGTTTATCTCATGATAAGAGTGACTGATGGGTCATTTGAAAAATCAGAGCTCGATCAAATTTTGAAGTACAAATATCTCAACAAAGAAGTGCAAACTTTGCTATTGCACTAGCATTTCAAGAAGATGACATAAATAATATTGAGCTTATGCATGTAGTTGAAGATCTTGAAAACTTATCTAAATTAAATGGTGGCCTAATAGAAATTGAAGATGATTATTTTCTATCTGAAGATAGGTTAGAACTTGGATCAGAATTAGATGAAATGTCAAAAGATCTATTAGAGGATGATATTGATACCAATAATTAAACTATTATAATTGTATTAGAATATTATAGTTTCTAAGACTTTCTATATTTTGTTGCAATCCATTGGTATGTGTTATTTTAAAATGCATGGTTGTTCATCATACAATATCAATTTATGTTTTCATTATATCTCTATTATTTGTTCTATATTTTTTATATTTTATATAGTATATGATGCATAAAGAATGTGGGCATGGTGGAGGTGGACGTGGACACAGACATGGATGAGATTCATCTAGTATTTTGTCCTATTGTATAGTCAGTATCATCTAATACCCACCCTATCTAGACTTCAACATCACAATCACCATTACCATCATTGACATCTTTACCATCACCTTTATCAGATAGGACACCCGCCATTATCCTTCTTGCACTCACTTCTGATCGATCACCATCATCTACACCATATTTTACACCATTAGTTTTTACCCAATTTACATCACCATCAACATTATCAATTGATGTGGCTTTCTCTATAGGCAGTGCTAAGTTAGTAATAAAGATTATGGATCAGAGGTATAAGTAATATGTAAATATTACTTTAATAAAATATTATGATGGCCCTATTAATGGTTTTTATTTATAGATAAAAATTACTTGTTTTCAATGTTATTTATTTATTTTTATAGTTTTATTCCATTTCATAGGTGTTCATCTATAATTACAAAGTCTTTCAAAAAAATGATAGATTCCAAAGCATTATCCTGGAAGAAAGGTTTTGAATCAAAAAAAAGAGACTAACTTTTATATCTTTTAAATAAAAAAAAGAAACAAATGTATTGAAAATTAATTATCTAATTAGTTAACTATTATGTTTGTTATTAGCCAAGAATAAAAGAATTATGTCTTTGTTATTATTATAGTTTTTTTGTGAATTTTCTATATATAGAATCAGTGTACATGGGAACCCCAATTTGATGGACAGATAAAGTCATTATGGGAGAGCAAAGCTGCTGAACTATACTCATATTTTATCCATAAATTAAAGATTCTAAAAGATAGGCCTGATTTTATACACAAGGATGAGTATCCCAGATGTCTTAAATATTGGGAGAAGCCAAAAGAAAAAAATTAGAGTTAGCCAGCAAAAACTGATGGATTAAGGTAGCTGGACCAGGTATAGAAATGTCTTGCCACACAGGAGGGTCAAAGACAAGCATTGAGCATGATCGAGATTTGGTACAATTTATAACTTTAAATCATTTATATATTTAATAGTTGGCCTAATAGTCCAAATAATTTAAATCTTTGCATGGTTTTACAATTGTAGCAATATTTTTCTAACATATTTATTTTTTGACTTAAAAAATACATACTTTAGGCTGGAGAATTGGGTTGAGATCCCAATTTTTATAAGATTTTCAGAAAGATGCATGTGAAGAAAGTATATGGGCAATTTGTGGACAAAAAATCTCAGATGATTGCTATAAGAATCTATTATATTAATAAAATTTTAGAATACTATAATAAATTTGGAAAGTTGTGTGGAATCAAAAATATTTGATTTATTTTATTTATATCTAGCATAGTATTTTATTATGTTTTAACATAGGATCTAATGGAGGTATGTGTGATAGTTGATTCTCACCTAGTTGAGGGTTCTATGGATCTTCAACCAATTGTTATGATCATATCTATTTGGAGACCATAGGAGGTAAGAAGAAGTAGTGAGTGTACGACATCAACTCAAAGGTAGTTGCTTTTTGTTTTAGCAATGTGCTTCTAGTTCCTCTATCACAGTAGTGGTGGATGAGGTGATGGAATAGAAAGTAATTGAAATACATGAATGTTTTATATTTATTGAGATAGAACTGAAAGAGAAAGATCAATAGATTATTCTTTAGAAGGAAGAGATGTAGGAAATAAAAAAAGTGAATGATGAGATGAAAGAATTAAGAATGCAATGCAACACCAGATATCCTATATGAGGTCATAGTTAGTGGCCTTGACGTGATAGATAGAATACCATGTTCCAATAGAGATACCACGTAAGAGAAGCTAGCACAAATGCACTAACTAATTATGAGGATGATTTTTTAGTTTTTAATGAATATATAACCTATGTTATGTTTTTGTTTTAACTATGTAACTATTGTATTAGAATAAATGTTGAATAGCTTTTACTTTTTGTTTTTATTCAATTTAATATAGTATATGTTTTGAATGAAAAAAAGCTAGGGATTTTTCCCTAACAAATTTATCTAGGGAATTTTCTAAACATATTCAGTCAAAAATATTAATTATTACTATTAATTACGATAAAAATTAGCAAGTAAAAAAGTATAATTTGCTAGTAAATTTTCTATGTTCAAAAATTTGCTAGGAAAATATTTTTTTTCATTAATATTTTGTGATGAACACTTTAGCTTGGGATAATTTACATATTAACTCCATTGCTATTATATTTTAGCAACCAAATTTCTTATAATAGCTAAGGAAATTAACCTAGCCACCCGAGTTTTGGTTATAGTGATAGATAGATAGATAGAAAGATAAATTGATAAATAAATTCATAGATAGATTGAAAGAAAGATTGATAGACAAATAGATATACAAATTGGTAGACAAATTGAAAATAGTTTGAATGACATATTGATAGACAAATTGATAGACTTATAGATATAAATAAATAATAGGCAGATATATAGATAGATGGATAGACATTTAGATAGATAAAAAGATAGATAGACAGAAAAATAGATATATAAATAGACAGATAAATTGATAGATAGATAGATAGACAAATAGATAAACATACAGACAGACAAAGAGATTGACAGATAGATAGATAGATAGATAGAAAAATAGATAGATAGATAGATAGACAAATAGATAAATAGATAGATAAAAAAATAGATAGATAGATAGATAGACATATAAATAAATAAATAAATAGATAGAAAGATAGATAGAGAATCAAATTGATAGACATATATATATATAAAAATAGATACACCGATAGATAGACAAATAGGATAAAAGATATATAGATAGATAGATAGATAAAAAGATAGATAGACAATTAGATATAGTAATAGATAGACAAATGATAGACAAATAGAAATATAGATATACAAACATATAATCAGATAGACAGACAATCAAGTAAACAGATAGTCGGGTAGATAGAAAACAGCCAGAGAGACAAACAAATAGACAAGCAGATAGATAAATTGACAAATAGTCAAATAGGCAGATAGACAGATAAATAGATATATAGTTTGATAGAGAGATTGAAAGATAGATAGAAAGTCAGATAGAAAGACATATAGAAAGACAAATAGCAAGAGAGACAGATAGATAGATAGCTACATAAATAGATATTAATAAAGATATATATATATATATAGATAGAGAGATAGATAGACATATAGATAGACAACAAGATAGATATATAAATAGATAGATATATAGATTAATTGATAGATACATAGAAAGATTGATAGAAAGAATGATAAACAGCTTTATAATTTGATTAATAGACAAATTGATAATCTAATTGAAAGATAGATTTATAGAAAAATTGATATATTGAAAGATGGATAGAAAGAAAGAAAGAATGAATGAATGAAATATAGAAAGAAAGATAGATAGAAAGTTTGAAAAATAGAAAGACAAATTGAAATATAGATAGATAAATATATATGCAAATAATATGGCAGATAAATAAATAGACAGATAGAAAGATTGATAGATAGAAAGACAGAAAGATAAACAGAAAGATAGATAGATTGATAGATAGGTAGATAGATAGATAGACATATAGATATACTGATAGATAAATAGATAGATAGGCAAATATATAGATAAATAGAAAAAAAGATAGACAAATAGATACACTTATAGATAGATAAATAGGACATACAGATAGATAGATAGATAGACAAATAGATAAGCACATAGGCATATAGAGATTAAGATATATAGACAGACAGACAGACAATGAGCTATATAGATAATCATGTAGAAAAAGATTTATTAGATAGGTAGTAGCATGTCTAATAGTAGATAGATAGATAGACATACAAATAGATAGAGAGTTGATAGAAAGAATGATATACAGATAGATAAACAAATAGATAGATAGTTTTATAGATAGATAGACACACACACACACACAAACATATATATAGACACATAGATAGACATAAAGATATACTGATCGATTGTTTGATTGATAAATAGACAGATTGATAGAAAAATTGATAGACAGATTGATATGCAAATTGATAGAAAGATTTATAGACAGATCGATAAACACAATTATAGACAAATTGATACACTAATTGATAGACAGAATGATATAAAATTGGATGGATAGATAGATAGAAAGATAGACACATAGATAGATAAATAGATATAGATATAAAAAGATAAATATTTAGATAAATAGATAGATAGACATATAGATATGTAGACAATATGACTGAAAGAAAGAAAAAAGATATACAGATAGATAGATATATAAATAGATAGATAAATAGATAGATAGATAGATATATATATAAAAAGATAGATATATAGTTATACATATAGATATACATAGAGATAGATAGATAGATAAATAGATAGATATACAAATAGATAGATAGATAGATGATAGATAGACAAATATACAGATAGATAAATAGACATATATAGATATATAGATAGACAAATATATAGATTTTTTAAATGATTGATAGACAAATTGATAGATAGATTGATAGACATATTGATAAATAGATAGATTGATTGATAGACAAATTGATAGATAGATATACATATTGATTGTTAGATAGAAAGATAGATAAATAGATAGAAAAATTGATTGACAAATAAATATACAGATAGATAGACAAATAGGAAGACATATTATAAGATAGATACATAGATAGATAAATAGATTGATAGATTAATAGATAGATAGACAGATAGATAGATATAATAATAAAAATATAGATATACAAAAAGACGGATAGATAGATGGATAGAGGGACAGCTAGTTAGGTAAGTAGATAGTCAAGTATAAAGATAGATAGATAGATAAATAGATAGATAAAAAACTAAAAACCAGATTTATAGAAAAACAGACATACAGATAGACAAACAAATAAATAAACAAATAGACAGAAAAAATTACAAATGTATAAACACACAGATAGGCAGACAGATAGACAGATAGATAGATAGTTTGATAGATAAACATTTTGACAAATAGATTCATAATTAGATACATAGATAGATATATAAATAGATAGACAAATAGAGAGAGATATATATATATATATATATATAGACTGATAGATAGACAGGCAGATATATTGATTGATAGAAATATTAATTGAAAGATTGTAAAACAGATTGATACACAAATAGATATATAGAAAGATAGATAAATAAATAGATATATAGAGATAAAGATAGATGGATAGATAGAAAGATAGAAAGATTGATAGATAAATTCATTATTATAAAGATAGATAGACAGAAAGATAGACAAACAAATAGATAGATAGATAGATAGTGGTCATATAGATTGATAGATATAGATATATAGACATATTTATAGAAAGATAGATAAATAGATAGAGAAAGAGATAGATAGAAAAAAAGATAGACATATAGATAGAAAAATAGATAGAGAGAGAGAGAAAAATAGAAACATAGATAGATAGATAGATAGATAGATAAATAGATAGAATGATACATAGATAGATAGATAAATAGATAGACTAAAAGTTAAATATAAAGATAAATAGAATGATAGATAGAAAGATAGACAGATAGATAGATATATAGATATATAGATATATAGATAAAAGATAGATATTCAGATAGATAGATAGATAGATTATATATTGAAAAATAGATAGAGAGAGACACATGGATAAAAAAATAGATAGATTTATAGAAAGATTTAGCAATAGATAGATAGACAGACAAATAGATAGATTGATTGATACAAAGAATGTTAGATAGATTAATATACAAATAGATGGATAGATTTATAGAATGATTGATAGGAAGATTGATAAACAGAATTATATACAAATTGATAGATAGATTGATAGATACATAGATAGTCAAATTAATAGATAGAGATAAAAAAAGATAGATAACATATAAATAGATATATAAATTGATAGATAGATAGATAGACATATAGAGAGACAAATAGATAATTAGATTTTTAAATGAAAAGATAGAATGATAGATAGACTATATTAATTGATTGATTGATTGATAGATACATAGATAGATGATTGAAAGATAGATAAAATGATAATTAACTAGATAGATAGACAAATAGATAGATAAATAAAATAAAAGATAGATTAAAATATAGATAGATAAATAAACAAAAAGATAGATAGATTGTTTGATTGATAGATAGACAGACATATAGATAAAAAAATAAATTGACAAACATATATATATATATATATATAGAATGATAGCTAGATTGATTGATATATTGACATAAAATTCGTAGATAGATACATAGATAGATAGATTGATATAAAGAAAGATAGATAAATTTATACACAGATAGAAAGTTTTATAAATAGATAGATAGAATGATAGACAAATCTATAAACAAATAAGTAGACAAAAAGTAAGATAGATAGAAAGATAAATATCTAGATAGATATATAGATAGATATATAGATATACAGATATATAAGCACTTAAATAGATAGATAGATAGATAGATAGATAAATAGATAGATAAAATGATAAATATAAATACAGATATATACTTATATAGATTGATAGATAGACATATATATAGATAGACAAATAGATAGAAATATAAATAAATATATAAACAGATGGATTTTATCATTGATAGATAGACAGTTTAGTAGAAAGATTTATAGACAAATAGATAGACATATAGAAATACAAATATATAGATAGATAGATAGACAAATAATTAGAAAAAGAAAGATAAATAGATTGATAGATAAAAAGATAGAAAGATAAAAAGATATATAGAAAGATACATAGATAGATAGATAGATTTATAGATAGATTGATATATAGTTTTAAAAATAGATCGATAGATAGAAACATAGACAGATTGATAGATAAATATATAGATTGATTGACAGACATATAGATAGAAAAATAGATAGATAGATAGATCGAAACACAAATAGATTGATAGATAGATAGATCGATAGACAAACAGATAGATAGACATGTAGATAAATTGACAGATTGATAAATACATAGACAGACAGACATATAGATAGATAGATAGATAGACATATTGATAGACTAATAGATAGAATGATAAATTAATAGATAGACAGACATATAGATAGATAGAGAGACATATAGATATATAGATAGATAGACTAGCAGATATAAATATAAAACAAAAAACAAATAGAAATAAAGAAAGATTGATAAATAGGAAAATAGATAGATAGGTAGATAGATATAGAGATAAACCAAAAGATAGTTATATAGATAGATAGAAAACAAAACATATAAATAGATAGATAGAATGATAGATGGACATATATACAGATTGATAAAAAGATTATTTTACAATTAGATAGATAGATATATAGATATATAGATATATAGATAGATAGATAGATAAATAGCCAGATAGACTGATTAATAGATAAATAAAAAGATGGACAAATAAATGAATCATCAAATAGGGAAAGTGATAAACAAACATACTGACATACAAATAAACAAATAGATAGATAGACAGACATACATACATACATATAGATAGATAGACAATTTGGTAGCACATTGATAGAAAAATAGATAGATACATAGAAAGATAGTAAGATAGATATATATATAGATAGATAGAAAAATAGATAGATATAAAATATATAGATAGGTATACAGTTTGATAGATAAATTGATGGAAAATTTTATAGAAACATTGATAGACAGATTGATAGCCAGATTGATAAATAGATTAATAAATTATATGAGAGATAGATAGATATACAGATAGATCGATAGATAGATATAGAGATTTATAGGAAAATAGATTCTTTGTTAGATACACACATATATATATAACAAAAATAGATAAATAAATACAAAGATATATAGATACACAAATAGATAGAAGATAGATAGATGCATAGACAGATAGATAGACAAATAGATAGATATATAGAAAATAGATAAATAGAAAGATAGACAAATAGATAGATAGAAAGACAAATTGATCAACATATAGATAGATAGATATATATATATATATATATAGACAAAAACATAGATAAAAAGATAGATAGATAGATTTGCAGAAAAATAAACATAATGATAGACATAAAGGTAGACAAACTGATAGATAGATAAATATATATATAGATAGACAGATAGTCACGTAAATAAATAGATAGATAGTCATATAAATATATAGATTGATAGTTAGAAAGATTGATAGACATATAGATATATAGATAGATAGATAGATAGATAGATTGATTGATTGATAGACAAATAGATAGATAGAAAATTAGATATATAGATAGATACCTAGATATAAAGATAAAGAGACAAATAGATTAACAGTTAGATAGACATAGATAAAGACTAATAGATAGATAGAAAGATTGATAAATAGATTGACATATATATAGACAAATATATAGAAAGATAGATAGACTAATAAATAGATAGATAGAAAGACAGACAAATAGATAGATAGATCGATTGATAGATATACATAAAGATACTAATATAGATAGATAAATAAACATATAGATAATAAGATATATAGAATGATAGACATATAGATAGTAAGATAGATAGATAAATAGATTGACATATAGATAGATGGATATATTGATAGATATAAAGACAGACAGACAGATATATAGATAGATAGATAGACAGATATATAAAAAATAAACTAATAGATAGATTAATTAATAGACTTATTACTAAGATAGATACACAAATATATACATATATTGATAAATAGTTAGATAGACAGGTAGATAGAATGATAGATAGTTATATATAAAGATAAAAAGACATATAGATATACAAATATATAAATAGATAGGTAGGAAGATAGAAAAAAAATATATAGTCTAATAGAAGGATATATAGACATATAGATATGTAGAGAGGTAGATAGTTAGTGAGGTAGACAAATTGTCAAAAAAAAAGATAATCAGTTCACAGAGAGACAACCAGACAAATTGACAAATAGACAAGTATATAGGCAATCAAACTTATAGATAGATAGATAGACAAATAGACAAGGAAACAGATAAACAGACATTAGATAGATAGATAGTTTTATAGACTTATTGATAGACATATTAATAGACATATAGATGGATTGATTGATAAATATATTGATAGAGAGATAGATAGATAGATATAAAGATAGATAAATAGATATATAGATCGATAGATATATAGATTAATAGACATATAGAGAGATAATTAGATAGATAGATCGATAGATAGAAAGATAGATAGATAGATAGGCATATAGATAGAAAGATAAAAACACAGATAGCGAGACAGATTAATAGATAGATTTATAATTAGATTGATAGAAAGTTTGATAGATATATTAAAAGACATATTGATAGATAGATTTATAGATAGATATATAGATTGATTGATTAACATATAAAAAAATGAATAGATAGACAAATAGATAGACATATAGACAGACATATAGATTAATAAAAAGATAGATTGATAAATAGATAGTTAGTTTGATTTATTGATTGATAGATAGATAATACATAGTTTATTAGATAGATAGATAAACAGATTAATAGAGAGATAGATAATAGATAGGTAGACAGATAGATAGATAAATAGATAGAAAGATAGATAGACAGATTGATATACAACTAGATAGATAGATAGATTGATACATATATATACTAAAAGATAGATATAAAGAAAGATTGATAGATAGACAGATTTAAAGATAGAAAAATAGAGAGATAGAATGACATAGAGAGAAAGAAGATAGATAGAAATATAGATTTACAAATAGCTAGATAGACATATAGATAGATAGATATATAAATTGGTATTTAGATAGATAGATAGAAAGAAAGAAAAATAGATAGACGTATATATAGATAGATGATAGATATATAATTAGACAGATAAATAGATAGAATGACATCTAAATAAATAAAATGATAGACATATTGATAGATAAATTGATAAACAATTTGATAGACAGTTTGAAAAACATATTGATAGCCAGATTTAAAGAGAGATTCTTAGATAGATTGATAGACAAATTGAAAGCTAGATGGTTAGACAAATATAATGATTAATTAATAGATATATTGATAGATAGATAGATAGTCAAATAGAAAGACAGAGATAAATATATAGATAAATAGATAGACGGACAGATTGATTGACTAATAGATAGACAAATAGATAGACAGACATACAGATATATAGATAGGTATGTAGGTAAACATATAGATAGACAAATAAAGAGATAATTTAAATATAGATAATAGAAAGATAGATAGACATATATAAAGTAAATTGATAGATAGATATATTGACAAAAAGATAGACATAAAGATATATAGTTAGTTAGTTAGATAGATAAATAGATAGATAGATAGATAGAGTGATAAATAGATAGATAGATAGATAGACAGATTAATAGACATATAGTTAGATGCATTGATAGATAGAATGAGAGAGATTTATAGATAGATTTATAGAAAAATTGATAGACAGATAGATAGATAGATAGATAGATTAATATAAAAATGATAGATAATATGATAGACAAATAGTTAGACAAATTGATAAACATTTCAATATATAGATAGAAAGATAGATATATAGATACATCGACAGATAGTTAGATAAATATATAGAATGTAAATGATAAAGATAGATTATTAGATAGATTGATAAAATGATAGATAGAAAGATAGATAGATAAACAGTAAATGAGATAGACAAACAAACATATAGATAGATAGATAGATAGATAGTTTTTAGTCAGTTTGATAGATAAATTTCATAGACATACAAATGGAATGTTTGATAAATATCTTGATAGAGAGATAGATAGAAAGATAAAAAATAGACAAATATATAGGTAGATTGATAATAGATAAACATTTAAATAGAAAGATAGATTGACATATAAATAGACACATTAATAGATAGATTGATATTTAGATTGATAGAAAGATTGATAAACATATTGATATATAGATTGATAGACAGATTTATTAGAAATAGATAGATAGATTAATAGATATATAGATAGAAAAATAAAAAAAAAATTATAGATAGACAGATAGACAGGTAGATAGATAGATAGATAAATATATTGATTAATTTTTACATAAATAGATAGTTAGATAGATAGATAAATTGATATATAGATATATTATTAGACACTCAGATAGATAGAGAGATATATTGATAGGTAATATATAGATAGATAGATATGAAGATAGAATGATAGGCAGATTATTAGAAAATATATATATAGTTAGATAGACTAATAGATACATCGATTTATAGACAAATAGATAAATGCAAAGATAGATAGAAAGATAAACAGATAGATAGAAAGATATAAAAATAGATAGATTAACACATAACTAGAGAGAAAGATAGAATAATAGATAGATAGATAGATGGGTAGATCGACAATTAGAGATATGATAGATAGATAGACAAATAGGTCGACAGATAGATAGACATATAGGTAGAAAGATAGACACATAGATAAACAAAAAGATAGATTTATTGTTAGATCATTTAGATAGAAAAATTTATAAATAGATAGGTAGATTAATTTATAAATAGATAGATTGAAAGAATGATAGATAGATTTTAAGACAAATTGATAGGTAGATGGATAGACAAATAGATTTACAATTGATTGACAGATAGATAGTTAGAAAGACAAAAAGATAGATATATAAATACATAAATAGATAGTAGATAGACAGATAGATCATGGATAGACAAATAGATAGACAAATAGATAGACAGATAGACAGACAGATAAATAGATAGATAGACAGATAGATATACATATAGATAGACATATAGATATACATATAGATAGACATATAGATAGAAAAATAAATAGAAAATAGATTGATAAGTTATTAGATAGATAGATAGTCAGATAGATAGAGAAATAGATAAATAGATAGATAGAAGCACAAATAGATAGACATATAGATATATAGATATAAAATATTAGATAGATAGATAGATATATTCATATATAGATAGATAGATAGATAAATAGACATATTGATAGAAAGATAGATAGACAAAAAAGATAGACCAATAGATATAAAATAGATACATAGATTTATACATAGATTGATAGATAAATTGATAGACAGATTGATACATAGATTGATAGACAAATTAATAGACATATTGATTGATGAATTGGTAAATATATTGATTGTTAGATTCATATACAAATTGCTACACATTTTGATAATCATATAGTTAGACAATAGATAGGAAAATTGATAGTTAATTAGATAAATATATTGATAGATAGATAGATTGATAGATAGACAAATAGATAGATAGATAGATATACACATAGATAGATAGATTAATAGATAGATAAATATATATATATAATTAATATATATATAAATTAATATATATTAATTGAGAGATAGATTATTAGATGGATATTTAGAAAGATAGATATACAGATAGATATATTAATATATAAATTAATATATAGACAGACATATAGATAGAGAAATAGATAAACAAATAGATTGACAGATTATTAGATAGATATACTAATAGATAGATAGATAGATAAATAGAAAGACAAATAGATAGACAGATTGATAAATAGATCGATAAATAGATAGATAGATATATAAATAGATTAATAAATAAATAGATAGATAGATAGATAGATAAATAAAATTCATAGATAGAAAAAAAGATATATAGATAAATCGATAGATATATCAATAGACAGATACAATGATTAAAAGATAAATAGATAAAAAAGATAGAGAGATAGATAGATAGAGAGATAAATAGCTAGATAGACTAATAGATAGAAAGATAGATACAAATATTGATACAAAGATTGATAGAAAGATAGATATACAGATAGATAGATAGATAGATAGATAGATAGATTTATATTTAGATAGATAGTTAGACAAATTGATAGAATGATTGATACACAGATAGATAGACAAATAAATACATAGATTGATAAATAGATTGATAGACATATAAATAAATAGGTAGATATATTAATAGACATATAGATAGATAGTCAGTTAGACAGATAGTCAGGTAGAGAGACATTTTAGTAGATAGATAGTATAGCAGAAAGTTAAAAATCCAGACAGATCGACAGACATATGGGTAGATAGATAGTCAGACTAATAGATAGATAGATAGATTAAAAAATAGAATGATAGATAGATAAATACATAGATAGACAGATATATATACAGATAGATAGATAGTTTTATAGATATATTAATAGACATATAGATTGATTGATTGATAAATATATTGATAAATAGACAGATATATAGACATTTAGATAGACAGATAGATAGACTTATAACTAGATAGATAGATAGACATATAGTTATATAGATAGATAGATAGATAGATCGATCGATAGATAATATATAGATAGATAGAGAGATAGACATATAGATAGACATATATATATATAAATAAAATAGATATATAGACAAATAAATAGATAGATAGTAAGATAGATAGATAGATAGATAAACATATTGATAGATATATAGATCAAAAGATTGATATAAAGAATGATTGATTGATAGATAGATTGATTGATGATAGAAATATAAATTGATATTTAGATAAATATATAGATAGATAGATAGATAGACATATTCTTAGACAAATAGATAGATAGAAAGATATATATATTTTTTATTATACTGTAAGATAGATAAATAGATAAACAAATAGATAATAAATAGATAGATAGACATATAGATAGGCAGATAGATAGACTAATAGATAGAATAAAAGATAGATAGATAGACCAATTGTAGACAAATAGATAGATAGATAGTCAGATAGATTGTCACATAGTTAGATAGAAGGATAGATAAAATGATAAATAGATAGATATATATATATATAGAAAGTTGAATATATAGATAGATTGATTGATAGATAGATAAATAGATAGATAGATTTACTGATAGGTAGAGAGCACTACAAAAAAATCCCAAATAATAATGGAAGATTCTCAAGCTAAATGAGGTTTTTTCGTCACTAAAATGGATATAACGATGAATTAACTATGAAACCTTTCCCAATCTAAAGTTCTTGTCACAAAAATTAATGAGTAAATATATTCCCTAATTAAACTAGTGAGGGAAAATTCCCTAGCTAAATTAGAGAGTAAATTTTTCCCTAGCTAAATTAGCTAGGGAAAATTCACTAGCTATTTCATTCCAAAATTAATTTCCCATTTTTAATTTTTTATATAAAATTTAATTACATATTTTAAAATTTTTATATTAAATTAAATAAAAACATAAACTATAAACCATTTTTAATAATTAACAAAAAATAAAATCAGTTAATAAAATATTTTTATACAATATGTTACATTGTTAAAATAGAAACATAACAAAACTTGATTACATCTTATTCTTCATCAATGTATCTAATGATAGTGAATAAAGTATAATCTATCCGTTAAATTTGCATTGGTTTCTCTCTCCCAACTCATCAATATCTACATACTACACTAGCACCATAGCATGTCCCTCCATGGCCATCTGCATTGCTTAATTTAGTTCTAGTCTGCATTTCCTATACCGCCAACTCATTCCTTTTATCTACCATTTCCCTTTTTGTAACTAGCTACTCTTCAATTAGTACTTTTTTAACCTTGCGATCAGTTGCATGTATGTATGTGCCTATGTGTGTATGTAAACACTGACACATGCACTTTCATGCAAATACACATACCATCAAAGTCAATAGAAAGAAATAATCTAAGGCTTAAAAAACACACTTATATATCTTTTAGGCATGGTCAGCATCTTCTAGTTCTTTGTCCTCTAGTACTCTAAGCAGATAGAGAATATTGTTATACCTACACTTGAAGCATAACATACTACATTTACAAACTACTAAAGAACACAACAATGCCATTGATATATAGATAGACTAGCGCATGCAACGCCAACTACCATTTGCTAAAAATTTCACACAACTAGATAATCTCGAGCTTATTTTTAAATTACCGAATCAAAATTTCACGAAGATTTTCAGTTAACTGCCCATCAAAATATTCTTCTGTGTTGCCCAGCTTCATGCATCAGTCAATGGTTAATTTTAAGAAAGTTAGAAAAGAATTTTGTATGGAAATAATATGTTTTAAATAAAAATTTTATAATATGACGCTTGTTTGAAAAATATTACCAAACTAGTGTTTCTGGAAATAGCATGGGAATTGCCATCATTGTGAATGATGAACATTGCCATGCTATTGATTTTAAAAATGAAGACCTTCATCAATGTCTGCCTCGCTTGATGATGTTGAATTCAGGCTTGAATTTGGGGTTTGACATGAGTTCCAATTTGGATTCATTTATGCTTTCAATATTGCATCTTGGCCAAATAGATTTCCAAGTGAGCTGCCAAGGTAAGTAGGTGGTTTGATCAAGAGATGATGTAGAAATGGAAGATGAAGAAGATGAATTTAACTTGTTCATTTTCTTTAGATTGAAATGGAGAAGCCACTTGTGGCAAGCATCCCTTGATTTGTTGAAGTTGACAGGATAACTCTAAATCATGATTAAAGAAAAAAACAAATCATTTAATAAGAAGAAGAGGGTTTAGATACATTTGAGTATGACAAGACCATATTTCATATTTTAATAGAACAAATAGGCATCTTATCATCACCCCACTTTTCTTCGTTATACCACTGGAGCCACGACGGCAAACTTGAGCAAGTAGAACCTACAGAAATGAACTCATGTTTTTGAAATTGAGTTTCTTTGTCAATTTTAATGGAGCAATTGGGATTGCATGTTGCACTTTTTGTAAGTAATCCAGATTCAATCTTTTGCCAGCCAAATCCACCCTCACATGTAGATGTTTTGCTCTTACACCCATTTTTCTTCTTTTTTAAAACTTAGTCAAATGCGTAACTAGTGAGATATGAAGTGTTTATGCACACATATATATAGTAGTTGACATGATGGTACCTATGAATAAGTGTGTGGGTGTATATGTTTGTGCGTGTCTTTGTGCGTGTGTATTTGAGGCATTGATGGATATCATAAGTGACTGACATATCACACTAAAGTAATCTGAGAAAAAAAAAATAAAAAAAAGAATTGTTTTACCCATTGAGATTGAGGCTAAGATTCAGGCTTCCAACTGGAACAGTGACTAGATAAAGTTCCCAAATAGTTTCCAGAGTGGGAAAGCCTGATTTACACTTAATGTAAGTTTGGAATGTGGTGATTCCCATGAGCCATACTCTTCCATCCTTGTCGCATATTCAGTAGATCAGTCTTTGCATCTATGTGATAATGTACTCTGTAATGTTGTTACCTGCTTGCCAACTATAATTTGGCCAGATATCAGAGACCCATTTAAGATCACCCGCATATAAAACAACTTCTCTACTCGAATAATCATCTATAATGCACTTAAGCTACATAAATCTTTGGAAAATATCTACTTTCGAATGATTCCTTAAAGAGATAGGATCATAGTCAATTGGTTGAAAATCCATAGAACCCTCAACTTGCTGAGAAGCAACTGTCACATGTTCTTCCATGAGTTCTTGTGATAAAATAGAGAAAAATACTATTCTAGATATACATAAAATAAATTTAATATTTTGCATTCCAAATAACTTTCAAAGTTTACTATAGTATTATAAAATTGTATTAATATAAGAGATTCTTACAGCAACCATCTGAGACTTGTTTTCAACAAACTGACAATCTACTTTCTTTACATGTATCTTCCTAAAAATTTCATAAAAATTAAGATCTCGACCCAATTCTCCAGCCTAGAGTATATATTTATTAAGTCTAAAAGTAACAAATGTTAAAATATTTTAACAAAATTAATAAAACCATGCACAGATTTGATTTATTTGGACTATTAGGATAACCACTAAATATATAAATGTTTTTTATTTTAAAATTATACCAAATATTGAGCATGCTCAATGCTCGACTTTGACCCTCCTATGTGGCGAGAAATTTTTGCACCTAGTCTGGCTGATCTTTAGAGATAAAATCATGTTTTTGGCTCTCTATGAAATAGGTACCTATCTTTCTCTGTATGAGTGTTAATGTAGAATACACAATTCATCCCTCATAGAGAAGGTGGATTTTGTATTGAGATCCTGGTAAAGGCTAGAGGAGTATCGAGTGTCTCTTATAATTTGATAGCTTGCCTCATATTTGGTTTCAAGAAAAGGAAGTTCCTACCTAAAAAGGTACCTCATAGACCCTGTTCAAGGCTAGAGGTTTTTAATACTTGATTTTTTAGGTTTTGTAATTCTAATATCCTAGTATGAAAATCTTTGGGTCTAACAGAAGTGTGCATGTACGTAGATATTTATTTAATTTGGTAATCTATAGTAGATTTTTCATGATTTAACGAAGGATTTCTAGGATCAAGTATATTATGTTATTGAGAAGGATGTTGAAAGATACCAAAGTACTCATTCGAATGTAATGAGTTATTAGGATGATGTACTGGATATATTGAGAAAGAATTCTAGGTCTCATCTAACAGAGAGTAAATTATTCTGTTTGCAAAAGTTAATTGAGGGCTATACTTCAATGTATGATGAGGAGTAATCCAATTTGTATGAGCATACGAATGAAATATTTAAGATGATGATCTCTAAAGAGAAGACAACTAATAAGGATTATCTCAAGATCTACCTTGATCACGTTGTCTTAGTAACACCTATTCAATATTTAGATCATTACACTTTGGAGATCATTATTATTTATGTACTAGGTTCTCTCTTCAAATGTATTAATGATTACCCCATAGTTCCCATATCAACTTTGATTGAATATCTGAAAATGTGTGTAAGATTCCATGCTCATGTCTTGAAAGGCACAAAAATTCGAGATAAGAAAATAGTATCAGACAAGGCTTCTAGCTGTAATGAAAAGGCACAGCAGGTTAAGCTGTCAAACGGAAAACCTAAAAAGAAATAATATAAAAAATATGTGATAGGTGTGTTTTTGGTTGAATTCTTATTGGATTGACATATGATTGAGGCTACAAGTCAATTCAACTTTAATGAATATTATGTAAAGAATAAGGATGGTAAAAAATCTATATTCTAGGCAATGTATATGCAATTTGCAATTTTGAGATTGACATTATTCCGATCAAACTCAATCTACCAATGGTATGTAAGCCTAAGGCTTGGAGACCCATAAGTGAGGATTTAATACCACCTTTTTATATATCAAATTTGCGTGGTGGGTACTAATCTGACCCAATAGGTGATATTATCACCACTTTCGCATAATTACATCCCATAACTTGACCCATTTTAATATTCATCTAAATACTGGATATACATAATTGTGCTTAACCTTGAATAAATTACATGAATAGGCTTTTAATATTAATAAGGATGTATTGAGCTTCATTAAAAAGAAACACCAACTCTTAGTTAAACATGGTTTACTTATGCCTGAAAGTCTCTCAAAGTGAATGTTAGTAGGTCCATAGAAATAGTAAGGTATACTTATAAACAGTTTAAGAAAAAGTACCCATTTCTAAGTAATTATGATGATTTGGTTAAGATTCTCATGGAGCGTATCCAATGTGCTCGATATGAAACTTTCACAATAAAACTAGCATCAGCCTACAATTATAAATTCTATCTACCAGCCTTTGTTGACTTTCGTGGAATAATTTACCATGCTGGAGAATTCCATTTTCATGAGCGTGATTTAGCTAGAAGTCTAATTCTTTTCTCTAGTGAGAACGTAGTAGATTGTAAATTGACTCCTGAAGTAAATGTATATAGAACAATAAGTAGTGTTGCTACTTTTCATTGTAAGAAGTTCAGAACTTATGAGAGTACTTTCTTATGGTATAAAAATAATTAGGATGATAATTTATCTGATGAGGATCTTCTCTAAATTGTAAAAGATAATGATGTGGCTGATCCCTATCAGTTCATAAGCAAGTGTCTATGTCTTAAAAATAGTACTAATCTAATGCAAACTCCTATCATATAAGATACTTCAGCAAGTGCTTATCAAATGATAAGTTATTTTATGTTAGATACACAATTAGCTTCATTTACTAATATTATACCTTTGATTGAAGATAATACTATTTTAATTAAAGATAGCCACCGTAATATTTTAGATGAGGTTCTGAGATACTGGAACAAGAAATGTCGAAAAATCTACTTAACATAGTAATTCCAAGTCTCACACATAAATTAATCAAAGTACTGTTCATGCCTATTCCATATGATAAAACTTTATTAAGTACATCAAATGATATTTATCAAAATTATGAACCATTGTTAAGACAACAAGAATGTAGCGAAATAGCTAGAGATATACAATCCTTCTTTAAAGAATGCTATCCATGTATATTTTATCTAATGGAATTGATCTGCAATGTGGATTAGTTAGCATCAGACATGGATCAATCCATTTTATATAGTGTTTGTCTGTAAACAACTGAGCAGGACTATATGAAGTTTAAAACTGAACAAATATATGTATTTGATCGTAACAAAAAAAAGAAGGCAAGTTACTCTATGAATTCCCACGGATGATATGGATCAAAGGAAGAGTCATACGTCTACATTTGCTAACTTCATTCTTCAGAAAGATGCATACAGGGCCAGGCACATGATAAAGAAAATGCATTATTTAAAGGCACATGTCTATATAGTTCATGAAAATTGTATTACAACGGTAGTATATGCATTCCAAATTAATGATTAACAAATTTATATTAAGGTTTGAATTGGGTAGTCCCATATTAACAAATTAATATTAACAAATTTATATTAATGATTAACAAATTAATGATTAACAAATTTATTATAATAGTAGTATATGCATTATTTAAAGGCCCATACATATATTAAGGTTTGAATTGAATTGGTTAGTCCCATATTAATGATTAACAAATTTATATATATCAATTTGATCAAAAGGGTTAGGATTCGAATGATTTGATTTGATCTCATTTTTGAAGAAATTTTATCATGAACACAATTTTATGTTAAAATGTACTAAAGAACATTATTTATAATCCTAACAAATGTCAATTTTTAATCCTTACAATTATTTTATTTCTTCTTTACCTTTACAAATTTGAGCAATTAGAGCTAGATTGTATACATGATTAAACCATTTTAAGCATTTCACTTTTTATTTTGAATACACGTGCATATTAGTCTTTATTTTGAACAAATTATAAGTGATCATATTTTTTACCAATATCATTGTGCAAATCAACAATTACAAAAAAGAAACAAGGCTAAAGTACGACATTGGTATAGAGAATGTACATAAACAATTAGTTTAGTAGCAAATATAACAGATGAAGCATTTTTGATTACTACAAACCCTCTTCCAATCTCTGAGAATTTTCAAATGGCCAACTGGTTCAACTGGTTCAAGTTCATTAGTCCTTTCTCATTGTAGCGAGCTATCACTCAACGGCCACAGTGAGAACACTCAATGAAGGATTGAGGTCCACGCTCATTATTCAATGAAATTAGAAGACAAATCGTTGAATTACTGGGACTCCTTGCTTGAGCATAAAGAGTGCACATGAGAGATCATTCTTTTTTTCCTCAACATAGAAACCTATTTAGGACCCAGATGCTGCCGAGCAATTTGCAGAATTATTGATAGTGTTGGCCTAGCATGATTGACACCCTTGGGATTACTCAGGAAGAAGGTGACTTGCTAGAAGGCTATTGCGATAGCACTGATTTATCTCTCATCCCCAAAGTTCAGTAAAACTAGCATGATGAAAATTGCTTCTATTCCTTAAAGACCAGATTTTCTTCATGGGTATGCAATGACTATGATGATGCGTCAATGCCATGCAGCATCCATGTTTCTCAAACCCTAGCAATATGTTTGTGGGGACATTTGTGACTTATGTTTCATTTTGAATATGTTGGAGTCAGCGAGAGAGGCCAAAGGAGAAAGTTAAAGACTTATAGTTTCTCTAACTATTAAGTTTATTAAGTTTTATTAGGTTTTAAAATTCCATCAATGTTTTAATTTTAAATTATCAAAATATTTAATATACAATAAATATATATAAAACATTAAGACTCATCTTTTTATTTTATTAATAAATTATTTTCAACAAGTTAAAGTGTGTGTAGCAAGACACATATGAAAAACAAATACCTTTCAATTTTTAATTATCAAATTAATTAAATAATAAATATATAAATAATTTAAAAAAAAATAGATGTTTGGTTTTCCAAATAGAAAAAAAATCAAATGACTACAAGATTTGTAAACTTAATATTGCAAGGCATACATGAAAAGATTATTGGTCATCAAGACACTTTCCTAAAAATTTATAAATACTCATTTTGTTAAAATAAATATAAATATATATATTTTAGGTTTATAAATTTTTTAGAATTCATATTAATTTTTATGAAGATGATATCAAATAATTTTAAAGGCATAGAATTTCGGATTATTTGATATAATTTATAATTTATAAAGTTCTAAAAATTACTTAAAGTGATATGATTTTTAAAAAAAAATTATATATATTAAATTTAATAAAGATGGAATATTAAAAGCTAATAGTATAAATTTAACTCAATTATTTAGTTCTTATAAATTTCAATAGGGGCAAACATCTCTGTATTTAACTTTAAATATTAATTTATTTTTATTTAAAGATTATGAAAAATTAGAAATTATTTTATAATTTTAAACTTTCAAATTTTTTAGTAATTATTTTTTATAAAATTTCTTTTAGGCATAGAACTAATTTTTATACTTAAAATAATATTAATATTTACTATTTTTAATCATTAAATATGATATTTTTGTAAATATATTATATTTTATCATATGATGAATTATTTAATCTTTTTATTAGTAGAAATTTTAATGTATGTTCATTTTTTTAAATATCTTTAAAAATTTTAATAATTATAAAATTAATTATTTAATGTTATTGTAGTCTATATTAATAGTTATTGTAGACTTTATTAATAGTTATTGTAGTCCTTTCTTAATATTAAATTTTTTTGTATTTATATATTTTTTAAATTATTTTTTATAATAACTTATTTTATAATTATAGGAGAAGAATGTGTCATTCAAGGATCGCTCATCTATAGACCAAGGAATAAGTACCTTTAATATACAAAATTAAATAAAATATTAAAATAAATAATATATAAAAAAAATTAAATCATTAAAGATTAGTGATGAAAATTATGTCCAGCCCAAATAGCTTGGGAAAAATTGCTAGTTATATGGATATATTTTGTGAAAAATAAAATTTAAGAGATAATCGCTTGCAATAAAATATAAAATAGTAAAAAAAAATTTAAGATAGTTATTTAGTGATGGATTTTGTCACGATATAATTAGCTAGGAAAATTCCATAATGAAATCCATTGCTAAATTCCCCTCAATTCTTGGCGCATAATTTACGAAATATTAGCAATGTAATATTTTCAAACGAACATTTCCATCACAAAATTTATCACTAATCTATCGCAAAATTTTAATTTACTATAAAATCATATATCTGTTGTTATTTCCAAGCTAATATCTTACTAATTAGCTAGATATTTTATCCATAGCTAAATTTTCCTAGCTAAATCGTCATTTTTTGTAGTCGAGATAGATAGAAAAGATAGATAGAGAGATAGAAAGATATATTCATAGATAGATTGGTAGATAGATAGACACATATATAGATCGATAGACAAAATGATATACAGATAAGTAGAAAGACAGATAGATATACAGTTTAATAGATAGATTGATAGATTTATTGATAGATAGATAAAATAGATAGACAACTTGATAGATAGATACATAGACTGATAGATAAATTGATAAATAGATAGATAGATAGAAACATAAATAGTTAGGAAAATAGATAGAAGGATAGATAAACACATATATAGACTAATATATAGATAAATAGATATATAAAAAGATAGATAGATAGATAGATAGATATACAAATAGATTGATTAATAGATGGATAAATAGATAGAGTAATAGAAATATTGAAAGATAGATTGATAAATAAATTGATAAACATATTGATAGAAAGATTGATAGCTAGATTTATATAGAAATTGATAAATAGATTGATAAAAAGATTGATAGACTAATTGTTAGAAAGATTGATAGACAAATTGATAAACATATAGATAGACATATAGATATATAGATAGATAGAAAAATAGTTAGATAGATAGATTGATAAATATATAGATTAATAAAAAGATAGATAGATATATAGATAGATAGATAGACTAAAATATAGATAGTTAGATTGAATAATTAATAGATAGATAGATAGACAAATAGATAGATATATAGATAGATAAATAGTTAGGCAGATAAATAGATAGAAAGATAGATAGACAGACAGACATATAGATAGATAGACAAATAGATAGATAGATAAACATATAGATAGATTGATTGATTGAAATATAGACGGATAAATATACAAATAGACAGATAGATAAATAGATAGATAGACATAGATAGATAGAGAAACAAAAAAAATAGATAGAAAGATAGACAGACGGACAAGCAGAAATACAAATAGATAGATAATTTGAAATAGTAATTGATAGAAAAATTGATAGATAGAAACATGAATAGATAGATTAAAGATAGATACATAGATTATATAGATTAGATAAATATATACGCATAAAGCTAGACAGAAAAATAGACAAATAGATAGATAGATAGACAGATCGATAGACATATAGATGAATAGAAAGATAGTCAGATAGATAGATACATACATAGAAAGATAGATAGATATATGTATAAAAATATTAATAGATAGATATTCAAATTAATAGATAGATTGATAGAATGATTGAAAGATCAATTAATAGATAGATTGATATTCAAATTGATAGATAGATATTCAAATTGATAGAATGATTGAATGATAGATAACTAGATAGAGATATAGATCATTGATAGATATGCGGATAAATAGATAGATAGATTTATAGATAATATATTATTAGATAAATATATAAAGTGATAGAAAGACTTATAGATAGATAGATAAATAGATAGAAAGGCAGACAGATAGATAGAAAGATAGATTAATTGATAGATTTATAGATATATAGATTGATTGATTGATAGAAAATTGATAGAAAGATTGATAAACATATTGATAGACAGATTGAAACATAGATTGATAGACATATTGAATAAAAGATTGATTGACAAATTGATAGACAGATAGATAGATGGATAAATGGACAGATAGACATTTAGATAGAAAGAGCAATATATATATATATATATAGATATACAAATAAATAGACAAATAGATAGATAGATATATAGAATATTAGATAGATAACTAGCCCGATAGATAGATAGAGAGACTGAAAGATAGATTGACAGATGGTTAGTTAGTTAAATAGATAGATAGATAGATAGATCGATAGATATAAAGATAGATAGATAGACATATAGAAATAAAAATAGATATGTAGAGAGATAGAAAGAAAGATAGACAGAAAGAGAGATAGCTAGATAAACAGATAGATAAACAAATAAAATGACAGATAGATATACAGATAGATAGGCAGATAGAAGACAGATAGATAGACAAACAGATATATAAACAAATAGATAGATAAATAAACAAATAGATAGACTAATAGATAGATAGACAGACAGACATATAGATAGATAAATAGATATATTGATAGACTAATAGGAAGGAAGAAAGATAGATAGATAGTTAGATAGATACATAGATAGATTGATAGACAAATAGGTATTCATATAGATAGATAGATTATATACAGACATATAGATATATAGACAAATAAATAGACATATAGATTCACAGAAAAATACACTGCTAAATAGATAGATAGATAAATAGATATATAGATAGACAGATAAATAGATATATAGACGGATAGACAAATAGTTAAATAAACAGCCAAAAGGTTAAGTAGACAAATAGATAGGCTAATAGACATTCATTCAAATAGAAAGCAACCAAATAGATAGATAGATAGATAGGCATATATGCAGATAGACAGTATACAGGTTGACAAACAAACAAATAGATAATTAGATAGATAGATAGTTTGATAGACAGATGGATAGATAGATAGATAAATAGATAGAAAATGGATAGATAGATTCTTAAACTGATAGATAGATAGATTGATAGATAGTTAAAAAAATAGACAAATAAATAGAATACAAGATATATAGATAGATAGACTTATAGAATGATTGATAAATAGAAAGATATATAGGAAGATAGATTGATAAATAGAAAAATAGATTGATTAATTGATAGAGAGATAGATTGATGAAAAAATTGATAAACAGATAGATAGATAGATAAATAAATAGATTGAGAGACAAATTGATAAATAGATTTATAAACATATTGATAAATAGATTCATAGAGAGATTGATAGATAAATTGATAGACAAATAGATAGTTAGATATATAGATAGATATATAGACAGATAGATAGACAAATAAATAGACTTATAGATGTATAGGTAGATAGACAAATAGATAGATAGATTAATAGTTATATAAATATTTAGATTATTAGAAAGATAGATTGACAAATAGATAGATAGATAGATAGAAAGATATATAGACAAATATATAGACATATAGATAGACAGATATACAAACATATAGACCGACAGACAGATAGATAGATAGATATAAAGATTAAAATATAGTATATAGGGAAATAGATAGGCATATTGATAAATAGATTAATATACACATAGATAGATATATTGATAGACAAAATGATAGATAGATAGATAGCAAGATAGACAAATAGTTAGACAAATAGATAGACAGATAGATACACAGATAGATAGACATTTAGATAGATAGATAGATAGATATTTAGGTAGATATGTAGATAGATAAATATAAGATATAAAAACAAATAGACAAACAATTAAATAGATAGATAGATAAACAAATAAATATATAGACAGATAGACAAATAGACATATAGATAGACAGATAAATAGATAGTTTAAATATTTAAATTGATAGAATGATTCATAGATAGATAGATTGATTAATTGACAGATAGATAGATAAATTAGATAGGCAGATATATAGATATATAGGTAGATAGATACACATATAGATAGATAGAAAAATAGAAAGAAATAAAGATTGAATGACATAAAGATAGATATATAGACAAAAAGATAAAAGCAAAGCTTAATAGTTAAATAGATAGATAGATAGAATGATAGATTTTTTGATAGATAGATTATTAGACAAATTGAATGATAGATTGAAAGATATATTGATAGAGAGATTAATAGATAAATTGATTGATAGATAGATAGAAATAAAGATAGATTGATGGAAAAATTGATAGATAGTTGGATAGATAAATATATAAATACAGTTAGATAGATAGATATACAGAAAGTTAGATAGACAGATAGATTAACATATTGATAGATAGATATATACATCAATAGATAGACATATCAGTATATAGATAGATAGATAGACAAATTGATAGATAGATTATTAGTCAAATAGATAGAAAGATAGATAGAAAAGGTAAAAAGAAAAATAGATAGAAAAATAGAATTATAGATAGACAGGTAGATAGTGAAATAGATAGGTAGAACAATATATAGGCAATGAGATAAATAGATAGATAGATAGAACAAAAGATACATAAATAGATAGATAAATAAATATTCTATAAATAGAATGATATATAGTTATACAAATTATATTAACAGATGGATATAGAGAATGATAACCATATAGATAGACTAATAAATAGTCAAATAGATAGATAGAAAGATAGATAGATAGACAAACCAAAAGATAGATAGAAAAACACTTAGACGAAAATAAAAATAGGCAAATTAATACATAGTTTGATATATACATTAATAAATAAATTTATAGATAGATAGATAAATAGAATGATAGATAGATACATATATAGATTGATAGATTGATTGATAGGAAGATAGATAGATATATTTATAGACAGATTGAATGCACTAGAAAAATAGATTATTAGACAGATAGATAGATAGATTAATAGATTGATATATATATAAATAAATAGATATATAACAGATAAATAATTAGTTAGATAGACAAATAGATAGACCGATAGATTATTATATAGATAGATATATAGATAGATAGAGAGGCAGATAGAAAGAAAGTGAAAGATAAATAGATAGATAGATAAATAGATATATAGACAAATAGATAAACAAAAAAATAAATATATAAATAAAAAATTAGATAGACAGATAGATCTACAGATACATAGATAAATAGAAAGATAGATAAAAGATAGATAGATAGACAAATAGATTGACAGATATAGAAAAATAGATAGGATAGATAGATAGATAGACAGATAGATTGATAGATAGATACATAAGTAGATAGCTAAATAAATAGATAATTAGATATACATATAGATAGATTGTTAGATAGATATATAAATATATAGATAGATAGAGAGATAGTTAACAAATAGATAGGCACATATAGAGATAGATCGATAGTAGACAAATAGATAGACAAAGAGATAGTCAAGTAGACAAATAGTCTGACATATAGATAAATAGCCAAAAAGATAAATAGACAAGCAAATAGTTAGATAGATACATAGAATATTAGATAGTTTGATAGATGGATGGACAAATAGATAGACTAAAAGATAGACCTTTTGATAAAATGATTGATAAATAGATTGATAGTTAGTTAGTTTGATTGATTGATAACTAGATTGATAGACAAATAGATAGATTTATAGATAGATAGATAAATAGACAGATAGAACAATAAATAGAAAAAAAAGATTGATAAAAAGAGAGATTCACATATAGATTGTTAGATAGATAGATAGATAGAGAGATAAATAGACAAATAGATAGACATATAGATAGATAGATAGATAGATCACTGGAGAGATAAATAGACAAATTGATTAATAGATTGAAAGATTGATTGATAGACAAATTTATAAAAGGATTGATAGATAGATTAATAGCTAGATAGATAGATAAACATATAGATATACAAATAGATAGATAGATAGATAGATAGACAAATGATAGATAGATAGATATACAGATATATAGAGAGATAGAATATAGATATATAAACAAATAGATAGATAGGTAGATAGATAGAGAGATCGATCGATATATAGACAGATTATAGACAAATAGATAGATAAATAGATAGATATACAAGAAATATAGATAGATTATTAGACAAATAGAAAAACTAAAAGATAAAGATATAAATGATAGTTTGATAGATAGATGGATAGATTGTCATATAGATTGGTATATAGATAGAAAAAAAGATAGATAGATAGATATTTAGACAAATATATATATATATATATATATATTATTAGACAAATAGATAGATAGATAACTAGATAGATAGATACATAGATAGAAACACTGATAGAAACAAATATAGATAGATTGATAAATAAATTTATATTCAAATTGATAGACAGGTTGATAGACAGATTAACAGACAATGATATAGGTAGATAGATAAATAGATAATTGGACGGATTGATATAGATATAGATAGACAGACAGATAGATAAACAGATATATAGATAGATAAATAGACTAATAGATAGATAAATAGATTGAAGATTTGATAGAAAAATAGTTATACAGATAGATATACAGATAAATAGATAGATAGTTAAAACATATTGAACTACAGATAGATAGACATGTATATAAAGAAAAAGATTGATAGATAGATAGACATATAGATAGAAAGATATAAAGACAACTTGATAAATAGATTAATAGATAGATAAATAGTCAAATAGAAAGATAGATAGATAAATAGAAAGAAAGACACACACACACACACACACACACACACACACATATATATATATATATATATATATATATATATATATATATATTGAAAGATAGATAGACAAATAGATGGATAGATAGTTTCACAAATAATTAGATAGATATATAGAAAGATAGACATATATATAGACAGATAGATAAGTAGATAGATAGATCGATTGTCAGATAGACAAATAGAAAGATTAATAAATAAAAATAGAGATATATATATATATATATACATGCACATATTGTTATATAGATAGACATATAGATAAATAGATAGATAGATAAACATATTGATAGATTAATATTGCAATAGTTAGAAAGATAGATAGACATATTGATAGATAGTTAGATAGATAGATCAATAGATAGATAGATATATAGATAAATAGGTACATAGATAGACATAAAGAGAAACAAATAGATAGATTGATAGATATTCAAATAGAGAGACAATCAGGTAGATAGATAGTCAGGCAGATTAAAAGTTAGGCTGGCATACAGATAGCTAGAACATTTGATAGATAGACACTAGACTGATAGACAAAAAGAAAGAAAGAAAGAAATATAGATAGATAGATATATAGATAGATATAAAGCAACATAAATAGACACATAGATAGACAGATAGATTGATAGATATATAGATAAAAAGATATATAGATAGTCAGACAGACAAACATATAGATAGATACACAGATAGATAGATAGATAGGTAGGTAGGTAGATAGACAGATAGATACATAGATATATATATAGATTGATTTATATTTTGATTGATAGAAATATAGTTAGACAAATTGATAGATAGCTTGATTGACATTGATAGAGAAGTTGGTATACAAATTGATTGATAGATTGATAGACTGATAGATAGAAAGAATCATAAATAAAAAGATAGGTAGATATATGAATAAATAGATAGACAGATAAAAAGGTATATTGGTAAATAGTCAGATAGATAGATAGATAGAGAGATATATAGATAGATAAATTGATATATAGATAAAAAGTAGATAGAAAAATAGCTAGATAGATATAAAGATACTTAGACAGATAGATAGACATATAAATAAAAGAAAGATTGATAGATAGATTGATAGATTGATTGAATGATAGACAAATTGATTGATAGATTGATATACAGATTGATACACAAATTGATAGACAGATTAATAGATAGATTATTAGACAAAGAGATAGATAGATAGATAGATTGATAAAGATATAAATGATAGTTTGATAGACAAATATATAGATAAATCAATTTACAAATTGATAAATAGATAGATAGAAAGATTTGCATATGGATTGGCATATAGATTTACAGATAGAAAAACAAAAAAAAGATAGAAAGATAGATAGATAGACAGATAGATAGATAGATAGATAGACAAAAAGATAGATAGATATTTATATAAATAGTTAGACAGATAGACAGATAGATAGATAGATAGATGCATAGATAGAAACATAGATAGAAATATATATAGATAAATTTATAAATAGATTGATAGATAAATTTATATTCAAATTAATTGACAGGTTTATAGACAGATTAACAGATAAAGAGATAGACAGATAGATAAATAGATAGATGGATATATTCATATGGATATTGATAGACAAATAGATAGATAAATAGATAAATAGATAGATAAATAGACTGATCATATAGATAGATAGAGTGATAAATTAATAGGAAAATAGATATATAGATTTAAATATAGATAAATAGACTGATAGTTAAATAGATAGATATACAATTAGATAGATAGATATATAGACAGAAAGATACATTGATCCATAAACATATAGATAAAAAGATATATTAGCAAATTGATAAATAGAATAATAGATAGATAAATAGTCAAATAGGTAATAAGATAGATAGATAGATAAATATATAGAAAGAATGATATATATATATATATATAAAGCTAAACAGATAGATACATAGATAGTTACACAAATAGTTAGATAGTTCGATAGAAAGATTGACATATATATATATATATATATATATATATAGTTAAAAAGGCAGATAGATAGATAGATAGATAGATAGATTGTTAGACAGATAGATAGAAAGATACAAAGATATATATTTATATATAGATAGATATACATATATATATATATATATATATATAGATTGATATATAGATAAATAGTTAAATAGATATATATATATATAAACATATAGATTGATTGATATACTAATAGTTAGAATGATAGATAGACATATAGATAGATAGATATATAGAAAAATAGGTATATACATAGATAGATAGGTATATAGGTAGACAAGTAGCGAACAAATAGGCAGATAGATAGATATTCAAATTGAGAGATAATCAGGCAGATAGAGAGTTTGGAAAATAGATAATTAGGCAGACAGATAGGTAGCTAGACCAATAGATAGATAGACAGCTAGACTGATAGATAGAAAGATAGAAAGATAAATTTATTGACAGATACATAGACATAAATAGACAAACAATTAGTTTGATTGTTAGATAGTTAGGTAGATAGACAGATAGATAGATAGACAGATAGATAGACAGACAAACAGATAAATATCTAGATAGATAGACTAATTGATAGACAGATAGATAGATAGACAAATAGATATATAGATAGATAGATACATATATAGACAGATATATAGATAGATAGATTTATAGTTATATTGATAGACATATTGATACAAAATTGATATATAGCTTGATATACATATTGATAGAGAAGTTGATATACAAATTGATTGACATATTGATAGACATATAGATAGAAAGATTCATAGATAGATAAATAGACAAATATATAAATAAATAGATAGACAAATACATAGATATATAGGTATATAGACAAAGAGATAGATATATATATATATATATAGATAGATAAATTGACAGATAGATAAAAAACAGATAGATAGATAGCTACATAGATAGAAAGATATATAAACATAAAGATAGAAATATAAATAAAAGAAAGATTGATAGACAAATTTGTTGATAGATTGATATACAGATTGATACACAAATTGATAGAGAGATAGATTGATAGTTTGATAGATAGATATATAGATTAATAGACATAAATAGACAAATATATAACCAAATAGATTCACTAATAGATAGATAAACTAATTACTATACAAATAGATATATAGATATATAGATAGAGAGATAGATGATAGATATATAGATAGATAGACAGATAGATAGACAAATAGATTGATGGATAGATGGATAGAAAGATTGATTGATTGATTGATCGATAGATATATTGACAAAAAAAGATAAAAAATATATAGAAAGATATATATATATATATATATATATATATATATATATATATATTAATATATTGATAGACAGAAAGATATTGACATAGATAGATAGGTATATAGAAAGTTTAATAAATGGATTGATAGATAGATTGATAGACATATTGAATAATAGGTTAATAGTCAGATTGATAGACAAATATACATAAAGATTGATATACAAATTTATCCATAGATTGATAGACATATTGATATACAAATTGTCGAGAGATAGATAGAGTGACACATAGACAAGTTGATAGAAAGATAGATCACATCAACAAAAACCATAATCAATGATGCCTAAAAAGCATCATTATATATATATATATATATAATGTCGCTTATTGAGAGCGTCATCCGCTAGTGTGACATAAAAAGTCTATACATATAATGACGCTTTTTTACAGTGTCATTGAATCATACCTTGATGCTAAAATAAAGCGTCATTTTTATTTACAATGACGATTTATTTTAGCATCAAGGTATGATTCAATGACACTTCAAAAAAGCATCATTATATGTTGCAGCTATCGCAAATTTTTTAAATATTATGACACTTAGAAAAAGCGTCAAGGAAGATTATAATTTAAATAATTTAAATTTAATAATTATTGTAAATATATTTTCACCTATTATTGTAATACTGCATGCACATAAGAACAAAATTTTTTACAATCCATACCAAGAAAATAGTTTTCAAGTACAATGGGGAACTCAGACTTCTTACAAATCAAAATAAAAATATAACACAATTTCAACATTCATTTCTTAAATTCAATTTAAAATTTTTGATATATGCAACCCAATTATGACTTAACTCCATAAAACTAATTCCTGCTTGCCTGACAAAGTTGAGAGTTAATTTTCAAATAAGGTAACCTGCATACAAATAGATGAATAATAAATACTTACACTTGCAGAAATAAATATATTATAGAGAATAGTAAAAAAAATAGGAATGATAACAACATATCATAAAAATAATTTATATAACAATTGGCATATACGATTAAACAAATTTAACAACTACAAAAATAAAGTTAGTAGTAATGGATAAAATATAAAGCTGGAGATTTATCAATTATGGCATAAAAGTTGATAAAATTTTTTAAAATTGAAAACAATAACAATCCATTTAAACCCTAAAGGTGTGTAGTGAGTTTTAAGATCTCACAAACAACTTGAAAAAATACTACAAAAATTAATTAAATAGCATAAAATGAAAAGTTAAATTACTTGTCATCTTCCCAACACATCAATTAAACTCGATGAGATGCTATGTAATTTAATTTCAAGTTCTATTTGATTACACAAAAATAATAATCCAATCAACATATAGTTTTAGATTCATTAAAAAAATATTGGCTGCAATAAAAAAAATTTGTGCCTTGAAATAATTATTATGTTTTATAAGGGTGAAAAAGTAATTTACATTGTTGTGGTAAAGTAGTGAAGCCAAAAGTCGAAATCACAATTTATTCCATTGTCAATCTACAACAAAAAATCTATGCTTGACACCCTACATAAAAGACAGAATAAAAACAAAAAAAATTCTAATTACTTATTCAAATTTTGAATATTTAATTGAAAGTAAGAAGTAATAACTATGATCTCATTAAAAAAAATACATTTATTTTCACAAATGTGCATGAACCATTCCAAAGTAGGAAGATCTCCTTACTTGACCAAAAAAAAGTTTACCTTTAAACACCTAAGAATCATGCATTCAATATACTAACGTTATTCAACATATGAAAAATATTGAAATATAATGATTGTGTAAGTTAAATACTAAAATGTCTTCAAATGAAATTGTCGAACAATTTACCTTATGTCATAGTTTTGTTCAAAAGAGATATAAATTAAGAACCTCATCAAAAGTTAATGTTGTAAATCCCAAAATTTGTTCATGCTTCAATAAAAAAAGGTGTCCCCAATACTTTTCAAACCAAGGAAACTATTAATTGAGTCACCAACATCACCCATTTAGATCGAACTTCATCCAACTCTTCTTTGTTGTATGATTCCTTCCCATTAAACTGTTGAAAAGTAAAGTATTATCTTTATCAATAAAATTGGAAAACTAAAAATAACTGATATATTGAGAAACAACAAATAAACACATACCTTTGATGTTAGACATCATTAATCAAGAATGATATCACTCATATATCTCATCACATAGTATCCACATTCAACACTACCTTGTTGTATTGGGTACTGAATGTAAAATAAAATCAATATATATTTATATGTAGTTAATTGCAAGTCATATTGTAAAAAGTTTAAAAATAAGCAGAAGACACTAAATATTATATTACTCAATTAATGAGTTATGTACCCCTAGTACAACCCAAGTAGGCTCTCTTTTTGATGATATATTTTTTTTAAAGTGAAGATTTCTTTGAGCCCTGCATTAATAAAAAAAATTTATGTTTCCACCAAATGCTTCATTATATAATAAGAAGGGAAAAACTTACATATTAATAATGTCTTTAAGATCATCTGCAGGCTGATGATGCAAGGAATAAAGGTAAAAGGTGATCAAAGTCCTTATTTCAAGTACCACCAATACTCAATGACAACTACAAAATTAACATTAGTGTAACAACATATCATTTATAATTTGATATATATGCATACTTATAATCTTACTTATGTTAAATAACTTACCCTGAGTTATATGGAATAAAAACAAAATCTGCATTATTTGCATTCATCAACCAATTAGCTATAACCCTTGACCTATTTTTCTTGCTTGCTTCTCCCAATCTAGCTTTGGAAACAAATGTCGAATTTACAAATTTAAATCGCTCTTCCTCTTTAGCATCAACCATCTTTTTATGCAAATGCCTGATTTAATTTCACACAATATTTAAAAGTTATAATATTTTAATTTAACTAATATTAAATACAATTCGCATAATGAAAAATTAAAGCATAAATAAAATAGTTATAATAAATGAAAAACATATTAAATTTCTATCTTACCATCATAGAACAAAAGGCAATTAGATGACACCTATGTTGATGATATAATGATATCCATGTCTTCTTTCATGAGGAAGGTATTAAATGACTGTCCAAAAACCTCCCCTATGATTTCTACTGCATGTACGATCTCATCCTTTAGCAAGTGCCCAACTAATGTAGCAAAGTTCTTGATATCTACAGGATTCTCATCATTTAAACTCAGTGATCTTTCTCTATTACTCTGTTTCTTAAATTTCTTTGAATCCTATCAAACATAAAATATCTTTGTATAAATAAGAATTGTCTTAGATAAACTAGTATTATTATTATTATTAAGAAATATTTTATTTTAAAAAAAACCACATACCTGGATGAGAAGAGTAGAAGGAATGACAAATTGGGCAGGCCATAAAATTTGATGCCCAATAGCATCTCCAATAGTGGTAATTTGGCTTGGAATAGATACAGAAGTAATACATTTGGATCATAAGAAACATCCATGGCAACAAGGTAGTTATCACCACATTCAAGTACCATAGTTCCAGCTGCAACAACATTTTCTTTTGTCCCTATGGCCAATTGACAATTCCTTTCCTATAAAATGAAACTTTGTTGTTTAGTTATATGTAATCATCTAAAGTTGATAATTTTCACGTAGAAAAGTAATAGTTAGACAAAATTGAGTTATCATAACTTAATGAGCTTATTAATATAATTGATCATGCTAACTTATATTGTAACATTACTTATATTTTTTCATATCAACTAGGTAAGTTGATATGAAAATTATGAGTTTATGATACCACATTTATATTAAAGAACATAATATAAAATACAACTAACCTTTTTTACTGCTAGCATTGGTGGAGCGTGGTCTTCTACTTGATGTTTTGGTTGCTCAACACTTTCTAGAAGAACAATATGTTTTTGAAGCATGTTTGAGCTACCAATATCAGATTGAAATGTGGTGGGTACCATCTGAGAGAGTTGGAATAAAATCTTTGCCTCAAATTTTAATTGTCGCACTTGCGATTCTTTCATAAATTCCCGCAAAGCACTATCAGCCATAGAATGAAAATTATTTCGTGGAGTATAATGCTTTTCTTTAGCTTGTACTCGACCACTATATTCTGGAATTCCCAATGCTTCTGTAAGTATGTCATTTCCATTGAATGTTGCAACTTAATATCTTGATACACAATTCTATTATAAAATTAAATGTCATATTGGTTACAATAAATAAGTTTATACCGTAAAAGAAATATTTGTTCCATAACTAATACTTACAATCTTCTCCACAACTGGAATGACCACTTCATCATACGTGTCATCTTTTTAAACCATCACTTTCTTCCATAATACACTTCTATCAATGACTGAAGTAAAGCCGATTTCTACCGACTTTTACAATATTGCAATATAATATAATGAGTCTAGGCAAATTCAACATAAAATAAAAAGTAAAGTAACAACATATTTAACTTACCATCTCTGTTTCAAGACTAGCATATCCCTTCCTACTAAGATGATGATTATAAATATGCTTTTTCCTTCTTTCCTTTTGAACTTCTCTAAACTCCTAAAATTTTTAATTTATATTAAGTAATGAAAAATTGAGAAAATTCCATTAAAATAATTAGAAATATACCTGAAATATTTGAGTCATACTTTCTTTGACAAAAATTGTCCAATCTTTATTTTCAATAAAATTGTATTCAGATGGTTGTTTATTAAGAAGCTCGAGTTGGTGTTTGAATGGAATGATATACCTTGCTGTCAACATGTTCTTGAAAGATCTAAAGCACCTGCCAATTGTTTTCATACAATTCCTTCTACTTGTACAATCCAATGTAAATGCAGCCTAGAAGTAATGAACATAGTTATAAGTTGATAAAAAAAATTTGCAAATAAAATTAGAAAACGTTAAAAATACAAAAAATAAATACAAGTTTACCTCAATGGAGTCCCACAATTTTTTCTTCAATTGCTTGGGTACATGGTGCCAAGTCCTATATCTAATTGGGACCATGGTATGTGCCAATACCCCTAAATAACTTGTGAGATGCACCGTAGCTTGTCTGACATAAACACCACCGACATTATACTGAACTGAAAGTTTAATTCCTTTGCTCCTATTCTTGATAATCATTAGCTTTCTTGTTATCCCTCTACATCTATTTCTTGTAGTAGCTTTATCTAGTTGATCCATTTCCATACCTATCAAAAAAAATATAATAATGTTTAAAAAGAAGTACAAAGAAATAAAAAAAATATTTAAAAGGAAAAAATATAACTAATTAAAGGCATTACCTAATCAGCTGTTTTGCACAAAACATAACAATGTCAGTTTTTAGAATATTCTCAACCTGCCATTAACTAAAATTTAAAGAATAAAATCCATCTAATAACAAAGTCGAATAACTTAACTAGTCCGCATACATTTAAAAAACAAAAAACTTTTGAAGCATATCAATTCACAAAGCAATAACAAAGATAAAAATTAGAATCATTTATGATTTGTTCTCGACCCAAATTCCCTCGCAATCATCCGAATTACAGATTTTATCAGATTCATCCAATGCATCAAATAATTCAACTTGTGGCAAAGAATATATGACTAGATTGTGTTCAATAGAAATTTCCATGGGATCATCATCGTTTGCTCTTTTTGTGAAATCTTCTTGAGGAGTTGCCAAAACAATTGACCATCTTGGATTAAGCTCATTTTGTACATAGAAGACTTTCTTAGCCTGGAAGGCTAATATGAATGGATCTGACTTATGAGCTAATCTGTTAAAGTCAACTAATCTAAACCCAAGATTATCGACCCTAATTCCATTCTTATTATCAACCCAATCACACTTGAAGACTATAATTCTGAACATAGTATAATCCAGGTCCCAAATCTCTGTAATAACCCCATAGAAATAAAGTTCCCCGAAAATAGAATTTATATCCTTAGCACTAGTAATTTGCATTGTTGTTGATACAATACTAACTATGCTATTTTGGGTAGCTAGTAAATCATCACACTCCTTGGTATTATATTGACAACCATTTATGACATAACCATTATACTTCATCACATAAAGGCTTGGACCATTATCTATCCATTTAGGGTTTCAGATACAGGTTTATTATTTCCCAATGCACCTTCAACCTATAGAAATAAGATAAAGATATAATTTATATGGTGACCAATAATGAAAACGAAAAGGAAAATTTTATAAACCATTTTTGTACCTTTTTTCGTAACCAAAAGGTAAAAGTACAAGCATGCTCATCCTGTAACCACTTTTGCCTTTTTGATTGACGTGGATGTATCGCTTTCAGCCATTGCATGTGCTCTCTATGAGGTCATGTATAAAAATAAAATAATTATAATAATATATAATACGTACAACAAATAAAGAAACAAAAAGTAAGTGGTGTTTACTCAATAAAAGGTTGGATAATTAATGTATTTTCCAATACATATTGATGTGCTTGTAACCATAAATTAGATTCGGCCTTCATAGTAAGACTTCCAAATATTGGTGCCCCGGCTATGTGGTCATGTTTAAACTACTTGGAATTCCAATTGGTTCCACATTTGATAAGTACTCGATACAAAACTCGATTCCTTCTTCTGTAATATAGCATTCAGCAATACAACCTTCAGGTCTAGTATGATTTCGTACATAGTCTTTTAACACTTTTATAAAGCTTTTAAATGGGTACATCCACCTAAAGTAAACCGATCCACAAAGTCACACTTCTCTTACAATATGCACATTAAGATGCACCATAATATCAAAGAAAGAAGGTGGGAAGTACTTTTCAAACAAGCATAATGTCGCCACAATCTCATTTTGTAACTCATCTAATGAAGGAACATCAATGACTTTAGTACAGAGAGCATTGAAAAATAAACTCAATCTACATATCGCATTTCTCACATGCTTGGAAAAGATAGAACGTAACAAAACCGGCAAAAATTGTTGCATTAATACATGATAGTCATGGGATTTTAATCCATTAAGTTTCAAGTCTTCATTTGACATGATGTTTCGAAGGTTCAAACTATATACATATGGAACCTTCAATTGTGAAAGTGTTTGGCAAAACACCTTCTTTTCCTTTTTAGAAAGTATATAACATGCAGGAGGGAGATATGTTCTCTTCAAATCAAACACTGGTGCCAATTCGCTCCTTAAGCCCATATCTACAAGATCCAAGCGAGTATTAAGCCCATCCGTTGTCTTACCTGCATTGTTGAGTAAGGTACCAATAATGCTTTCACAAACATTTTTCTCTATATAATTATGACGAATATGAAGATATTTCCAATAATCAAGATCAAAGAAAATTGACTTCTTTTTCTAACAAGTAGTATTGTTGATTTCAGATTTTCCCAGAATAGCCCTTTTTTCCCCCAAGAATTGAAAATTCCATTGATTTTTTTTTAATATTTCTTCGCCAGTCAATATTTTTGGATGTGACCCAAACTCTTGTTTTCCATCAAATGCTTTCTTTTGTTTCCTATAAGGATGATTTCTTGGAAGAAATCGTCTATGTCCAGTATAGGAGATCTTTTTTCCATGCTTTAACTTACAAGAATATGTTTCTTCTCCACATATTGGACAACCATAATATCCTTTAACTTTGCATCCTGACATGTTTCTATATGCAAGAAAATCATTTATTGTCCATAAAAGAACGGCTCTTAAAGTAAAGATTTTTTGTTTATGTGCATCGTAAACTTGAACTCCAACCTCCCGCAATGTTTTAAGATCTTCTATTAGCGGTACTAAATAGACATCAATGTCATTGCCAGGTTGGCGTGGACATGAAATTAATAAAGATAACATCATAAATTTTCTTTTCATGCACAACCATGGAGGAAGGTTGGAAATTATCATGAGAATGTACCAACAACTATATTTGCTATTAAATGAACTGTGAGAATTTATGCCATCTACAGAATTTGCAAGTCTCAGGTTTCTAGGTTCTTATGAAAACTCAGGCCATCTACGATCAACTTGCTTCCATGATGGTGAATCTGATGGATGACACATTTTCCCATCAAAATTTCTTTCTTCGAAATGTCATATGAGCTCTTTTGCAATTCTTGATGATTGAAACATTCTTCTCAATCTTGGAATTGGAGGAAAATACCACAATACTTTCGCAGGAACTCCTTTTCTCATCTTAGTTCCAGTGTTATCTGTCTTCTACCTCGAAGTTCCACAGGTAGGACATAACGATGCATCTTTCAACTCCTTCCGATATAGAACACAATCATTTGGGCACGCATGGATTTTCTCATATTCCATTCCCAATGAATTTAATGTCTTTTTTGCTTCATACATCGACAACGGCAATTCTTTGTTTAAAGGCAACATTTCTCCAAGAATTTGTAAAAGCTCTGAAAAGCTATTATCCAACCACCCAAAATGTGCTTTCAAGTTGTATAATTTGATCAAGGCTGACATTCTTGTAAAGTTTATGCAACCAGGATATAACGGTTTTTCTACATCTTGTAGTAATTTTGCAAACAATTGAGGATCATATTGACAATCCTCATGTGCAGCTTGAACTATTTCTATTGTACTACGTTGATCATCAAAATTGAAGTCTATCATAATGTTCTGCTCTTATTGAAGGTGGGCCAGTTGGAGCTGCCTCTCCATGCCAATACCATGTATGGTAACTCTGATCAATTCCAAATAAAAACAAATGATGGCGAATAATTTGAAGAGTATTAAAAATCATATTCCCACATTGTAAGCATGGACATTTAATGGAGGTTTTATTTGCAGAATTTTGTATTGCAAATGCAACAAAGCATTCAACTCCATCTTCATATTCATTCGATCTTTTATCCTTTGAGATCCATGAACGATCCATTTTTTAAAAAAATATTAATTCCAATAGATATCACACTTCAAATGGAAGAACTCATCAACATTCCAGTGTTATTCGTTGAGCAACCTCTATTTTATCTGTTAAAAGTAAATTAAAAAATCAATTTAAAAAAATATTTAAATGCATGTCAGATATAAGACAAAAGAGATGAGCATTATTTTTTGTAATGTCGTTGAATTTGTTAACACACGCAAAATTATTAAAATAAAATTTAAAATTGAGGAATTATTTCTCAAAGTAAGTTAGATTCATAGAAAAAAATATTTAAACAAAAAAATATCATTTAATTATACTTTAAATTAAAGTAAAATATGATAAAAGTCATTTTATAGATATGACATTTAATGTCTCTAGGTCCTTAGGCTAATTGATTTTGAAATAGCATGACTATAGAGCACACATTTATATGAAATATAGCCTCATTTTTCAAATCAGAATTTTAAAAGATAGAAATAACTATAAAAGATAGAAATAGCATGACTATAGAGCATGACTATAAAATAAATTGGAGAAGAAGTCTGCATTGAATCAGAGATAGAAATAAGAATTTTCAAATCACCAATTTCCTCTAGACAGAATTTCAGAAATGACTGGTGCCAAACTATCAAATGGCCTCGACACCGAGGATTGGTATTCTCCGGCGAAGGAAAATATTTTCAACAAATGTAGCGCTTGTTGTGAAACCTGTTTGCGAAGATGGTGTGATTGAGCTTAAATAGAGGTGTGGTGTATTTAAAGGCTTCAAAAAGAGATGAACGATCCAAAATATAAACTATTATTGGTTGCCATTGTTTATTTTAGTAAATGGATAGAGCTGACACTTTTTCATCAATCAAAGATAGAAAGGTTACTCGATTTATCTGGGACTCTAGCTACTCCGACATCCCAAGATCAATTATATCTAATAACGGGCGACAATTTGAAAGCCAAGTCTACCAAGACTTCTGCCATGAATTGAAAATAAAAAACTTATACTTTACCCCTTGGTATCTGCAAAGCAATGACCAAGTTGAGGCCTCCAACAAAACCATGTTGATTACCTTGAAAAAACAACTAGACTCTGCTAAATGTAAATGGGTGGAAGAGCTTCCTGAGGTGCTCTAGGTTTACTATACCACTACCTAAAAGTCAACTAGAATCTCTCCTTTTGCGCTCACTTAGAAGATAGAAAATATTATTTTTATCAAAGTTGAGCTGCCACCATCCAAATAGTTGCACACAATTCAAAAAATATGAAATCAAAAGCCATGGTGTTAGATATAAGTGAATAACAACGAAAAGTTGCTGCAGCCTGCATAACACCCTACCAATGCGTATGATTCAAAAATCAAAATCTTATTTCTATTTGGATTAATATGTGTTTCATTGTAAAAAAAATTTTAATAAAATATATAAATGTTAGAGACAAGTAAATGCATATTTATATATTTACAAAAGAAAATCATAATTTTAATAGAATGATAAAGTATGGTAAAACATTAAGAAAAGAACATAATTTTAAATAAGTACAAATGAAAAAATAAATAAATTTATTTATGATTGATCTCAATGGTGCACTACATTTAATTTATTTTAAAAACAAGAATAAATTTATGAATAAATTATTACATGGATGTCATTTTATGTCACATATGATAAGGCAGGATATTGTTTTTTTTTGAAGTTATCATTGTGACATTGGTGTTCTCAATGAATGAACCTTATCTACTTATATTTTTGTTGAACATGTGCTATATAAAAATTAATATTAACATATTGAATAAAAAAATCATAACTCATAAAATTTAGAAAAAAAATTGCAACAAAACTAAATAATTAATATTTTATTGCTCATCAATTCATCAAAATAAATCAAACTATTCTTTCCCCTCTTCAATGTAGACATTTAAAATGAAAAATTGTTGAATATAAAAAAATATGGATCAGATAAAAAAGTACCTTGGTGAGAATCAAAAAAATCATCCAATAGATGCAAGATAATATGTGACTCAAGAGTTGTTATGCATTAATAAATTTGTGGGTTGCATCAACTTCTGATTCGATCTAATTCTAATATACATTCATATACACACACACGTTTATTGCACTTGTTAGTAGCACTTAACATGAGAATGGTGAAGGTGATAGATTGGCAAAGCATCTGCATTTATAAGGAGAAGTTGGCTTCAGGTTTGAACAAAAGAATCACGGTGGCAAACTATAGGAATTTTAAACAAGGATCACTCAGTTCAGCCCAACTCTTCCTTTGTTCTCGCCGAGGGCTCTCGAAAAATAGAGCATATAATACTGCGTTTATAATACACGCGGTATATGCTAAATAACTCAGAACACGTTCACATTAATTAATTAGGTTAACGAAAGCGAAGACCTGATACATGTATAATCATAATGGAGAAACTTACAGGATGCTGCAAATATGGCCAATGATTTCGAAGATGCGAGCTTGAACCCTAGCTAATGGAATTGGCCGAACATAATGAAGAAGAAGCACAACTCTTTCTAGCGATAGATTAATCTATATAATTGAGTTAAAAAAAATATTAAATTTGTCACATAATTATATTAAATCACTTCTAGAAACAATATTAATCTAAGTTTTGTTGTAGCAACAATGACACTTCTAGAAAGTGTCATAAAAACTTAATAAATTTTACAAATAATGTTGCTTTTAGAAAAGTGTCATTAAATGTCTAATTACACATCGTATAATGAATTTTTCTGAAAGCGTCAAGATATAAAGCATCATTAATTTCCTGTTTTGTTGTAGTGGATAGACATATAATTAAATAGATATATAGATAGATAAATAGATATATATATATATATATATATATATATATATATATATATACAGATATATAGACAGATTGATATATAGTTTAATTGACATAAATATTAATATACAGATAGATAACTAGAAAGATAGACTAATATATAGACAAATAGATAGAGAGATATATAGATAGATTGATAGTCAGATTGATAAACATATTGATAAATAGATTGATAGATAGCTTGATATACATATTGATATATAGATTGATAGATATCTTGATATACATATTGATAGACAAATTTATATTCAATTTGATAGATAAATATACAAATAGATAGATAAACATATAGATAGGTTGATATACTAATAGTTAGAAAGATAGATAGACATATAGATAGATAGATAGATCGATAGATAGATATATATAAAGATAAATAGATATATAGATAGATAGGTAGACAGATATATATATATATATTCAAACAAAGAGATAATTAGGCAGATAGAGAGTTAGGCAGACATACATATAGCAAGAACATCTGACAGACATACAACCAGACTGATAGACAGAAAGAAAGAAATAAAGATAGATAGAAATATAGACAGGCATATACATAGACACATAGATAGACAGATAGATTTATAGATAGATAGACAGATATATATATATATATAGATAGATAGATAGATATATAGATAGATAGATAGATACATAGACAGATAGATAGATAAACATGTATATAGACAGATATATAGATTCATTGATAGATAGTTTTATATTTTGATTGATAGACAAATTGATAGATAGCTTGATAGACATATTGATAGAGAAGTTGATATACAAATTTATTGATAGTTTGACGGACTGATAGATAGGAAAGATTCATAGATAGATAGATAGATAGATAGACAGATATATAAATAAATAGATAGACATATAAAAAGATATCTTGGTAGATAGATAGAAAGATAGATAGATATATAAATAAATAGATAGACATATAAAAAGATATATTGGTAGATAGATAGATAGATAGATATATATATATATATATATATTTATTTATTTATTTATTTAAATTGATATTTAGATAGAAAGTAGATATACAAAAATAGCTAGATAGATAGAAAGAGAGATAGACAGATAGATAGATATATAAATAAAAATAAGATTGATTGATTGATTGATAGATAGATAGATTAATTGATAAATTGATTGAAAGATTGATATACAGATTGATACACAAATTGATAGACAGATTGATAGATAGCTTATTAGACAAATAGATAGACAGATAGATAGAGATATAAATGATAGTTTGATAGATAGATATATAGATAAATCAATTTGCAGATAGATAAATTGATAGATAGATAGATTGGCATATAGATTCACAAATAGATATACAAAAAGAAAGATAAAGAAAGATTGATTGATAAATAGATAGATAGACAAAAGATAGATAGATAGATATATAGATAGTTAGACAGACAGAAAGACAGATAGATAGATAGATACATAGATAGAAACATAGATAGAAAGATATATAGATAGATTTATATACAGATTGATAGATAAATTTATATACAAATTGATATACAGGTTGATAGATAGATAATAGACAAAGAGATAGACAGATTGATAAATAGATAGATGGACAGATTCATACTAATATAGATAAAAAGATAGAAAGATAAATAGATATATAGATAGATAAATAGTCGGATCATATAGTTAGATAGATTGATCAATTGATAGACAAAAGGATATATAAATAGATATATAGATAAATAGACCGAAAGAATAATAGATTTATATATAAATAGATAGATAGATAGATAGACATATAGATAGAAAGATATATAAACAAATTGATAAACAGAATAATAGATAGATAAATAGTCAAATAGGTTAGATAGATAGACAGATATATAGATAGAAAGAATGATATATAAATATATATATATTTAAAGATACGATAGATAGATGCATAGATAGTTACACAAATAGTTATATATACAGATAGATAGATATATATATATAGATAGATAGATAGACAGATAAATAGGCAGATAGATAGACAGATAGATAATTAGATAGACAGATAGAAAGAAAGAAAGAAAGATAAATAGATAGATAGATAATATATATATATATATATATATATATATATAGACATATAGATATATATATATATATATATATAGTATATATATATATATATACATATAGATATATAGATGGATAAATAGATAAATAGATACAAAAATATATAAGATAACATATAGATAGATTGATATTGTAAAAGTTATAAGATATATAAACATATATATATAGATAGTTAAGATAGATAGATATATAGAAAAATGGGTATATACATAAAAAGATATGTAGATAAATAGACATATAGACAAACAAATAGACTGATAGATAGATATTAATCTATCTATATATAGACACATAAATAGTTAGATAGTTTGACATAAAAAGATATAGAGACAATCAAACAGTTAGATAGTTTGGCAGATAGATAGTTAGGCAGGCAGACAGGTAGCTAGACCAATAGACAGACAGACAGCTAGAATGATAGAAAGAAAGAAAGTAAAAAAGATACATAGATACATAGACACATAAATAGATATATATATATTTATATATATACAGACAGACCAAAAGATAGACATATAGATAGATATATAGATAGAAAGATAGATAGAAAGACTGATAAATAGATAGATACATACATACATATATAGACAGATATATAGAGAGATTGGTAGATAGATTGGTAGATAGATTTATAGTTATATTTATAGACATATTGATACACAAATTGATAGATAGCTTGATTGACATATTGATAGAGAAGTTGATATACAAATTGATTGACATATTGATAGACCCATAGATAAAAAGATTCATAGACAGATAGATAAACATATATATACGTAAATAGATAGACAGATAAATAGATATATAGGTAGATAGACAGATAGACAGACAAACAGATAGATAGATATATATATTGATAGATAGAAAATAGATTGATAAATAGCTAGATAGATAGAAAGATAGGCATATTGATAAACATAAAATTAAATGAAAATTTGATAGAAAAATTTATTGATAGATTCATATACAGATTGATACACAAAAATATAGACAGATAAATAGATAATTTGATAGGTCGATATATAGATTAATAGACATAAATAAACAAATATATAAGTAGATAGATACACAAATAGATAGATAGATAGATAGATAGACAGATAGATAGATAGATAGATTATTATACAGATAGATATATAGATATATAGATAAAGAGATAGATGATAGATCAATAGATATATAAAAAGATAGATTGATAGATATATCAATTGATAGATAGATTTATAAAAAAATAGATAGATAGATAGATAGACATATAGATAGATTATTAACACACATATATATATATAGATAAAGAGATAGATGATAGATAAATAGATAGATTGATTGATTGATAGATTAATCGATAGATAGATTTATAAAAAAAATAGAAAATAGATAGATAGATATATATATATATATAGACAAATAGATAGATAGACAGAAAGATATGCACATAGATAGATAGGTTTATAGAAAGTTTGATAAATGGATTGATAGATAGATTGATAGACAGATTGACTAAAAGCTTAATAGTCAGATAGATAGATAGATAGATAGATTGATTGATATACCAATAATCAATAGATTGATAGATAGATTGATATACAAATTGGTCGATAATTTATAGAATGATAGATAGACATGCTGATAGACAGATAGATAGACATATAAATAAATAGATATATAGATAAATAATTAGATATATAGATAGAAATATATATAGACAAATAGATTGATAGACAAATAGATAGATAGATTAATAGACAGATATATTAATAGACAAATAGATAGCTAGAAAGATATATAGATATATAGACAAATAGATAGAAAGATAGATAGATTAACAGCCAGATTGATAAACATATTAATAGACAGATTGATAGATAGCTTGATAGACGTATTGATAGACAAGTTGATATACAAATTGATAGATAGATTGATAGACAAATTGATAGACATATTAATATACAGTAGATAGATAAATATATAAACATATAGATAGACAGATAGATCGATAGATAAATAGATTGATAGTTAGATTGATTGATATAAAGATTCACAAATAGCTAGAAAGATAGATAGAAAGATAAATAGATAGATAGATAAACAAATAAATAGATACATATACACATAGATACATAGACAAAAAGATAGATAGATAGAATGGTAGATAGATAAATAGACAAATAGATAGACAGACATATAGATAGATAAATAGATAGACAGATAGAAAGAAAGATATATATATATATATATATATAGAAAGATAGATAGATAAACAGATATACAGACAGACAAATAGATAGATATATAGATAGATTATTATATAGATAGATATACATTAATATATTCAGGTAGATGATAGATAGAAAGATATATATATATATATTGATAGCTTAAACAAACTGATAGATATTTAAATTAATAGATAGACAGATAGAAAGAAAGATATATATATATATATATATATATATATGTATAGATTTATTGATTGATAAATAGATTGATAGATAAATAAATATATAGATAGGCAGATAGTAAGAAAGATAGATAGACATATATATAGACAGACATATATATAGACAGACAGATAGATAGATTAATATATATAAAGATAGATTATTAGATAGATAGATATACATAAAGATAGATAGATAGATGATATATAAAAAAATAGATAGATAGATTGATATATATATATATTATTATATATATATATATATATTGATTAATTGATTGATAGATATATAGATTGCTAGATAAATAAATAGAAAGATGGTTAAAAGAAATACATTATATATACTGATAGATAGTATGATTGATAGATAGAGAGACAGACAGATAGATAGATAGAAAGATAGATAAATACATAGATAGACATTAAGATAGATAATTTTATATACATATAGATGGATAGATCAATTGATAGATAGATAGATAGATTGATTATAGTTTGTTAAATAAATTGATATAAAGTTTGATAGATAGATAGATTGATTAATAGATAGATAGATAGATAGATTAATAGCCATATAAATAGACAATTAAAAAGAAAGATACATAGACAAATAGATTGAAAGATACATAGACTAAGAGATAGATAGATAGATATATAAATATATAGATAAATTATTAGATAAATATATACACAAATAGATGGAGATATAAATGATAGTTGGATAGAAAGATATATAGACAAATAGATAGATAGATCATTATAAAGATTGACAAATAGATATGCTAAATATAGTTATAAACATAGTTAGATAGATAGATAGATAGACAGACAAATATATATATATATATAGACACATATATAGACAGATTAATAGATAGATTGATATATAAAGAGATAGACAGATATATAAACAGATAGATAAACAGATTCATAGAGATATATTTAGAGATAAAAATAGATAGATAGATAGACAAATATATAAATAAATAGATAGATAGACAGATAGATAGATAGACAGATAGATAGGTATATAGATAGAGATATTGACAGATAGATAGACAGATTGATAGATAGACACATAGATAGATACATAGTTAGATCGATAGACAAAATGATAGAAAGATTGATAGACCGATTGATAGTAAGATGAATAGATAGATGGATAGATAGATTGATAGATAGATTAACATACAAATTGATAGATAGTTTATAGGCAAGTAGATAGAAAGATTAATAAATAGAGAGATAGACATAAAGATAAATAGATAGATAGATAGACAGATATATCAATAGATATATAGATAAATAGATAGAAAGAACGATAGATAAACAAATAGATAGATAGATATTTAGATAAATAGATAGATAAATATATAGATAGATAAACAAATAGATAAATAGATCTATATATAGATAGGCACTTAAATAGATATAGAGAGAGGCTAAAAGATAGTCATATAGTTAGACAGATAGATTAATAGAAAGAGAGACAGAATGATAGATAGATAAATAGTCAAATAGATATAAAGATAGAAAGATATAGAGATAAATAGATTGACACAGATAGATAGAAAGATATATATATATATATATAGAAAAATAGATAAATAGATATATACATAGATAGATAGATAGACAAATTCTTAAATAAATAAATATATAGTTAGATAAATAGATATATATACATTTAGATATATAGATAGATGATAGATAGATAAACAGATGGACAGACTAATACATAGATATATAAATATATAGATAGATTGATTTATTTATTGATAGATTTAAAGATAGAAAGATAGATATATTGATTTGTAGATAGATAGATAGAAAAATAGTTAGAAGAAAAGCCAAATAACGAGATATAAAGACTGCTAGATACTTAGATAGATGAATGGAAAGATAGATAGATAGATAGATTTACTGATAGATAGATAGATAAATATGGAGATAGATAGATATAGAGATAGATAGACACATAGATAGAAAGATATATACATGGATTGATAAATAGATAGATTGATTGATAGACAAATTGATAGTCAAATTGATATATAGCTTGATAGATAGATTGATAGACAGATTAATATACAATTGATAGAGAGTTTTATAGACAGGTAGATATAAAGATTAATATACATATAAAGAGACAGATAGATAGAGAGATAAATAATCAGATAAATAGATAGAAAGATAGATCATTAGTTTGATTGATAGAAAAATAGATAGACTGATAGATAGATAGATAGATAAATATATAGATAGATAAACAGATCGATAGATAGTGCCATAGATAGATAGTGAAAGAGGCAAATACATATTCATATAGATAGACATTTAAATAAATAGATAGATAGAATGATAGATAGATAAATAGACAAATAGTTAGATAGATTGTGAGACAGACAATTACATAGATAGATAGATCTATTGATAGATTGATTGACAGAAAGATAGATAGATTATTAGACATATATATATATATATATATAGTTAGATAGATAGATATACATTTAGATATATAGATAGATGATAGATTGATAGATTGATAGATAGTTGATATATAGACAGAGAGATTGATTTATTTATTTATTTATTTATTATTGATAGATACTAGATAGATTTAAAGATATATAGACTAATAGATAGTTAGATATATAGATAATGAGATAGATAGAGAGATAGATAGACTGAGATATAGATAGATAGATAGATAGATAACAGATAGATAGACAGAAATTATATATCTATATATATTGAAAGATAGATAGATAGATAGATACAGATACATAGATAGATAGATACATAGATACATACACAAATAGATAGATAGATAGACATATAGATAGATAGATAGGTAGATAGGTAGATAGATAGATTTTTAGATAGTCATATAGAAAGATAGATATATAGAAAGATAGAAAGAAAGAAATATATTTATATATAGGTTGATAAGCCATATCGATATATAGATGTATATAATGATAGATAGATACACAGATAGATAGATAGGCATATAGATAGATAGAGAGATTGTCAAACATTCAGACATATAGATAGATTATCAACAAGATAGACAATCATGTAGATAGATAGTTAGGTAAACAAATATTTGGCTTATAGGTAGATAGGTAGACATATAGATTGACAGCCAGAGAAATAGACAGAAAGATAGATTGATAGATAGACAGTTAGATAGGCACATAGATAGATAGATAGACAGATAGATAAATAGACAAATAAAAAGATAGAATGATAGATAGACACATAGATATACAGATATATAGATAGATTGTTATATAGTAAGATTGATAGACATATTGATAGATTGCTTGATAGACATATTGATAGACAAGATAATATGCAATTTGATTGATAGATTGATAAAAAGATAAATAGACAAATTGATAGAATGATAGATAGAATGATATATAAACTAATAGTTAGATATATAGACAAATAGATAGCTATATAGATAGGTAAATAGATTGATAGAAAGATAGAAAATAGATAGAATGATAGACAGATAGATAGCTAGATAGATAGATATAAATATAGATAAAAAGATAGATCGACATATAGATAGGCTAAAAGATTGACAAATCAATAGAATGATTGATAGACAAATTGATTGATAGATTCATAGTAGATAGATAGATAGATAGATTAATATACAAATTGATAGACAGATTGACAGATAGTTTCATAGAAAGATATATAGATAGATAAATAGATTAATACACTTAAATAGACAAATAGATAGGCATATAGAAAGTCAAATAGATGTATAGATAGATGGATAGATAGCTAGATAAATTATTACACAGTAGAAAGATAAGATAGATAGATAGATAGATTCATAGATAGACACATAGATAGATAGACATTTAGATTGATCGATATATTGATAAAAAATAGATTCAAAAGATAGATACATAGATAGATAGAATGATATATTGATAGGTAGATAAATAGACATATAGATAGACAGATATATAGAAAGATTGATAAATAAATTTTTGCTAGACAGTTAGATTGATTGATTGATTGATAGCTTAATAGACAGATTGATAGATAGCTTGATATACAAATTGATCAACATATTGGTAGACAGATTGATATACAAATTGATCAACAGATAGATAGATATTTAGATAGAAAGATTGATAGATAGATAGATAGAAATATAATTAAAAAGATATACATATAGATAAATAGATAGAAAAATTGATATATAGATAGGCTGATACATAGATAGATAGATAGACACATAAATAGATAGATAGTTATAGGAAAATAAATAAATAGATAGAGAGATAGATTATTAGACAGATAGACAAATAGATAGACAGATAGAAAGACAGAGACATTAATAGATTGATATATAGATAGATTGATAGTAATATTATTAGACATATTGATAGATAGATTCATAGATAGCTTGATAGACATATTGATAGACAAGTTGTATATAAATTGATAGATATATTGATAAATAGATTGATAGATATATAAATAGATATATAGACAGATAGAGAGATAGATAAATAAATAGATAGAAAGATAAATAGATAGATAGACAGAAAGATATACAAATAGATAGAAATATTGATAGATAGATAAATAGATAGATAGATAAACAGAAAGATAGATATAAAGATAGATAGATAGACATATAGATAGCCAGAAAGATAGATAGAATGTTATAAAGATAAATTGACAAATAGATAGATAGATAGACATATAGATAGATAGATAGAAATATATATATATATATATATATGTATGTATGTATGTATGTATGTATGTATATATATAGAAACATAGATAAATAGATAGATACTTAGATAGATAGATAGAAAGATAGATAGATAAATAGATATATCGACAGATTATTAGATATATAGATATACATAAAGATAGATAAATAAATGATCGATATATATACAAATAGATAGATATATATATATATATATATAGAAAGGTAGATTTATAGATTGATAGATTAGCATATAATTAGCTAGTAAGATAGTAAGAAAGATAGGCATATAGACAGATATATAGGCCGATAGATAGTTAGATAGAAAGATAGAGAAATAGACAGATATATAATTAGATAGATAGATAGACATTAAGATTGACAGAACTATAGATATATATATATATATATATATAGACATATAGATTGATTGATTTATAGACAAATTGATTGATAGACAAATTGATTGATAGATTGATATACTAATTGATAGACAAATTTATATAAAGTGTAATAGACAGATAGAAAGATAGATAGATTAATAGACATATAGATAGACAATTAGATCAAAATATACATTGCCAAATAGACAGATAGATAGATATATATATAAATAGTTAGATAGATTATTAGATATATAGATAGATAGATAGAGAGAGATAGATGATAGTTTGGTAGACAGATATATAGACAAATAGATAGATAGATAGATAGAAATATTGATCATCATATAGATTGACAGATAGATAGACAAAAAGATAGATATAAAGATAGATAGATAGATAGTTAGACATATAGATAGATAGATAGATAGGTAGATAGATAGATATATATTTATATAGATAGATACATGATAGACAGATAGATAAATAGATAGATAGATTCATAGAGAGATAGATAGACATAAAAATATATAGATAAAAAGATTGATAAGTAGATACATAGATAGATAGATAGATAGATAGACAGACAGATAGGTGTATTGATAAATATAAAGACAGATATGTTGCCACATAGATAGACACATAGATAGACACATATATAGATAGATTAATATAGAGGTTGCTAGATATATTGATAGATAGATTGATAGACAGATTGATATATACCCTGATAGATAGATTGATAGAAAGATTAATATACAAATTGATACAAAGATTTATTGACAGGTAGATAGAAAGATTAATAGATAGATAGATATACAGACAGACAGATAGATAGATAAATAGATAGATAGATAGATAGACAGATAGATATATAGCTATGTAAATATATAGAGTGAAAAATAGATAGAAAGATAGATTTATTTATATACAAATAGATAGACAGATAGATATATAGATAGATAATTGATAGATAAATCAATAGCAAGATAGATAGACACATACATAGATAGAAAGAGAGGCAAATAGATAGTCATATAAATAGATATTTAGATAGATTAATTGATATATATATATATATATAGAAAGATAAATAGATAAATAGATAGATAGTTAGATAGAGAGATAGACAGATAGTTAGATAGATAGATAGACAAATTGATAGATAGAAATATATATATATACACATAGAATGATAGATATATTGATAGATAGATTGATAAATAGATAGATATATTATTAGATAGATATATATATACTTAGATAGATAGATATACTTTTTTATAAATAGTTAGATGATAGATAGATAGATAGACACATTGATATACAAATAGATATAAAGATAATATATATATATATATATATATATATATATATATATATATATATTATTTATAGATTGATAGGATATATAGATAGATAGATTGTTTGACAGATAAATAGAAAGAAAGATAGTTAGAAAGATATATAGATAGACATATATATTGACCAATCGATAGTTAAATTGGAAGATTGAATGATATATATACAGAAAGATAGTTAGTTAGATAGACATAAATATATATAGATAGACAGACAGACAAATTGATAGACATATACAAAGATAGATAGATTAGTATACAACTTGATAGACAGATAGCTAGACAAATAGATAGATAAATAAATAGATAGACAAATAGATAGAAAAAATAAATAGATAGACAGATAGATAGATAGATAGATAGGCAGAGAGATAGACAGATAGATAGACATATAGACAGATATGAATATATATAGATAGAAAGATAGATAGAAAGACAGATAAATATACAAGAAAATAGATAGAAAAATTGATAGTAGATTGATAGATAGACATATAAATAGATAGATACATAGATATACAATTTGATAGATAGATTGATATACAAATTGATAGATAGATAAATAGACAGATAGATAGACATATAGATATACAGATAGATAGAAAGATAGATTGACAGATAGATATACTTATAGAAAGAGAAATTAATACTTTGATACATAAATAGATATATAGACATAAAGATAGATAGATAAATAGACAGATACATAGATAAAAAGTTAGATAGATAAAGAGATTGACAACTAGATAGACAAATAGATAGATAGATAGATAGATACATAGACTGCTAGATAAATAGAAAGCTAGATTGATTGATAGACTGATAGATAGACAGAAAGACAAACAAATAGAAAGACTAATATAAATATAGATTGAAAAATAGATATACATATATAGATAGATTGATAGATCAATAAATTGATAGATGGATATATTGTTTGATAATTAGATAGATAGAAAGATAGATAGATTAATAGTTAGATAGATAGATAAATAGATATATAAAGATATCGACATATATATAGATAGACAAATAGATTGACAGATAAGATAGATAGATAGATAAAAAGATTGACAAATAGATATATAGATAAATAGTCAGATATATAATCAGATAGATAGACATATAGATAAATAGATATAAAGACATATTGATAGATAGATAGTTAGATAGACAAATAGATAGATACATAGATAATCTGGTAGATATATAGATAGATAGACAAGAAGATAAATAGATAGATAGATAAGAAATTGATAGGTAGATATAAAAAAGATAGATAGATATAAACATATATGGATATACGGATAGATAGAAATAAAGTTAGATAGTTAGATATATAGATAAATAGATAGATTACTTGATAGATAGATATATATATTGAAAGATAGATAGATAGATAGATAGACAAATAGATAGATAGAGAGATAGATCGGTAGGTAAATAAGCAGATAGATACACCTATATATAGTTAGAAAGATAGATATACAAATAGATAGATATATAAATATATAGACAGATTGATTGATTGAAAGATATATTAATAGATAGATAAATAGATAGACCGATAAATAGGCATATAATATAAAGATAGACATATAGATAGAAAGACAGATAGATAAATAGATAGATAGATAAATAGATAGATACATAGACAAACAGAATAGTAAATAAATCCATAGAGAGATAGATAGATATATAGAAAGAAAGGACATACAAAAAGATAAACATATTGATAGAAACTCAGGCAGGCAAATAATCAGGCAGTGAGGCAGATAGATAATTAGATAGACATACAGATAAAAAGATAAACAGACAGACAAATAAGTAATTAGAATGATAAATAGATAAAGAGGTAGATATACAGATAGATAGATAGATTTATAGGCATATTAATATACGGATTGATAGACATATTGATAGATAGATTGATAGATATATAAATACATAGATAGACATATAGATAGAAAATTAGATAGATAGATAGTCAAATAGATAAATAGTTAGATAGAAAGATAGATAGATGATAGATAGATAGATAGAATGACTAATTGAAAGATAAAATGATATATAGATTTATATATAAATAGATAGACATATTGATAGACAGATTGATTGTATAATGAAAGATAGATTGTTAGTCAGTTTAATAGATAGATAGATTGATTATTATATAGAGATATAGACAGACAGATAGATAGAGAACTAGATAAATAGTAAGATAGAGAGATAGATAGACAATTAATTCATAGATAGATAGATTAATAGACAAATAGATAGATTGATAGATAGATAATAAATAACTAGATAGATAGACAAATAGATAGATAGATAGAAATATAGTGAAAAAAAGAGAAATATATTGATTTAAATAAAGATAGATAGATAGGAAAAAATATAAGAAAATTTATAGACAAATAGATAGACAGATAAATACACAAACTAATAGTTAGATAGATAGATACATAGAAAGACATATAGATAGAAAGATTAATATACAGATAACTAGACAGATTTATAATTATCTATATATAAATAAATAGATAAAAGATAGACAAATAGATAGACAAATAGATAGATAGATAAATAGACCAATAGATAGACAAATAGATATATAGATTGATAGATAAACAAATAGAGCAATAGAAAAATAGAGAGACATTTTGATAGATTGTTAGATTGATAATTTGATAGACAATTTGATAGGCAGATTGATATATTGATTGGTAGATAGATTGATACTATAAATTGATAGATAATTTGATAGACATATAGATAGATTGATTTATAGTCATTTTGATAGATAGACAGATTGATAGTCATTTTGATAGATTGATAGATTGATAGATAGATAGATGACATAATAAATATAGATAGATAAATAGATAAATAGATACTTAGACAAATAGATATATAGACAGATAGATTGATAGATAGCTTAATAGATCGATTGATAAATATATTGATAGACAGACAGATAGATATATAGATAGATATATAGAAAGATATATAGAAAGATATATATATAAACAGATAAAAAGATAGCTATATAGATAGATAGATAGATAGATAGAGAGATAAATAAACATATATATATAGATAGATAGTAGATATATAGAGATATAGACAGACATGAAAATAGTCAACGAAAGAGACAGTCAGGTATACAAATAGTCAGGCATATAAAAAAATATCTAGACACATAGACAAATAGACAACCAGACATATAGACAAACAGATAAACTAATAGATAGACAGATAGATGGATGGACAAATATATAAATAGATAGATAGAAATTTTGATAGACAAATTGACTATATAGATAGATAGTTTGATTGATTGATAAATAGATTGATAGATAGATAGATACATAGAAAGATTAATTGATTGATTGATAAATAAATATAAAAATAGATTGATAGAAAGATATATAGGCATATAGATAGATAGGTAGATAAATAGATAGATATATAGATAAATTGACAATATAATGAAAGACAGATAAATACATAGATTGAATAGACAAATTGATTGACAGATAGATAGATAAATTGATAGATAGATTGAAAGATAGATAGATAGATTGATTGATAAACATATAGATAGACAAATAAATAGACAGATAGATAGACAGACAGATAAATAGACAAATAGATTGACAGATTATTAGATATATAGATAGATTGTGAGATAGATGATAGATAGAGAGATAGATAGACATATCAAAAGATATATAGATAGATATATAGACATATATATTGACAAGTAGATAAATAGATATAAAGCTATAAAGAAACATATAAACTTATATAAATAGATCAATAGACAGATAGATAGACATAAAGATAGACAGATAGATAGATATATAGACAGATATAAAGATAGATAGATAGACAAATATATATAGAGATAGATAGATACACATATACATGGATAGATAGATAGACAGGAAAATAAATAAATATATAGATAGATATACAGATAGATAGACATATAGATAGATAGAAAGATAAACTTATAGATAAATAGATAGTTAGCCGGAAAGATAGATAGATATATAGACAAAAATTTTACAGATGAATAATTAGATAGATAGAAAATAAAGATAGATAGAAAGAGAGACAATTAGATAAATAGAAAGCTATATATATATATATACACAAATAGATAGATAGATAGGAATATAGATATAGAAATAAAAAATAGATAGATAAATAGATTGACAGATTTATATATAGATAGTCTGATATATAGACAGATAAATCATTAGATAGACATACAGAGAGACATATAGATAGAAATACAATCAAATAGATAGATAGATAGTTAGGCAGGCATAAAGTTAGTTAGGAAACAGACAGACAGATAGTCAGATATACATAGAGACTAACATATATATATATATATACAAACAAATAGATAGATATATAAAATGATAGACAGACATAAATATTTATAGATAGATAGATTATTAGGCTGATATAAAAATAGATAGATAGATTATTAGACTAATATAAAAATAGATAGATAGAAAGAAGATAGACAAATACATAATAGATAGATAAACAAATAGATATATAGATAGATAGTTAGTTAGACAAACTGATAGATAGACACATGATAGATAAACAAATTGATAAATAGATAATTAGAGAAATAGATAGCTTGATTGATTGATAGCAAGATAGATAGAAAGATTTATAGATAGATTGACAAGTAGATTGTCAAATAGATAGATAGATAGAGAGACAAATAAATAAATGGATAGGTTTACTGAAAGAAAGAAAGCTAGATTATATATATATATATATATATATATATAGAAAATTAGATAGAGAGTTATATAAATATATAGATATATAGACAAATAGATAGTTAGATAGACATATAGATAGATATACATATAGACAAATAGATAGATTGATAGATAGACAAATAAATAAACAATTAGATAGACAGATAAATAGATAAATATATATACAAATAGATAGATAGATATATATATATATATAGACTAATAGAGAGATAGACAAATAGATAGATAGATATAAACAAATAGATAGATATATAGATAGACAGATAGATTGATTGATTGATAGACAGATAGATACACATATAGATAGACACATATAAAGAAAGAAAGAAATATATATATATACACACACACACACATATAAATAGATATATAGAAATATAGAAAAAGACATAGACAAATATATAGACATATAGTTAGACAGATAGATAGACAAATAGACAAATATATAGATAGAAAAATAGACGAATAAATAGATAAATAGACATATAAATAGATTAAATGATAAATTGATCGATAGTTTGAAAAATAGATTGATTATAGATTGATAGAAAGATTGATATATAGATTTATAGAAAGATTGATAGAGAGATTGATAGATTGACAAATAAAAAGATTGATAGATATAAAGATCGATAGATAGATTAATCAACTAATAGATAGAAAGATATATAGATTTTTAGATAGTTAGATAAATAAATAAATAGACATAAAGATTGAAAGAGAGATTGATTGAAAGATAGATAGAAAAATGAATAGATTGGCTGATTGTTAGACACATAAATAGACAAATAGATAGATAGATAAATAGAAATAATATAGAAAGATATATTGACATATAGACAAACATATAGATAGATCAAAAGATATTTAGTTAGATAGATAGACAGAATGGTAGACAGATTGATAGACAAATTTATAAAAAAATGATAGATAGATTATTAGAGAGAGTTAAGCACATATTTAGATAGATACATAGACAAATGGATAGATAGATATATAGAAACATAGATTGAGAGATAGATAGATATACATATAGATAATGATGTAGATAGATACAAAGATAGACAGATAGATAGCCAAATAGATAAACATATCCATAGATAGATAGATATATATATATATAGATAGAGAGATAAATAGATAGATAGAAAGATGGAAAGATAGATAGTTTGATAGAAAGATAGAGAGATATTTAGATATATAGACAAATAGATAGATTGATTGAAGATAGATAGACATATAGATAGATAGATAAAGAGATGGATGGATAGATAGATAGATAAAAAGATATATGTATATATATATAGGTAGATAGATTGATATATAGATAGATATATAGATATATAGATAGATAGATAGATATATATATATATATATATATATATATATCGATTGATTGATAGATAGACAAATAGATAGACAGACAGATAGACAAATAGATAGATAGATAGATAAATATAAAGATAGATAGACATATAGCTAGATTTATAGATAGATAGTTAAATAGATAGATTAATAGACATGATAAGAGATAGTTTGATAGACAAATTGATATACATTTTGATAGATCAAATGATAGATAAATAGATAGATTGATTGAAAGACAAATAAATAGATAGATATGTAGATAGATAGATAGATAGATAGATATATTTATAGATTATTTGATTGATAGATTGACCGATAGATAAATGATAAATAAATAGATAGATAAATAATTAGATATATAAATAGTAAGATATATAAATAGACAAATATATAAAAAGAGATAGAAAGATAGAGAGAAAAATATGATAGACAAATAGATATTCACATAGAAAGAAAGACAAATAGATAGTTAGATAGATAGACAAATAGATACACATATAGATAGATAAATTAATAGATAAATAAAAATACATATATATAGATAGATAGTTAGATAGATTGATAGGATAGATAGATATATAAAAAGATACATAGACAGATAGATAAACATATAGATAGGTAGATAAAAAGATAGATAGATAGATAGATAATAAGATAGATAGATAGACAAATAGACAAACATGTATAGAGACAAGCAAATAGATTGTCAGGCAGATAGGCATATAGGAAAATATATAGTTAGGTAGACATATAGTTAGGTAGACTAACAGCCAGGCATATAGACAAACAGCCAGATAGATCAATAGATAGATAGGAAGATATATAATAGATAGATAGACAAATAGATAGATAGATATGCAAACAAACATATAGACAAATAGATAGACATTATGATAGACAAATTGAAAGAAAGAATGATAGACAGATTGATTGATTGATAAATAGATTGATAAACATATAGATACATAGATAGATAGATTTATAGATATATATACAAAATGATAGATAGATAGATAAATATATAATAGATCAATGAAAGATTGATAGATTGATAGATATAAAGTTAGATAGATAAATATACTTATAGATAGAAAGATAGATAGATAGATAGACAGACAGATAGATAGATATATAGATAGATAGGTAGATAGACAAGTAGATATATATATATATATATAGATAGATAGGTAGATAGAAAAATAGATAGATAAATAGATAGATAGATAGATAGACAAATAGATAGATATATAAACAAATAGATAGATTGATAAATAGATAGATATATAGTTAGATAGAAATAAAAAAAGACAAATAGAAAGATAAGATAGAAAGATAGTTAGAGAGTTAGACAGATAGACTAATACATAGATAGATAGATAGACAAATAAATAGAAATATAGATAGATAGATAAACATATAGATAGACAGATATATTAATTGATAGATAGATAAATATATTGATAGATAGAAAGAATCATAGATATATATAGATAGTGAGAAATATATTTAGATAAAAAATTGAGAGATAGATAGATAGTCAGACAAACAAATATAAAATTTTACGGGCATACTGATAGATAAATCGACATAAAGATAGATAGATAGAAAAAAAAATATTAAAAATAGATATATAGATAGATATATTGATAGTTAGTTAGATATACAAAAAGATAGATAGATAGATTGATAGATAGATTGCTAGATAGAAAGATAGATAGACATATAGATATATAGAAAGATAGATAAAATAGATATAAAGATAAATAAATAAATAGATAGACAGACAGACAGATAGACAAATAAACATATATATATATATATAGATAACCAATTAGATAAATAGATAAAAAAATAAATAGATAGATAGAATGACAAATAGATAGAAAGATAGATATATAGTCAAATTGATAGACAAAATGATAAACAAATAGATAAATAGATTTATTGATTAATAAATTGATAGAAAAATTGAATATAGATTGATAGAAAGATAGATAGACTGATAGATAGATAGATAGATATATAATTATAAAGATAAATAGATAGAATAATACATAGATAGATAGATAGATAGATTGATTGATTGACACATAGATTGATAGATACACAGAAGGAAAGACAGATTGATAGACAGACAAACAAATAGATAGATAGATCTTTTAGATAGTTAGATAGATATATATATATATATATATATAGATATATATATATATATATAGTTGGTTAGAGATATAGTTAGATATATAGATAGTCTGAAAGAAAAACAAACAAACAAACTAAGAGTTAGATAGAATGAAAAATCGATATACATATCAATAGGTAGGCAACAAATAAATAGAGAGACAATTAGCAAGATAGAAAGATGTACAGATAGATAGATTGATAGATAGTTAGATAGATAGATAGATATACATATACAAAGATTGGTTTATTAATAGATAAATATACAAATAGATAGACATATAGACTGATTAATTGATAGACATATTTAAAAAAAATGATTGACAAATTGATAGACATATTGATTGAAAGATTGTTAGATAGATTATAGAAAGATAGATTGATTGATTGATTGATAGATTTTAAATAGAGAATTACAGATAAAAAAATAGACAAGAGATAGATAATTAGACAGATCGATCTATAGATTATTATGCAGATAATTAGATAGAAAGAAATAAAGAAAGATAGATAAATAGATAAAAATATAGATAGACAGATATATATATATATATATATATAGATAAAAAAATTTATAGATATACATATATATAGATAATTGATATAGATATAGATATACATATATATTTATAGATAGATAGATAGATAAACAAAATATTGAAAAATAGATAGATAAATAGATATACAGAAAGACAGACATATCGATTGATGTATAGATAGATAGATAGATATATTAATAGATAAAAAGAAAGATAAGAAAGAAATATAGATAGAGAGATGAATAGATAGATATACATATAGATAGAAAGATAGATAGACAAATTAATAGATAGATAGATAGATAAATAAAATAATAGATACATAGATAAACATATATATAGACATATTAATAGATATATTGATAGAATAAAAATACAGAGATAGATAGATTAATATATATACAGATAAAGATATAGATAGATAGATCGATCGATAGACAAACAGTTAGATAGATAGTTAGACAGATAGATATATAGTTAGATAGATAGTTAGACAGATAGATATATAGTTAGATTGAAAAATAGATAGACATATAGATACATAGATAAGTAGGTATATAGAAAAATAGATAGATTGATAAAAAGATAAAATAATAGATAAACAGATAGAAAGATATATATATATATATATATATATCTATCTTTCTATTAATCTCTCTATCAATTTGTGTATAAATCTATTTATCAATCTACATAGATAGAAAGATTGATAAATAGTTATATAGATAGATAGATAAACATATAAATAGATAGATAAAAAGATAGATTGACACAAAGATATATTGATACATAGAAGGATATCAGAGATTGATAGAAAGAAAAAAATATAAATAGTTTGATACATAGATAGATAGATAGAAAAACAAATAAACAAATAGTCTAAGAGTTATATAGAAAGACATATAAATATACATAAAAATAGCTAGAGAGACAAATAGACAGACAAACAGACAAACAAATTGACAAATAGAAAGATGGTTTGATAGGTAGATTGATTGATTGATAAATAGATAGATAGATAGACATATTTTTTTATTGATTGATACACATATAGATAGATAGATTGATAGATAGGTAGATTGATTGAATTATAAATATTTTATAGACAGATAGATAGACAGATTATTAGGCAGATAGATAGATTGATAGATAGATATATATAGTTTGATAGGCATATTGAAGATAGATAGATACACGATAGGAAAATATACAGAGAGATAGATTATTAGATAGATAAATAGATATATAGATAGACAGATAGATAGAAAAATTGATTGATAGATAGATAGTGAGATAGATTGTTAGATAGTTAGATTGACAGAAAGATAGACAAATAGAAAGATAGACAAATAGAAAGATAGGTAGATAGATACAAAGATAAATCTATAGATTGGCAACTAAATAGATAGATAGATACACAAATAAATAGTTAGATATAAAGATAGATCGATTAAGATATAAATAAAAAGATAGATAAATAGATAAATAGATAAATAGATAGATACACGTATAGACAAATAGATAAAAAGATAGATTAATATATAGATATATATATAGAAAGAATAGAAAGATAGATATACAAATAGATAGATATATAGATAAATAGACCGATAGATAGATACAAAGATAGATACAAAGATAGACAGATCGATAGATAGATAGATAGACACATAGATATATATATATATACACACACACACACATACATACATATATATATATATATATATATATATATATATATATATATATATAGAAAGAAAATAGAGAGATAGAAAGATATATAGACAGGCATATAGAGAGATAGATAGAAAGTTAGATAGTTAGTTAGTTAATTAGATAGTTAGACAAATAGATATATAGATAGATAGATAGTTAGATAGATAAATAGTTAGACATATAAAGTGATATATATGTTGGCAGATAGATAGATAGATAAAAAGTTAGAATGATAAATAAACATATTTATTGTCAGACAGGTAGATGGATAGATAACCAGATATTTTGATAGAAAGATAGATAGTTAAAGAGATATATTGAAAGATTGATAGTTAGATAAATAGATATATAAGCTTATAGGTAAACAGATAGATACACAAATACATAGACATATTGATAGATCGAGAAATAGAAAGAATTATAAATAGATAGATAGATAGGCAGATAGATAGTTAGATAGATATATACATAAAAAATAGATAAACAAATAGATAGACAAATAAATAGACATAAATATAGATAGACAAACAGATAGATAGATAGATAGATAGAATGATAGATAAAAAGAATCAAAGATAGATAAAGAGATAGATATAAAGATAGATACATAAATAGATAAATAGATAGACAGAAATTTATATATATATATATATATATATATATATATATATATATATATATATAGAATGATAGATAGATAGTTAGATAAATAGATATAGAGATAGATAGATAGATAGATAGATAGACAAATAGATAAATATGAATATAGATAGATATAAAGATAGATAAATAGAAAGATAGATAGTCAAAAAAATATAATGATGATTAGACATATAGATATAGATTTAAATGGATAGATAGATAGATAGACAAATCTATATACAAATAGATAGACAAAAGATAGACTATAAGATTGATTGTTAAAAAGACATGAAGATTGTTTGATTGATTGACAAATAAATAGACTAAAATATAGATAGATAGATAGAAAGAAAGAAAGATAGATATTTTGATTGATAGACATTTAGATAGAAACATAGATAGATAGATAGATAGATAGATAGATAGGTATAAAGATTGATAAATATATATAAGTTTGATTGACAGATAGATAGACATATATATAGACATATAGAAAGATTTATATATAGATAGAAAGATAGATCGATAGATAGTTAGATAGATAGATAGATAGACAAATAGCTAGATATATAGATAGATGGATAGATATATAGATATAAAGATAGACATATATATAGATACATATATAGATAGATATATAGATAGACAAATAAATAGATAGATATATAGATAGACAAATAGAGAGAGATATAAATAAATAATTAGATATATAGATAGATAGTTAGAAAGATAGATAGATAGATAGACATTAGATAGACATAAATATAGATAGATATATAGATAGAAAGATAGATAGATAGGTACAAAAATACATAGACATATAGATATTCAGATTGATAGAAAGATAGACATACAGATAAATATACATTTAGATAAGCTAATAGACACATAGATAGATATATAGATAGATAGACAGAGAGACATATATAAGGATAGACAGAGAGATACAAATAAAGATAGACAAATATATATACAGATTAATTAATATAGATAGATATACTTTTAGATTGATAGACAAATAGAAAAAAGACAAATAGATAGAGAGATAGCTATCTATCTCTTTATCTATCTGTCTATTTGTTTATAAATCTACTTATCTATCTATTTATATGTCTATCTACTTGTGTATGTTCTGTCAATATATTGGTTTATCTATCAAACTATCTTTCTATCAATTATTCTATTAATCTGTATATCTATCTATCAATCTATTTGTCTATCTATTAATTTGTATATAAATTTTTCAAACAATTTGTCTATCAAGCTATCTATCAATCTTTCTATCAAACTATATGTCAATCTATAAATCAATCTATCTATCAATATATCTATCATTCTATCTTTCTATCTATTTATATATTTATCTTTCTATCTATATATCTATTTATCTTTTTGTCTGACAATCTTTATTTATCTGTCTACCTATCTATCTATCTTAAATCTCTCTATTTACTTGTCTATCTATCTATCTATCTGTCTGTAAATCTAAATATCTAGCTATTTATCTATCTATCTATATGTCTATATCTCTATCAATCTAGCTATATATATTTATATCTATCTTTATATCTAACTATCTATCTATCAATCTTTTTGTCTTTCTATATATCTATCTTTCAACCGTTCTTTCTATCTGTCTATGTATCTATAAATCATCTATATCATTATCAATCTTTATATTTAATAATCTATCAATCTATTTGTCTATCTATCTAATTATATGTTTATCTATATGTCTATCAATCTATCTATCTAAATGTCTATGAATCTAGTTATAAATCTATCAATCTATCAATTTGTCTATTAATATGTCTATCTATCTGTCTGTCTATCTGTCTATCTGTGTATCTGTCTATCTATCTATCTATCTATCTATTTATCTATCTATCTATATGTCTATATATCTGTTTGTTTATCTATCTGTTTATCTACCCATCTATCTATATTTTTATCTTTCTTTCTATCGAATTATTGATCTATTTATTTATCTATCTGTCACTATGTCTATATATCCATATATCTATTTATTTATATATCTTTATATCAATCTATTTATCAATCAATCAATCTTTCTATCTATCATTCTTTCTATCAAAATATCTATCACAATGTTTATCTATCTGTCTATCTATAATATATCTATCTTTTTGTCTATCTATCAATCAATATATCTATCTATCTTTATGTCAATCTATATGTCTATCTATCTATCTATCTATCTATCTATCTTTCTATCTATCTATCTATTTGTCTATTTATCTTTCTATCTATTTGTCTTTCTATCTATCTATCACTTTATCTACCTATATATCTATCTAAATATTTATATATATTTCTATATATCTATTTATCTATCTTTCTGTCTATATGTCTATCTATTAGTCAATTTATCTATCTTTCAATCTTTTTTCTATTTACCTATCTATCTTTCTTTCTATATGTCTATCTTTTAATCTATTTATATGTCTAATAATCTATGGATCTTTTCTCTATTTCTCTATCTATCTGTCTAAATATCTATCTATTTATCTAAATGTCTATTAAATTATCAATATATGTGTCTATGAATCTATTAATCAATTTGTATATCAATCTGTCTATTAATTTGTCTATCAATCTTTCTATAAATTTGTCTATCATCATTCATTCTATTTGTCTATTATCGGTGTATATATCTATATATCTATCTATCTATTAATCTATGTATCTTTTTATCATCTATCTATTTATCATTATATTTTTGTATATATCTATCTATCTATTTGTCTATGTGTCTATCCATCTATCTATCTGTCTATCTATCTATATATCTATCTTTCTTTCTTTCAATATTTATTCCAATCAATCTATCTCGGTTTCTATCTATCTCGGTTTCTATCTATCTATCTATCTATCATTCTTTCAATAAATCAATCTATCTATCTATCTATCTATCTATCTTTTTGTCTATCTATATGTCTATCTATCTCTATATCTATCTATTTGTCTGTGTGTCTATCTATTTGTCTATATGTCTATCTATCTCTCTATCTTTCTATCTATCTTTCTTTCTTAATGTCTATCTATCTGTGTATCATTCTATCACTCTATATATCTATCTGTATATCTATTTGTCTATCTCTTTATCTATCTATCTATCTACCTTTCTATCCATCTATATATTTATCAGTCTATCTTTCTATATATCTATCTGACTATCTTTCTATATCTCTATCTTTCTGACCATCTATCTATTTATCTATCCATTTATCTTTAGTTCTATCTATCTATCTTTCTATCAATTTGTTGAACTATAAATCTATAAATCTGTCTATCTATCTACCTATCTAACTTTCAATATATCTATCAACCTTTTTGTCTTTCTATCTATGTGTCTATTTCTCTATCTGTCTGTCTATCTAACTATCTCTCTATATATTTATCTATCTATCTATCTATCTCTCTCTCTATCTATCTGTCGATTTATCTTGCTCTCTATCTTTTTTTTTTAAGTGTTATTTATTAGTTATAACCCTCTCTTTTGGCGGAGGAATACCATTTTTACAAACTAACATCTACCCTTATCCCTATTACACCCTATATTTAAGAAGATCTATTTAGATCAAACTAAATGTATAAATTTAAATGGAAATGTTTTTGAGGTATCTCCCTTTAAGTTTTGAGACGTTAATTCTTTCTAATGAAACCATGGCTGAATCTTTATTCGTATAGTAATATAAGTGCAGTCTTTTTCAAGAATCCATGTCTCTTCCACGTCTTGTAAGGTGAGACCTTTGATTTGGAATTCTTCTTGTGATGTTACTCTTTGAAAGGTGCTGGAATGCTATCACTTTTTTTTGAGTATCCTGCCTTAAAAATCAGCATTGCATCTTTTAAATTCTGCTTTGCAATAAATATTCCACCAGATGTGCTTGATAATCAGCAGCTCTTATCTTTTCTGCTTAACCTACAAACATTCCAGCCAGAAAAAACTAAAAATTTCAGCAGCAGACTCCCTCCTTAAGCTGTAAAAATTCCCTGCTTGGCTGCCTCCTTCCTTGCTTTTTAGGCTTTGAACTTCCTTTACTCCACTGTAGCTTCTTTACATGAATTACATACTTAGCATATCTCTACTAAAAATTTACAGACTTCCAGCTTTTCTAAAATAACACAGACCTCATAAAAACAGCATCTACTTAAATCAAATAACACAGACTTCCAGATAAAAAAACAGACTCCATACACCTATAATAAGAAAAGAAAACTAAAAGACAGCAGGTACTACGTCCAGCTTTATGTCATTTTACTCTACTTGGTTACCTGCAAGAAAGAGCTACATGCATATATATAATCTAGTCTATTATTAAATACCCCGTCTTGCTCCTTCGAATTAGCCCTGCAATGTTTCTGAACTTTTTTTTTTTTTAAAGCTGTAAACAGAAGCTGTACTGTAATTTTGAGCCCCCTGCAATGTTATTGTTTTTAATAATTAACCTGCAGTACATGAAAGTATATTTCTGTTTTAATGAGCAAAAAATATCCATAAACCTGCAGAGAGTTCATATCTGTTTTTAAAACAGAAACGTTGCTTACTAAAGCTTGCCATATTACTGTATTTTTGAGCCCCCTAAACCTGCAATCTTACCAAGCTGTACTACAATGTATCCCAACCATCATAACAACATCCCTCAGGACCAGGATGAGACTATGAAGATCTGAATTTTAATCTGTTTCAGCATCATACATAGAATACCAGAATAAACACAAGAAAATCCTTGTAACTAAAAATCATTATTATTTTTAATTTTTCTAATATAAGGAAAATCCATGCTATCTAATTTTATAATACCAAAATACTTTTTTGGTAAATTATTTTCTTTATACTCGTGATCTCCTCTCTTCCTACCATCTTTAGATAATGCATCAGCCAAAGCGTTAGCTTCTCTGAAAATGTGTTTTATAGTAAAATCTAATGAGTTTATGTCATGCAGAATTTCTTCTATCTCATTTTCATATTTCCACATAATTGACTGTGTTTTAATTAGATTTACAACTATTTTTGAATCAATTTGAATATCTACATTCTTGATATCTAAGTTTTTACATATTCTTATTCCTTCTTTTAGTGCTAATATCTCTGCGTGTAAAGCCGACGATGCTTGTAATCTTCTAGTGAAAGCTGAAATTAACTTCCCCTCCGAGTTTCTAATTGCTCCCCCTCCTCCAGCTTCCCCCATATCTCTATCGAAACTACCATCTGTATTTAAGGTAAACACACCTCTTGCAGGTTTTTCCCAATTTATGCTAATTGTTTTAAACTGCTTTAGTGGTTTTTCTTTTAGGTTCCAAAACTGTAAGGTATCCTTATCCATCTTTGAACCTTGTGTTTTTATAGGGCATATCTCTGAAATTTTTCTTGTTTCCTCTTTTATTTCTTTCCAGATATCTTCGACCATCATATGATACCCTTCGAATCTACTTTTATTTCTAGCTTTCCAAATGCACCAAATGACTATTGGTGGAACATTGCTTTTAATCCATTTCTGTGCCATGCTAGGAACATTTGAATTACACCATTTTTTAAACCTGCAACTAAGAGGGAGATGTTCATATTTTATCTGCAATTCTGATGCTAATCTTTTCCATATTTCTGCAGCTACTTTCCCTTCTGAAAATAGATGATCTAGTGTTTCAGTCTCATTTAAGCAACATTCACATCTAGAAACTAGCTGAATACCTTTCTGCTTTAAGTTATTATCAATTGGGATAATATTAGATAGAACTTTCCACATAAAAGTTTTAACTTTTTGTGGATTGTCATTATTCCAAGCCCATTTAAATAATTTTTGTTCCTTTTTCTTTTTTCTTAAGACATTTTTCACTGTTTTAAGCGAAAATGTGCCCTCCGGAGATAAGATCCATCTCCATCCTTTTTTCGTCTGTTTAGAGTAATTTTCCACTAACTCTCTTTGTTTAAGCATTTGATTCCAAACCTGTGAACTCCTACTTTTATTTTTTATTTTATTAATGTCATCCTTTATGCAGTACTTTGCCCTCATAAATTTTGACCATAAACTTTCATTTTCTTTTAAGTTCCACCATCTCTTGCTAGCCCCTGCTTTGGCTAAGTCAATGATGTTGACAAAGCCTAAACCAGCTTCTTGGAAAGGATAACATAAATCTCTCCATTTTTTCCAATGAAGTTTGTGTTTTCCCTCTTTTTTTCCCCACAAAAAATTGGCTAATTCTTTTTCGATTTCTTTTATAAATTTGATTGAAGGCTGCATGATCAAAATATTATGCATTATTAAACTTTCTAAAACATATTTTATAAGAGTTATTCTGCCTCCCATACTTAGATATTCTACTTTCCATCCTGCAATTTTCTTTTTTAATTTATTTATTAGAAGCGCTAAATATTCTGTCTTAAACTTTCCTTCATAAATCGGGCAACCTAGATAAATCATTTCTCCTTTTTTGTGAGAGAAACCTGTGATATTTTTAATTCTATGTGATAATGCAGTTGGGGCTTTATAAGATATCATATATTGATATTTTCTTTTGTTTAATTTTTGACCTGTTTCTTCCTCCATGCATTTTAATAAATCTATCAAGTTTCTTAATGATTTACTGCATCCATTAGTGAATATCATTACATCATCTGCATATGCTAAACAACTTACCAGAGGTGTGTTTTTAGGTTGTCTAAAAGTACCTATAGGACCATTTAACATTTTATTTTTAAGATTAACTATCAAGAGTTCTAGATAAATATTAAATAGTGATGGCGATAGCGGGTCGCCTTGTCTTAAACCTCTAACTGGCTTTATTTCCTTTCCTACTTTCCCATTTGTTATAATTCTAGCCCATGTGTTTGATATACATCTGTATATCAGATCTATCCATGTCTCAGAAAAAACCCATTTTTCTCATCGTTGAACAAAGAATACTTCATTCAACTCTATCAAATGCTTTGGAAAGATCTAGCTTAATTAATACATTATTTCCTCTTGTTTTAGTACCTATTTCTCTGCACATTTCTTTTGCCAAGCAGATATTATCCATAATCAATCTATTTTTCATAAAACCAGTTTGTTATTCAGAGATAATTTTAGGTAATATCAATGCTAATCTATTTTGCAGAATTTTGGTTAAAATTTTATATATTGAATTACAAAGGCTAATTGGCCTAAAGTCCTCTCCTTTCTGTGGATTTTCCACTTTCGGAATGAGAATTAAATGAAAACTACCCCATTTCTTACCTATATCAGCTCCACAGAATATACTATTTATGGCTTTTTCTAAATCTTTTTTTATTATTTCCCAGCAAACCTGAAAGAAGCAATTGTTCCAACCATCTGGGCCAGCTGTACTGTCTTTATTCATACTAAAAATTGCATTTCTAATTTCTTATTCTTCAGGGAATTTTGTTAACATATTATTATCATCTGAAGAAATTTTATTCTCAATGTTTTGTATAAGTGTGTTGCCTTTTAGCTCTCTTATTCCACATAAATGATTCTCAAAAAACTTTGTAAAATAATTTTCTATATCTAAGTCTTTTTCAAGCCATACGTTTTCATTGTTTTTTATTCCCCTAATTCTATGTTTTTGAGATTTTAGTTTAGCCACTTTTTGAAAAAATTTTGTGTTTTTATCTCCTTCTTTCAACCATTTAATTTTCACTTTTTGTTTCCAGAAAGCTTCTTCCATTGACAGTTTTAATTTTAATTCCGCTTGTGCCTTGCTAAGATTTCTTCTATTGATTATACTTTGATCTGTTTCAAATTCTAATTCACTTTTTAGAACTAACTCTTCTGCAACTTTTATATTTTTAATTATATTTCCAAATGTTTCATTATTCCACTTTTTTAATTCAACCTTTAGTCTACTTAATTTATTATTTAAAATTTGAATCGGATTTCCTGAAACTTCAAGATTCCAGGAGTCCTTTATCTTATTCAAGAAATCATGGTGTAAACACCAAGAATTTTGAAATTTAAAAGAACCTCTTGTATAAATTATTCTTTTAACAGAAATCAATAATGGACTGTGATCCGAGCAGGATCTATTTAAATGATTAACCTCTGTAGAGCCAAACTGTTCTAACCATTTAAGGTTAAATAAGACCCTGTCTAATCTAGCCCATATTATTCCCTTCTTTTTCCAGTTATTGCACCATGTGAAAGATGACCCATTAAATTTGGCTTCTATTAGATTAGTATTATTTATTGTGTCATTAAATTGAGCCATTCCTCTCTTATTTGGTGATCTACCACCCTTCTTTTCATTAAAATTTCTAACCGTATTGAAGTCTCCACCTATTATCCAAGGTTTATTTTCTAGGGCAGTTTTTCTCATTTCCTCCCATAATTCTTTTCTCTCCTCTTTTTTATTTTTGGCATAAACTATCGTTATTATTTCATTTACATTTTGACTTAAACTCAGGTTTATTAATTGATTAGTATCTTTTAATATTTTTATGTCCAAATTATTTTTCCAAAATATCCAGATTTTACCATTATTATTAGGGTAACCATGGTTAAAACCTAAAATAGTTTTATATTCTTCTATTTGAGTTTTATCCACCATCGGTTCAGCTATTAAAACAAGATTAATTTTATGCATGTATATTAGTTTTTTCAATCTATTCCTTGAAGAGGAGTTTGCAATTCCCCTTATATTCCAATAAATGTAATTATACATTCTTTATGGATTTAGCTTGTGCTCTAGTAGTGTATTTGGTCTCATATATTTTATTTAAGTGTTTTTTCATTTTCCTTGGTTTTTTAAGTGAGCTTAATTCTCCTCCTTTTTCCACTTTCCATTCTTTATTTACTTGGATAGCCATTATTTTTAACTCCTCAATTGCCCAATCTTTATTTCCCATTTTTTGTTTTGCTTTAGAATTATCTATATTTATATCATCTTTAGTTGTTCTTTGCTTTAGTTCATTTTCCTCCACATCCGTATAGAGGGAGGTCAAACTTTTTATTTCAAATTCTTCCTCAGAGTCCTCTTCAACAAGGACAGCCCAGCTTTTATTTTTTTGAAAATTAGTTTTCATTTGAACTCTAGTTCTTTTATTCAATTCTGAAATTTTTCTAATCAGCTCCCTCCTCTTCCTCTCTTCTATTTCTGCCCTTTCATCTTCTATATTCGGTTTGTTATATTCAATTAATTTTAATTCTTCTACCTTACCATTCTGGATTTCTAATTGAGCAGTGTATGAATTCTGTGGTTTTATTTGATAAATCAAATCTCCTTTTCTACCTACTGACATTTTTCTTTCCTTTCCTCTTTCCTCTTGTTTTAGCTTATCATCTATTCTTTTCTTGTTCACTAAACATGCTTCTACACCATGACCCATCTTTTTGCAGCAAGAGCATAATGAAGGGAGGAATTCTGGAATGATTTGTTGCCAAAATCCCCCTCCATCTATATTTCCAATCCAGATACGATTGGGTAATGGTTTCTGTAAGTCCAGCTCAACACAAACACGTGCAACACTCGGTCTAGAGAGTGTTGCAATAGCACCATCAATAAGAAGAGGAGAGCCAAGCAAACAAGCAATACGGTATAAAGCATACTTATCAAATAAATGAATCGGAAGCATGGGAAACAACAGCCATACCGGGGCCAAGGAGGATTCTTCCTTCGTCGTGAATTTAGGGGTCCATCTGAACGTTCTCATGGGATAGCCCATGATATACCAGACGCCTTTCAACCATAGACGATGGAAATCCTCTTCGGAGTGTAGTTGTATCAGCACGTGTTTATCTTCTATGAGCCCGATTTTAATCAAAGCTTTGAGCTTCAAAGCTTCAAAGAAGGAGCGGATATCATCAATACGAGGTGTACCATGCGAGAATTTACCCACAAGTGTGTGCTTATGAGGTTCAGAGAGAATTCGAAGGTCTTCGGCAGAAAAAAATATCGAGGGTTCCTCGATATTTTTTTTTTCTTGAGTGTCCGAGGAAGACGAATGAGGCGCGTTCCTCTTAACAAAATCCGAAAATGATTTCTTATTAACTAAGAAATCCATTTTCTTCAAAAATTCGCTTGCAATTTACTTCTTCCTCCACGAAAATTGCAGAATCGTTCCCTAGCGAGAAGAAGGAGGCGTGGTTCCTTCGAAGGTTTTTCGAGAGTACTCTTATTATTCTTCTTATTATTCTTATACTTCTTATTCTCTCTTTCTCTCTATCTATCTATTTATCTATCTATCTATCTATCTATCTATGTATCTATCTATCTATCTCTCTATCTATCTATTTATCTATCTATCTTTCTGTCTATCTATCTATCTTTCTATCAATCTATCTCTATTTGCCTATCAATCTATCTATCATTCTATCTACCAATCTACCTATAATTCTATCTATCAATCTACATAGCTTTCTATCTATCTTTCTCTCTATCTTTTTATCTTTCTATCTTTTATTTTTATATATTTGTAAATCTATTTTTATATACATCTATCTATCTATCTTTTTATATTTTTATTTGCCTATTTATCTATGTATCTCTCTATTTATTCATCAATCTATCTTTCTAACTACACTTTATATCTATCTATTTATCTATCTATCTATCTATCTGTATATCTATCTTTCTATATATCAATATGTTTATTAATCTATCTATAAATCTATCTATCAATCTTTCTATTAATCAATCAATCTATCTGTCTATATATCTACCTATTTATTGTCTATGTAATTTTTGTCTGTCTAGCCTTTTTTCTATTTGTATATCTGTATGTATATTTCTCTGTCTGTCTGCTTAACTATCTTTCTATCTACTTGCCTAACTAATTGACTGTATGACTTTTTATTTGTCTATATGTCTTTCTTTCTGACTATCTATCTTTTCTTTTGTTTGTTTTTTATCTATTCATCAGTCTATATCTATATTTGTCTATCTATCTACCTTTTTTCTATCTATATGTCTATCTATATATCTATCTATATCTCTATCTATCTATCTATCTATCTATATTTTTGTCTATCTATCAGTCTATTTATATATCGATCTATATATCTATTTATCTTTCTATTTGTATATACATTTGTCTATCTTCTAGTTATCTATCTCACTAAAAGAAAATATTTGTTTATCTATGGAAACTTATTTAGAGAAAAACCTCTTGATAATTAGCAAGGGATTAGCTAGGGAATAGCAATAGAGCTTTAATTTTGCATTGAATTATATATTTGTGATGGAATTGTGATGGATTATAGTAAAAAATTTTCTATTGAAAATTATCCCTAGCTAAAATTATCATAAATTTTCTCACAAAGAATGTTGGATATTTTAGCAATGACTTTAGAGATAGATGATCCCTAGCTAATTAGTTCAAAACAAATTACCTTACAAGATAAAAATTTTTATTTTTTTTTACAATTTTATATTCAATTGCAAGTGATTATTCCTTAAATGATAATTTTAACAAAATATATGCATTTAACTATGAATTTTTCCCTAGATATTTGGGATGGGGATAATTTTCATCGCTAATCTATACTAATTTAATATTTTTTTTAATTTTTATATGTTTAAATATTTTAAATAATTTTGTATATTAAAGGTTTGTCATGGTCTATGGATGAGCGTTCCTTGGAATACACCTTCTCCTCATATAATTATAAAAATAGGATATTATAAATAAATAATTTCAAATATATATATAAATATAAATACAAATTTATATTAATATAGATAAAAATAACTATTTTTATGATTATAAAATTTTTAAAAATTTATACAAAATATATTTCTAAAATATTTAATTACAAAATTTTAATATTTGTATTAAAAACATTAAATAATTATTTATCTAATTATAATCATTATTAAACTTTTTTTAATTAATAAATAACATACATAAAATTACTACTAACAAAAAGCTAAAATAATTAATTTTATGATTAAATAAAAAAATTATAAAAATATTTGAATTAACAAATAAACAAGTAAATATTTATTTTATTTAAAGTGAAATAAATATTTTTATGATTATAGGAATCTTATAAAAAAATAATTACTAAGAGATTTGAATGTTTTGAATTATATAAAAAATTTCAAATTTTTAATACAATTTAAAAAAAATTAATTCATATTTAAAGATTAATACATAAATATTTTAATTACTTCAAGAAAAATTTTGTTGATTTAAAAAATTAATATCTCAATGTTGTTATTAAAAGAACACTTCAAGTATTTTTTTTAGGATTTTAAATGAGTTATTTAAAATATTACTAATGAAATTTTTTTGTCCTAAAAACACTTAAATTATTTTTAGCTGTATAAACACTTTTGAAAAGTATTACCAAATTGACCCTAAGTTGATTTGAATTCAAGTTTTATTTTTTGTCCCTACTGAATTTATAATAAATAAACATGTGAGTAAGAGCTTTACTATTAGCTTTTAATATTCTATTTTATTAAAATAATAAATATAACTTTTTTTAATGATCTTATCACTATAAGTAATTTTTGGAATTTTATAAATTATAAATTATATCAAATAATATGAAATTTAATGCCTTTATAATTATTTCATATTATATTCATAAAAAATAATTTGAATTCTTAAAAAATTATAACCATTATATATATATATATATAAAGTACTATATTATAATATAATATTTTTTTTATTTATGAAATAATGCATTTTTTTTTGACTTTTCAGATTTTTGAGTGCTATTCTCTTCCCACTCTCATCTAAATGTTGTGCTCAGAAAATGTTGCTATACATTATGAAGCAGTTACTTTACTTAAAAATTGCGACCCCAATTATTTTTTTAGTTATTATTATTTTGAAATTTTGATCTTGGCCTTTATTTTGTTATTTGGACTAATTATTTGTATTGTTGCAGGTAGGTGTGATTGGAAATTTGGTTCACTCATCTCCAAACATAAGAAAGAAGTTCTATCTGCTAGGGCATTTCAGCTTGTTATCTGTTTGCTTATGTCCTTCCATTTGTAGCATTTTTTGGAAAACTAAATCTCTATTCATTATGTATCTAATCAAATTCTATTTTTATATCATTATCCAAAGTTATGATCTAAATTTACTTTGAATTACTATAATTTTGCTATTTATATTTGCTTTTAATAATTCTATAAAGGTTTTTCCTGATAAATAGCTCATGTTGGCTTGTGAGTCAGAGGGAAGCTTCTTTATCACTAGGACAATTTGTGGCAACTAATTCAGATTGCAAGGTAAGCATATGTTGAATTATCCTTCACTTAGATTATTTTAGGATTGAGATTAATCAAAATATGAAAATTTTTTAGATTACTTTTTGTTTGGATTCATGTCTTGCACTTAAAAAACGGATGTCATTGTAAAAAGAAGTGCTCTAATAAAATTTTTATGTATTCTTGTATTCATGTATTAAATAAATAATATAAAAATATATTGTGTAATGTAGTACCTTTGATAGGTCATAGATTCTATATAATTTCACCGTTTTTCAATGATTATGGCCATCGGGTCTTGCATCATAGGTCTAAAGTTTTGATGAAGTGACACAGTCCTCGGGGAACTCTTATGAGCATTTTATTGTGGCTATGAGTGTCTAAATAGTTCAGCATGGCATGGTCGTGTATGGCATGAGACCATGGGTTTTGCTGAGCCACATTTAGTGGCCCTATATGCCATTTGTGGTTGTTGTGTGGGCTAGCCCAATGTGCTACTTATGACCTATTACTATTGCCTAAGAATTGTTTGTGCTAAGGTCATGGTCGAACCATTCTGACTCATTACCCAAGACAATGCATGTGCAGAGCTACTTAGGTCCTAGGCATGAGTTGTTTTTGGGCACTCATGACTCATGACCTAATTAACTGACCCAATTATTTTGTTAAAATGGCTAATCCATCACTAAGCATGTTTAATATAAATTAGAAAACAACAATTACTTGATTATTCTTATTTACAAAATAAGTTTTGTTTGTTACCTATGAAAAGATTTATATTATTGATCTATTTTTCATGAGCATAGATTGATATATTCTATGCAATTGTTTTCCCTTAAACTTAATACATTTGAATCTAATTAATATTTTTTCTCAATGAAAGTTGAAATGCAAGACAATTTTTAATATTTTTATATATTTTTTGGAATATTGATAACATATGTTCATAAAAAATTAATTCTATTTCACAAAAGAAATAATTTTTAATCTATTAAATATAAGAGTCTCATAAAAAAGTTCAAAATATATTGTAATTATCTAATTTTATATTACATATATTATCTGTGTAATTAGTTTAATACATTTTTTATAATAAATTTATATCATGTTGTATTTAACATACTTAGACATGTGATAAGCTATGTAAGATTGAGATCTCTTTCGAGGTTGATGAACATTTTGCACTTGTTTCTCTCACTCTATTTGAGCTCCTCTTAGTTTTGATAGTAAATCCATCAAAATTATTTATTTATAAGAGAGTCAATTTAGTCTTTTGAAAAATGTTAAATATAATGACATTTGAGGAGATAGTGATTTATATATGAACATGTGTTGAAACAATATATTATTTTTGTTGATTTTTTTATTTTTTTATTTTGGATACTTTTAAAGAGATTACTTAATTTAAGCTGAACTAATTATTTTTGTCCATTATATAAAAATCTTAGCAATATGACATTTTGATTATCGAGTGTTTATTTAATTTTATTTTTTTGTATTTTAATTGCTAACATAATATTAGATGTATGGATATATATGTGAGTTAGAAATTACAAATCCTAGAAGGTTGCCAACCACTATCTGTAATAACAAAAGAAATACATGGTAGTAGGTGCGTGCACAATATGGGCAACAACTTCTTGCATAAGTGTAGTATGCATGCACAAAGTGTGATAGGAGGCATGCATAGTCACCTACAGATGCATGGTGGTGGTGCACACCATGCTGAGGTGATGACTCATCTAGTATTTTGATTTTTATTTTGATTTTGTTTTTGTTTTTGTTTTTTGAAATGTTTTTACTGTGAAATGACAATTTTTGTATTTGTGTTGATATTGTTTGAGCCTTAAAATTGTTGCTGTTTGAGCCTTTTAATTGATGTAGTTTGAGCTTTTGACCAGAAGAGGAGAGCCATATAAGACCAAAAGAATGCAAGATTACTTTCTTTACTATGAGCCAACACAAATTGATGCAACCACTCTCCCAGTTGTGGTGCTTGTTTTTGGTGTTTGTTTGTTTATTATGGTGGGCATTTTGATGCTGGTGCTGGTTGCTCAACTACAACAGCAAGGGTGCATGATGGACTGGCAAAGCTCCCTTCTTTTTCTTCCATTTTGCACCAGTTGTTTGCTCAGCTAATTCTCATTTGATTATCCTGCTTCCCTCTATATTTCACCTTACATTGAGTGTCAATTATTTACATGTGTTAGTATTCTTGTTTTAAAAAACAAGTTGATAATCAGTTTGTGTATCATTTTATGTATCTAGTTAATTGATGGCATCATATAATTTTGCTAGGTTTGAGTTGTTGGATATGGTGAAGAAATATTCATCTTCAGTTGGGAAACATGGGACACATAAGTGTGGTGTCTCAGAATAATGAAATGAGTTAGCTAATGGGTTTGGAGTCAGACAATTGGAGGCTCTAATGAGTGTCTTGATCCTTAATACTGAAGGGAAAAACATGGTGTTGGACTCAGACATGAGACTGGAACATGTTCGATGATAAGTACTATTTCATATATGTAGCCCCTAAAAAGAATGAAAAGATATCGGTAAACTGCGTAAAATTGGGAGATAAACTTGGTGTAGATGTTGTAGCTGCTATATTTGGTCAACCAGTGCATCTAGAAATTAAGTAATATTTTCCTTCACATGTGTTAGGTTTTCTTTTTTGTTTAGAGTTACCTTCATTAGTTTATAATATTGTGGCTTTGATTCGTGATTTCAGTGTTTATAATTATGTTGTTGAAGAAGTTCAAAATAAAATTTTGAGAAGTACCATATGTAATACAATAGCAACAGTCCTATATGGAGTCACAGTTAGCGGCTTCGATGAGACAGATAACACACAGAGTTCCAGCAGAGAAACAATGCAAGAGAGGCTAGCACAAATGCATCAACTAATGATAAGGATGATTTTATTCTAAATGATTATATACCTATGTTATGTTTTTGCTTTAACTATGTAACAATTATATCAGAATAATTTCTGAAATACTTTTGGTTTTTGTTAATTATAAAAAATTGTTTAGAATATATGTTTTTATTCAATTTGATATAAAAATTTAAAAATATGTAATCAAATTTTTTGTAAAAAAATTGTAAAAATGGCTTTGGAATGAAAATAGCTAAAGAATACTTCCTCACTAATTAGCTAGGGAATTATATGTATGTATCTAGTAAAAAAATAATAATTACTATTCTTAATTAAGATCAAAATAAGCAAGGAAAAAAATAATTAGCTAGGGAATTTTTGTGGTTAAAAAAATTCAAAGGAATTATATTCTGATTAATATTATGTGATGAGCACTTTAGCTTTGGATACTTTCCGTCATTATTCCTTTTTAGCAATGGAAAAAGCCCATATAGCAAGTGAAATTTCTATAGCTATTTGGGCTTTTTCTTGGAGTGTCTTTATATCTATCTAATATGTCTATCTGTCTGTCAATCTATTTATCTATCAATCTATCTATCTGTCTATCTATCTATTAATTTTTATATCTATCGATATGTCAATCAATCAATCTATCAATCAATCTATCTGTCTATCTATATGTCTATCAACCAATCATTCTATCTATCTACGTATCTATCTATCTCTTTATAAATCTGTCAATCTATCTATCTTTCTATCTATTTGTCTATTTACTTGCTTATCTGTCTATCTACCTACCTATCTTTCTCTCTATCTATTTATCCATCTATCTATCTTTATATATGTCTATCTATCTACTATTATTCTGACTATCATTCTTTTTGACAAGAAATCTAGCAATTTGTCTATCTATCTAGTTATCTATATGTCTATCAATCTATTGATCTATTTGTCTTTCTATTTGTTTATCTATCAATCTATGAATCTGTCTATTAATCTATTTATGAAACTATCTATATATCTGGCTATCGATAGTGTGTCTATATGTTTGTCTAACTATCTATTTATTTGTCTAACTATCTATCTATTTTTTAATCTAACTTTCTTTATGAGTGTTTGTCTGTCTATTTGGTTATTTTTCTGTGTCTGCCTGCCTGCCTGACTGTCTACCTACCTGACTAAATAAAAAATTGTATGTCTATTTTTTATATGTATGTCCACATATTTGTTTATATATGTATCTATTTATATGTTTTTCAATCTGTCTGTTTGTCTATCTATCTATTTGTCTATCTATCTATCTATCTATCTGTCTGTCTGTCTGTCAATCAATCAATCTATTTATCTATCTAACTATCTATCTCTATATATATCTTCTATTTATTTGTCTATCTATCTATCAATATATCTATCTATCTATCAGTCCTTTAATCATTCAATCTATCAGTCTTTTAATCATTCAATCTATCAGGCTTTTTATCTATCTTCTATCTGTCTATCTATCTATATATCTATCTGTCTATCTATTTATCTATATGTCTATCTATCTATCTTTCTATCTCTATCTCTATATATGTCTAGCTATCTAGCTATCTATATGTCTATCTTTCTATCTGACTTTCTATTTGTATATCTATTAATCTATATATATGTCTATATATCTATAAATCTATCTATATGTCAATCTATCTATTTATCTATCAATCTATATATATATATATATCTATATATCTATATTTCAATCTTTGTATCTGTCTATCAATATTTCTATCTATCTATCTATCTACCTATTTATTTATCTATCTGTATGTCTATCGATATGTCTATCTATCTAACTAACTATCTACCTATCTATCTAACATTCAATAAATCATTTTATTTGTCTATCTTTCTGGCTATCTATTTATCTATCTAAATGTCTCAATATCTATCTATCAATCTACCTATTTGATAATCTTTTTATCTATCAATCAATCTGTGTGTCTGTCTATATATCTGTCTATGTAGCTAGATGTCTATTTATTTGTACATCTATTTGTTTATCTATCTGTCTATCAATCTATCTATGTATCTAATTATATGTCTATTAAAAAAATATATCTATCCATCTATCTATTTATCTGTATGTCTTCCTATCTATGTATATATTAATCTGATTATCAATTTCTCTATTATTTTTGTCTATCATTCTTTCTATCAATCTATCTAGCTATCTTTCTATCTAGTTGTCAATCTATATGTCTATATATCTATCTATCTATCTATTTATCTTTCTATTTATCTTTCTATTTATCTATTTATCTATCTATATATCTTTATATCTATGTATATAACTATTTATCAATAAGTCTATCTATCTATCCATCTATTTATTTATTTATCAAATTGTCTAAATATCTACCTATCTATAGTCTTTTTATGTGTTTGTTTGTCTTCCTATTTATTTGTATGTCTATCAGTTTGTTTGTCTATCACTTTGTCTATCTGTCTGTTTACTTATCAATCTATCTATCTTTTTGTGTGTGTGTGTATGTCTGCCTGACTATCTGCCTACCTAAGTAACTAACTGACTGACTAACTTTCTATCTATGTGTATGCCTATCACTCTATTTGTCTATCTATCTATCTATTTGTCTGTCTGACTGACTGACTATTTTTCTATCTATCTATCTATCACTGTGTGTGTGTGTGTGTATATCTATCTATCTATTTATCTATTTATCTATCTATCTCTTTATATATATATATATATATATATATATATATATATATATATATATATATATATATCTAGCTATTAATCTATCTACCTATCTATATATCTATCATTATAAATCTATCTATTGATTTATCTATCTGTCTATCTATCTGTCTATCTATCTATCTACATGTATGTCTGTTTATCTATCTATATATCTATCTATCAATATGTCTTTCTATCAATCAATTAATCTATCTATCTATCTATTAATCAATCATTCTATCTATCTATCTACTTGTCTATCTATCTGTCTATCAATCTATCTATCAATCTATCAATCTATTTATCTATCTATTTATATTTATATCTTTGTATCTATTTGTCTATCCACATGGCTGTTTATCTATCCTTCTATCTATCTATATCTATCTATTTGTCGATCTATCTATCTATCAATATGTCTATCTATCTTTATATCAATCCATATATCATTCTTTCTATAAATTTATCTAGCTATTTATTTATCTATCTGGTTATCTATCAATCTATTTGTCTTTCTATTTGTATATCAATATATAAATATATCTATTAATCTATTTATCAAACTATATATATATCTACCTATCTATAATCTATCTTTATGTTTGTCTGTCTGTCTATTTATTTGCATATTTGTCTATCTATTTTTTTATCTATCCTTCTGTCTATTTGTCAGTGTATTTGTTTAGTTGTCTATGTATCTGGATTCCTACCTGACTGTTTACTTGCCTTACTAACTAACTAACTAATTGTATCTCTATCTATCTATATATTTATCTATCTAACTGCCTATCTTTCTATTTTTATGTTTTTCAATCTAACTATCTATCTAACTATCGATTTGTCTATCTGTCTATCAGTTTATCTACCTTTCTAACTATCTAGCTATATATCTATCTATCTATCTATTTATCTTCTTTCTATTTGTCTATCTATCTATCTATATATATGTCTATCTATTAAGCATTCTATCTGTCAATCTATTTGTATATCTATCTATCTATATGTATACGTATCTATCTATCTATCTATACATCTATCTTTTGTCTATCTATTTGAATATCTACATGTCTATCTATCTGACTATCTTTCTGTCTATCTATTTATGTATCTATCTGTCTATCTATTTATGTATCTATCTATCTTTATATCTGATTATCTATTTGTCTATTTATTTATCTATCTATATGTCTATATATCTATCTATCTATATATATATCTATATATCTATCTATCTATCTATATGTCTATCTACCTGTCTATCTATCTATATATCTATATATCTATATATCTATATATCCATATATCTATCTATCTATCTATCTATATATTTATCTATTTGTTTATTTACATGTCTATTAATCAATAAATCTATCTATCTGAATATCTATCTATATATATGTGTGTCTGTCTGTCAATCAATATGTCTATCTATCTATCTATCTATCTATTTAACTATAAATTTATCAGTCTATTTTTCTATATATATATATATATATATATATATATATATATATATATATATATATATATATATATATATCTATCTATCTATCTATCTATCAATATATCTATCAATCTATCTCTCTATCTATCTATCTATCATTCTACCTATTTGTTAATCTTTTTGTCTATCTATCTATTTATATATCTGTATGTATATCTGTATGTCTATCTATCTTTCTGCCAATCTATTTGTTCATTTATCTGTCTATCTATTTGTCTATCAAACTATCTATGTATATATCTATCTATCTATCTATCTAGATATCAATATATCTATCTTTCTATCTATATGTCTATCAATATATCCATTAATTTTTCTATCAATCTCTCCATCATTCTGTCTATCATTCTTTATATCAAATTATCTAGCTATCTTTCTTTATATCTATTCATCTATATGTCTATATATATATATATATATCTATCTATCTATCTTTTTATCTTTTTAATTATCTATTTATCTATCTTATGATTTATCTGTCTATTTATCTGTCTATCTATCTATCTGTCTATCTATTTATATATTTGTCTATCAATATGTCTATATATCTATCTGTCAATATATCTATATATACATCTATTTATACATTTGTCTATCAATATGTCTCTATATCTATCTATCTATTAATGTGTCTATTAATCAATTTAACAAACTATCTATATATTTACCAATCTATAGTCTCTATATGTGTTTATTTGTCTGCCTATTTATTTGCATGTCTATCTCTCTATTTTTCTATTTGCTTGTATGTTTAACTACTAGTCTGTGTGTCTACTTACCTGACTGTCTACCAACCTACCTACCTAATTGACTGACTATCTTTCTAACTATCTGTATGTATATCGTTATATTTGTCAATCTATCTATTTGTTTGTTTATTTTTCTTTTTGTCTGTCTATCTATAAGTGTCAGTGTGTATATATAAATCTATCTATCTTTCTATCTATTTGTCAATCTTTCTGTCTATCTATCTATCTATCTATTTGTCTATCTATCTATGTTTCTATCTATCTGACTATTTATCTATTAATGTATCAATCAATCTATCTATCTAGCTGTCTAATTTTTATCAATCTATCTTTCTATCTATCTATATATCAATCAATCTATCTATCTATCTATATATCTATCTATCGATATGTTGATCTATCTATAAATCTATCTATCTAGCTATCTATCAATCAATCTATCTATATATCAATGAATCATTCGATCTAAATATCTACCTATTTATCTATCTGTCTATTTATCTATCTATCAAGCAATCTATCTATCTATTTATATATCTTTCTATCTTTTAATTATTTGTATATCTAGATGCCTGTCTATTTATCCTTCTATCTATCTATCTATCTATCTATCTATCTATCTATCTATCTATCTCTCTCTACCTGTCCATCTTTTTGTCTATCTAGTTTTTTATCTATTTGTCAATAAATTTGTAAAATATTATTTCTCTCAATTAATCTAGCTTTTTGTTTATCTATCTATGAATCTTTCTATTAATCTCTTTATCAAATTATTTATAGATCTACCTATTAGTAAACTATCTATATATGTTTGTATGTTTTTCTGTTTATTTGTATTCATGTCTAATTTTTTGTTTGTCTCTCTTTATGTATGTTTATCTATCTATTTCTCTATTTTTCTGTGTCTACCTGCCTACCTGACTATCTACATGTCTATCAATATATATATAGATTGTATGCCTATATATCTAATTGAATGTCTACCTTCTGTCTAACTATCTATCTATTTGAATGTTTATCAATCTATCTATCTTTCTATCCGTCTATTTATCAATCAATCTATATGTTTATCTATCTATCTATATATTTAACTATCAATATTTATATCTATCTATATATCTATCTTTTATCTATTTGTATATATATATATATATCTATCTATCTATCGATAAGTCTTTCTATCTATCAATCAATCAATCTACTTATCTATATGTCTATATATATATATATATATATATATCTGTATATCTATATTTCTATCTTTCTATCTATCTGTCTATCTATCTATCTATCTATCTATTTATCTATCTATTTGTTTATCGATATGTCAATTTATCTAACTATCTATCTATCAATCGATCTATCTAACTATCAATCAATCATTCTGTTTGTCTAACAAACTATCAATCTAAATGTAAATCTATCTATCAATGTGTCTTTCTATCTATCTATTGACTTATTTGTTAACCTTTTTGTTTATCTATCTATCGAATTATCTATATATCTGTCTATCTATATGTCCATCAATCTATCTCTCAATTTGTCTTTGAATTTATCTATGTATCTGTCTATCTATCTATATATCGATATATATATCTATCTATCAATGTATCTGTCTATCTGTCTATTAATCTGTCTGTCAATCTCTATATCATTTGGTTTATCATTCTTTTTATCAATATATCTATCTAATTTCTATCTATCTATCTATATTTGTATATATCATTATATCTATCTATTTAAATTTTTATTTGTCTATATATATATCTTTTGATTTATCTATCTATTTATATGTCTATCTATCTGTCCGTCAATATATCTATATATTAGTGTGTGTGTGTGTGTGTATCTAACTATATATAAATCTATATAACTATCAATATGTTTATCTATCTATTTATCAATCTGTATATTAATCTATTTATCAAATTGACTATATAACTGCGTATCTATAATATTTCTATGAGTTTGTTTGTCTGTCTATTTATTTGTATGTCTATATGTTTATTTGTCTATCTATTTGTCTAACTATCTATTTGCTTGTATTTCTATCTATTTGTTTGTGTGTCTGCCTACCTATAAAGGTGTCGAACGGGCCAGGCCGGACCGCCCCGTCCCATTTTTTTGAGTACGGACGTGCTTTCGTGCCGTGCAGTGCCGTGCCTAGCCCGCTCGACCCTGGCCGGGTCGTGCGGGCCAAACCAGGCTGTCCGGGCCAATAAAAAATTTTTTTTTTAAATTTTTTTTTATTTTTATTTTATTTATATAAATTATTAAATTATATATAAAATTTTAGATAATGTATAATATTATATATTTATAATATTAAAAATGTTAAAATTTATTAAAATAACATAGTTTAAAATTTTTTTTATAATGTTATATAAAATTAGTTTAAAATTAATTAGAATTATATAATATAGTTATAAATTTTTAAATGGAAAATTAAAACAAAAAAATAAATAAATCAAAACATTTTTTTAAAAAAATAAAAATTAAAAAAAAAACATAAGCAACTCAAATGAAAAATGACCAATAAGCCATTTGATACCGAAGGTTCTAACTAAACAAATTACAGTTTCAACATAACGTATAAATAAAGCGTACAATCAATAAAAAACAAAATATCGAAATCAAAAAATAGTGGATCATCATCAATTATCAATCGGCATATCATGTGTATCATCAGCTGCAACATCAAGATCAGTATCATATGGATCATCATCATCAGCAATCAACTCATCTGCTATCGCAGTGGATGCGGCTGCAGTCCCTGTCCCAGTCCCAGCTCCAGCACGATCATGGATGCTAAACCTCAAATCCTCTCAATCCTTCAAACAAGCCAAGGCCTCAATAATATATGGACGTAATCTTGATCTCCTATCTGTAATCGCGATCACTGCAACAAAAAAAGCAGACTCCGATGCTACGCTCGACACATGAGGAGTCAGTAGATCCCATGCCATCCTAGATAGCACGGGAAAAGGTGGACTCATATGATTTCTACCACTGTAATATATCAAGATTCTTAGTATCAAAATGTGATAAGATTTAGCAGTAATCGGTATCTAAGTACTGAGAAAGCTCGCTCTTATGTGATGGTCCGCCCCTGCATTTACCCGTTGCTAGCTGAATGGAAAAATTGTCATCTCCGAACAATGTATCAATGTTCGTAATCACAGTCTCACTACCACCACCACCATACCTAGTATCGTAGTATGTGAACAGGTCAGTCAACTTCTCGTATATGAACCATTCAGGTGGCTCTTCCAGGTTCATGCACGAGGAAATGTAGGTCAGTGTGTTTTCTACTCTTTCCACCTTAACCCTAGGGTCCATGCATGCAGGAAGGTAATAAAGAGATGGAACGGTGGACCAGTACTTCAAGTACTTGGTTTCCAAATCTGCTACCATATGGCTAAGTCTTGAGTCAGCTTGATACTTCCTAAACATGCAACTAATGTTGCATATGCACCGGAGTGCAATGCAAGTAGTGGGCATATAAACCGACGAACACATGTTCGTCGTGTCATAAAAAATCTTTAGGAATTTTATAAATGAAATTCCTGAAGCCCAATTAGTGTCGTCAATAATAAGTTCATCACTCTTACTATTGACGTAGTCGGATATCATAAGTTCGTATCCAACACATGATTCTAACATCAGGTACGTGTACTTCCAACGATGTCTCACATCTGATTGGAATTTCTTCTTCTTAAGATGCACAGACAAACAGAGACTACCAAACTCTTGTTATCTGTGAGGAGTGCGAATATATTTTAGTGCATTACGTATATTATCCAATGCGGGGGAACACACCTTCATACCCGCTTGAAAAATTAGGTTAATCACGTGACACATGTATCTGACATGAAAAATCTCTCTTAATGGTGTGTCTCTAATATTCCTAACAAACATGTTGATCGCTACACCATTATTAGATGCGTTATCGAATGTGACACTAAAAATTTTATTTTGAATTTTATATTTCCTAAAGATTTTCATCATACACTAAAAAATAGCCGGGCCATCATGAGGATGAAGAATCTCAGAGAATCCTAAAATTTTTTTATTCATAGTCCAGTTAGAATCTATATAGTGGCTAGTGAGACATGCATAAGATGATTTATCGTGACTTTTCCAGATATCAGACCTCACGGACACCACTCCACTATATGCCATAAATTCATTAATTATTTTTTGGTTTTCTAACTTTTATATCTTTAGTATGTCATTCCTAGATGTGGACCTAGGAATCCTACGATAAGCAGGCTAAAAATATGTCTTCATGATGTACACTACCCTTGGATCTTCCGAAAATCTGATCGGGAGACTCATCAATGTGATAAGTCTGGCCATGTCATCCCTACCCAACTTGCTGGAGTATATGAAGAAAGTAAACTTTGAGACTGAACTTGATACAGTCTCAAAAAATGTAGTGCCAAGTTGGGTTTGCCTAGGATCTAATGGACCATGTTTTTGGTGCATAATTTGACATGCTTCTTAAGGTCTCCAGTCCCTAACGAACTCTTACATGTTAAAAGTCTCATACAATATTTTAACTGTGTCATTTCTTGTTCCTCACCCCTAACATTATTTTTGTTTTATTATATTAAAATGAGTCCAAACTATAAAGTCCTCCTAGTTTTTTGTTTTTTAGAAGTTTGGGTTGAGACGACTAAAGAAACCAAAGTTTCAGCAGCCTCAAACCTCTGTGTAATATATTCATTTTCTAAATTTAAATTTGTTTCATTAGTATTTGTTATTTTTAAGATTTTTGTTATTCAGAATAGTTATTTAGAGACTAAAAGACTGATTTTAATATTTTCTATTTTGGTTTAGAGAGAGAAACTAGAGAGAGAGAGAGAGAAAGTTAAAAAAACTTAAAATAAATTACCCGGTAAAAGAAGTGAGGTCGGTCACGTGCACGCTGCACCACAGTATGCTCAAAGTTCAAAACTCAAGTTGAGATTCCCGAAAATCCAATCCGAATGCTGACATCCCGAGTCCCAAGAAAGAGGAGCATGATTTTTGAGAGAAAAAAAGAGCGATTTGAGAGAAAATATGTTTATCAAAAACATAAATATTAAAGAGAGGGTATGTGAAATTTATAGATTAAAGAAAATATTGTTTTTAAAAAAAAGTAATTTTTTAAAAAAATTTTTGAATTTTTCAGGGGGCAGGATCATGAGGGCCGTTGGATCCTACCCCCTAGCCTTTGGAGGCGAGATCCAATGGCTGGAATTTAAATTTTTTTTCCCGTTGGGGGGGGGGGGATTGGGTCGGTTCGGGCCTCGTGGGACCGAGGGTCGGGTCCAATCAGACCCGACCCGCGGTCTTTTTTGCGGGGAGGGGGGGGCAAAGCAAGAGGGTCGGGCTCGAGCCTCGGGGGACACCCGACATGGGATGAAGCCGTGCCGGTGTGCCATGCCATGGGCATCAAACCGTGTCGGGTCAGGCACGGGTCAAGAACGGCACGGCACGTCTCGTGCCTGACCGAGCATGGGATTTTCCCGTGCCAGGCCGGCCGGCCCGGTTGACACATCTACCTACCTACCTAACTATCCGACTAACTATCTTTGTATCTATAAGTATGTCTATCAATCTATTTGTCTATATCTTTATCTGTTTTTCTATTTTTCTATCTGTGTGTTTGCTTATCTATTTCTATGTATGTCTATTTATCCATCTATCTAATTTTCTGTCTGTCTATCTATTAAACTATCTGTCAATCAATCAATCAATCAATCTAACTATCTTTCTTCTATCAATCTATATTTCCATCTATATATGTCTATATGTCTATCTATCTATCTATCTATCTGTCTATCTATCTATTTATATATCAACATATCTATCTGTCTATCTATCTATCTATATATCAACCTATCTATCTATATATCTATATGTCAATTTTATGTTTTTCTATCTGTCTATCTATCTATCTATCTTTATATCTTTCAATCTATCTATATAATTGACTATATATTTATAATCTATCTATCTATATAAGTATCTATCTATATATCTATCTATCATTCTATTTGTATATCTATTAATCTATCTTTCTATCTATATATCTATAAATCTATCTATCTATCAAAATGAATATTTATTTATTTATCTATCTTTATATCTATCTATCTATCTATATATCTATCTGTCTTTCTATAGATATGTCAATTTATCTAACTATCTATACATAAGTCATTTTTCTATATATCAAATTTTATATATTTCTTTCTATTTGTCTATCTATATTTCTATATATTTGTCCATGTATCTATCTATATATAGATCTATTTTTATATCTATCTATCAATCTTTTGGTCTATCTATCTATCAATATGTATGTCTATCAATCTCTCTTTCAATCTATCTATCAATGTGTCTATCAATCTGTCTATAAATCTGTCTTTCATTATTACTATCAATTTAACTAGCTATATGTCTATTTATCACTCTATCAATATGTCTATCAATCTATTTATCTATCTATTTGTCTTTCTATTTTTCTATCTATCTATATCTCCCAATTAATCTATCTGTCTGTCTATCTATGTATCAATATATTAGTCTATTTATCTGACTAATAATAGGTCTATCTATCTATCAATATGTCTATAAATCTGTTTATATATCTATCTACCAATCTATCTATCTATTAATCTTATTTTCAAATGATATATATATATCTGCCTATCTGAAGTGTGTCTCTCTATTGCTGTGTCTATTTTTATATTTGCCTGTATGTCTATATGGTTGTATGTAAGTCTGTCTATCTCTATGTTTGTTTGTCTGTGTTTATTTGTTTCTGTCTACCTACATGCATGACTGTTAGCCTCCTTGACTAACTAACAGACTAACTATCTATCTATATTTATATATCCATCAATCTATATATCTATCTATCAATCTATTTGTCTATTTTTTAAATGTCTCTGACTATCAATTTATCTATCTGTCTATCTGTCTATATATATATATATATATATATATATATCTATATATATCTATATATCTTACTATATTTCAATCTATATATCTGTTTGTCTCTGTTTCTATCAATCTATCTTTCTATCTATCAATCTATTTTCAATATAAATGTTTATCTATTTATCTATCTATCTATCAATCTAACTATCTATCTATATGTCGATCTATCTAACTATATATCTAACTATCAATCTGTATATCTATGTGTTTATCTCTCACTCAATCATTTTGTCTATCGATCTACTTATCTTTTTATCTCTCTATCTATTTGTCTATCTATTTATCTATCTATTAGTCTTTATATCTATCTATGTATGTGTATATATATATATCTATCTATCTATCTATATATCTATATATCTATCTGTCTATCTATGTGTATATCTATCTATCTATCTATATGTATATCTATTTTTTAATCTATCTTTCAATCTTTTTACCAATCTGTATATCTATTTTTTTATCTATCTTTCAATCTTTCTATGTATCTTTCTATCTATTATGTATGTATCTATCTTTAATATATACATCTAAGTATCTATATATCTATGTATCTATCTATCTATCAATTTATCTATATATCGATATGTAAATCTTTATATCTATCTGTCTATCTATCAATATATCTATCTATCTTTCTTTCTTTCTATTGATCAATATGACTATGTATATTTTTTCTATTTGTCTATTAATCTATCAATCTTTCTATCTATCTATATGATAATCAATCTATCTATCTATTTATATATATATATATATATATCTATTTGTCTATATATAAGTATATCTATTTGTCAATCCTTCTATTTACCTATCTATGTTTCTATCAATCTTTCTAAATTTATAACTATCTCCCTATCTATCTTTCTATCTATCTTTCTATTTATCTATCTTTCTCTCTAATTGTCTTTCTATTTGTATATCTATCTATCTGTATATTTATCTATCTATCTAACTATCTATTTTTCTAATAATCTACTAATCTATCTGTCTAACTATTTGTCGATCTATTTGGCTATCTAATTGTCTATCTATTTATCTATCAATCTGTCAATCTATTTATCTTTCTACCTATCTTTCTTTCTTTCTATCAATTTATCTATTAATCTATCTATCAATCTATGTATAATTTGTCTATCAAATTATCTATATATCTCTCTATCTATCTATCTATCTATCAATCTTTCACCCTGCCTACCTTTCTATGTATCTATTTGTGTGTCTATCTATTTGTCTATTTGTCTATCAATCTGTTTGATCATCTATTTGTTTGTCTGTATGTTTGACTATCTATTTGCCTCTCTAATTTGTCTATTTGTCTATCTGTTTGTATATCTATATATCTATCTATATATATCTGTCTATATATCTTTCTTTCTTTTTGTCATATAATCTATCGATCTATTTGTCTATCAAGCTATCTATCAATCTGTCTATCTATCTATTTATCTATCTATTTATTTATCAATATGCATATCTTTCTGTCTATCAATCATTAGATCAATCTATCTATGAACTCATCCATCAATTTTTATATAAAATTTTCTATCAATCTGTCTATCAATATATCTATCATTAAATCATTCTATCTATTTATCTATTTTTCTTTCTTTCTTTCCTTCTTTCAATATGTCTATAATCCATCTATAAATCTGTCTATCTATCTTATTTGTCTGTCTATCTATCTATCTATCTGTCTATCTATTTATATAACAATCTATTGGTCGATAAATCTATTTATTTATCTATCAATGTATCTGTCTATCTATATATCAATCAATCTATTTTTCTTTCTATCAATCTATCGGTATATCTATCTGTCCATCAATTTGTATACCTATCTATCTATGTAGCTATCTATCTGTCTATCTATCTATAAGTCTATTTGTCTATCTATCTATGTTTCTATCAATTTGTCTATTTATCTATCTTCTTTCTATATGTCTATCTATTTATATATCTAACTTTCTATTTGTCTGTCAATCATTCTGTCTATCATTCTATCTATTTGTCTATATATATATATATCTGTCTATTTGTCTATCTATCTTCCTACCAATCTATTTATAAATCTATGCTTCTATTTGCATTTCAATATCTTTATCTATCTATCTGTTTATCTATCTGGCTATCTATTTATCTATTTATCTATCAATATGTTTATCTATCTTTATATCTATCTATCTATCTTTTATCAATCGATCTTTAATTAATCATTCTATCTTTATTGCTTTCTATCAATCAATCAATCTATCTATCTTTCTTTCTTTCTATAAATCGATCTATATATTTATATATCTAGTTGTTTATCTTTCTATCTTTATATTGATCTATCTCTTTGTTTATCTATCTGTCTATCTATCTGTCTATCTATTTGTGTATCTATCTATCTATCTTTCTATCTTACTTTCTTTCTGTATATCTATCTAACTATCTATTTATCTATATTTTTGTATATTTATTTATCTATATATATTACTATCTATATGCCTATCTATCTGTTGATTTATCTATCTTTTTATCTATCTAACTGTCTATATATCTATCTGCCTATCTAACTATCATTCTAAATATCTTTCTATCTATTTATCTATCTATATATCTATCTATCTATATTTCTATCTATATTTATATCTATATTTCCATCTATCTATCTATCTATCTGTATATTATCCTATCTATCATTCTATCTATCAATATATCTATCTATCTCTCTATCTATTTATATATTTATCTATCATTCTGTTTATCTATCTGTATATTGATCTATCTATTTATCTAACTATCTGTATATCTTTATGTTTATTAATCTGTCAATCAAAAATATGTATCTATTTATATTTCTATCTGTATATCTATCTTTCTATCTATCTATATATTTATCTCTAAATCTATCGATATATTTGTATATCTGACTGTTCATCTATCTTTATATCTATTCATTTATCAATATTTCTATAAATCTATCTATCTGTCTATCAATCAATGCTTCATCTATCTATCTATCTATATCTCTATCTATCTATATATCTATATATCAATTAATTTATCTATTTATCTTTTTGTCTATCACGCTATCTATCTATCTGTATATCTATATGTCTATCTATCTATCCCTATATCTATCTGTCTATCAATCTATTTATCTATTTATCTTTCTAGCTAATATATATATATATATATATATATATATATCAATCTATCTATATATTTGTATATCTATCTGTTTATCTATATTTATATCTATCTATCTATCTGTCTATAAATTTATCTAATATCTAGCTATTAATCAATGATTCTATCTATATATCTATCTATCTGTCTGTCGATCAATCTATCAATCTGTCTACCTTTCAATCTATCTATTTATTTATCTTTTTGTCTTTCTATCTGTCTGTCTATTTATCTACCTATCTATCTATCTGTTTATCTGTCTATGTGTCAATCAATCTATCTATCTACCTATATATTTGTCTATATATATCTATCTATCTATTTATCCATCAATCAATATATCTATCTATCTATTTATCCATCAATCAATATATCTATCTATCTAATTATCTAACTATCCATCTATTTCTATATCTATTTTGTATGTATATATATATATATATATATATATATATATATATATATATATATATATCTATCTATCTATATGTCAATATATCTATCTATATATCTATCAATCTAACTATCTATCTCTCTACCTATCTATCTATCTTTCTAGGTATATATCTATCTAATTATATATATATATATATATATATCTGTCTATTATTCTATCTATCATTCTGTCGATTAATATATATATATATATATATATATATATATATATATATATCTATTTATCTATCTATCTATCAATTTATCTATCTATATATCTATCTGTCTATCTATCTATCTATCAATCTATATATCAATATGTATAACAATCTATGTATCTTTATGTCTTTCTATCTATCTAGCAATATATGTATCTATCTATCAATCTTTCTTTTTGTCTATCTAGCTGTCTATTTATCAATCAATCAAAATATCTATTTATCAATCTATTATTTCTCTATATATCTGTTTATCTATCTTTATATCTATCTGTGCATGTGTCTATCTATCTTCCGATCAATCTATCTATCTACCGATCTATATGTACATCTATCTATCAATCAATATGTGTATCTATCTGTCTTTCTATTTGTCTATATTTATGTCTATCTATATATCTATCTATCTATCTATTTATCTATCTATCAATATGTTTATCTATATGTCTATTTATCTATTTTATATCTTTATATCTATCTTTTTCTCAATATTTCTACCAATCTATCTATTAATAAGTCTATAAATCAAACATTCGATCGAACTATCTTTTCGTCTATCTATTTGTCTATCAATGTGTCTATCAATCTGACCATCTATTTTTCTTTCTTTCTTTCTGTATATCTATCTTTCTATCTATATGTCTATCTATATGTCTGTTTATCTCTATATCTATCTATCTGCCTATCTATCTGTCTATCTATTTGTTTATCTATCTATCTGTCTGTCTATCTATCTGTCTATCTATCTGTCTCTGTATCTGTATATCAATCAATCTATCTATCTATCTATCTATATATCTTTTTATCTAGTTTTCTATCTATTTGTCTACCTATCTGTATATCTATCTGTCTATCTATCTATCTAATTTTCTATCTATCTTTCTACCCGTCTGTCTATTTATTTGTCTATAAATCTGTTTATCAATCTGACTATTATTCTTTCTATCAATTTATCTAATTACTTGGCTATCTATCTGTCTATCTATATGTCTATCTATCTAACTATCTATATGTATGTATATATATATATATATATATATATATATATATATCTATCTATCTATTTATCTATCTGTTTATCTATCTATCTATTTACCTCTCTTTCTTTGTCTATCTTTCTATCTGTCAATCTATCTATCTATCTATTTATCTATCTATCTATCTATCTATGTGGCTATCTGTCTATCTATTAGTCTATCTATTTTTTCTTTCTATCTGTCTGTCTATCTATCTCTCTACCTATCTATATGTCTATCTATCATTCTGGATATCATTCTATCTATTAATCAATATATCTATCTATCTATCTATCTATTTATTTATACTACAAGAAAAATCTCATATAGCTAGGGACAATTCCCTAGCTAAATGTGTATTTCCGTTGCTAAACGGGATATAGTGACGGATTACCAACGAATTAGTTCCCTATCTAAAGTGCTTCTTGCTAAAATTTAGCGACGGATACTATCCCTAGCTAAAAAGTTAGTGATGGAAAAATCTCTTGCTAACAAATACAAATTCACTAGATAAATTAGATAGATAAATGAGATTTTCCATCGCTAAACGAAAATAATGACGGATGATTCCCTAACTAAAGTGTTGGTCTATAAATTTTACCGACGGTTATAGTCCATAGCTAAATAAAATTAGCGAGGAAAATACGTCGCTAAATTTAATATTTACCAAGCTAAATTAGCTAGGGAAAATTTCCTAGCTAATTTAGCAAAGGATTTTTCCCTAGATAATTTAATTTCAAAATTAATTTTAGAATTTATAATATATTAATATTTATTGGCTAAATAATTTAATATTTTTATATCAAATTGAATAAATATTGAAACTATAAATAATTTATATCAAACAAAATTTAAAATCATTTAATATCTTATTCAAATTCAATATTTTACATAATTGAAACAATAAAATGACAAATTTTATTTCATCGTATTCATCAATGTATCTACCAAGAGTGCATAAAGTTTAATATATCCTTTAATTGACATTGCTTTGTTGCCCCCTGCTCCTTTGATCATCATTTTTCTACTGTGATAAAGTTGTCTGGGTCATGGCACGTAATGTCTAGTGATAAATCTCATCACTTATAGAAGATTTGTATGAGGAATAATGCGGTATCATATCTGTGAGAAATTTAAACCACTCAGTCAAATTAAAAAAAGTTATGTTTTGATACATATATAATCATGTAGTATATATGTAAATATATACTAGCATTTCACTCGTACATATATTACTGCAGTATATGTACATAGAAACAATAGTATTATGTGTACATATAAACTGAGTACAAATATACTTAGTATATATGTACATAAAATACTACAGTATTATATGTACGTATATACTAACTTTATTCTTACATATATACTTCATTTGGTGCTACTTCCACTACCGCTCCTAGAACTGTTGCCGTTGCCGCCTTTGCCGCTGCTTCCGGTGCTGCCGCTGCTTCCGGTGTTGCCGCTGCTTCCAATGCAGCTGCTGCTACCGCTACTGCCACCATTACTTTCGGTACAGCCGCTACTGCTATCACTGCCACTGCCTCTGATGCTGCCGCTCCTATCGCTGCCACTCCCGCTACTACTTCTGCTGCCCCTTCCGTTGTCGCTGCCACCACTACAGCCCCAGCTGCTGCTACCACCGCCACAATAGTCGCTACCACTTCGGCTGCCCCCGCTGTCGTCGCTGCCACTGCTACTGCTGCTGATACTAGGCTTTTACATACCTATAATAGGCTAAATCTCTACCCAATGAATTCAAAGACACAAACATTTTAACAGATATATAAAAATAGTTATTATAGACATGAACAAACACAAATTAAAGTTAATTGTCATGCAGCTTAAACTAAAATTTAATTAAAAATTTAATATTTTTATATTAAATTTAATAAAAACAGAAACTATAAATGAAAATTTTAAATTAAACAAATAAAATTCATTGAATAACATATTCTAATACAATATTTTAAATAACTAAAAAAATAACAAAAATTATATTACATCTTAGTAAACAATGTATCTACTCACTGTGCATAAAGTATAATCTATCAATGCGTTGACGTTGCTTTCTCTTCCTCTGCTCCTCCCATCACTAACTTTCGGCTGCGAAAAAGCTGACCATATCACGATGCTTCATGTCTGTTGAAAAATCCCTTCACTTATACAAGTATCATATGGGAAACAATGCGGTACCACATCTGTAAGAAATTTAAAACACTAAATCAAATCAAAATAAATTAAAAAAAAAACTATGTTTTGATAAATATATATTATTGCAGCAAAAATGTACATATATACTAGTATTTCACTCGGACATATATTACAGCATTATTTGTATATATAAATTGTAGTATTATGCGTACATATATACCGAGTACATATATACTCAGTGTATATGTACATAAAATACTATAGAATTATATGTACGTATATACTGACTATATACGTACGTATATACCGCATTAGTTATTGTTCCTGCTACTTCCGCTGTTGTTGCCACCCCTGCCGCTAGGTGCCACACCTGCCACTACTGTCGCTGCCATTGTAGCTACTGCCGATGTTGCCGCCACTGATAGAACAACCGCCACTACAGCTGCTGCTTTCGATGCCGCCACTGCCTCTTCTGGTGCAACTGCTGTTGCTGCCGCGGTAGCAGTTGCATTCTATGATGCCGCCACCACCGCCGTAGCTGCTACTGTGGCTGATGCTAGTGCTCCCTTCACTGCCTCTGTTGTAGCTTCTGGCATTGGTGTCGTGTCTGCCGCCACCACTATTTCCGCTGCTACCGACACTGTCATTGTAGATGCCGGTGCTGCTACCGCCACTACCGGTGCCACTGCCACCACTACCGCTTCTGGCACCATTGCCGCCACTATCGTCACTGCCACTACTGCTGCCGCTGCCGCAGCTACCACTACTGATAATAGGGTTTTACATACCTATAATAGGCTAAAACTCTACCCAAATAATTTGTGAAAACACAAGCATATTCACAGATATATAAAAATAGTTATTATAGACATGAACAAACAAAAATTACAATTGATTGTCATACAGTTTCAACAAAAATTTAAATAAATAATTTAATATTTTTAAATTAAATTTAATAGAAATAGAAACTATAAATGATAGTTTTAAATTAAACAAAAAAAATCATTTAAAAACTTATTTTAATACAATATTTTAAATAACTAAAACAAAAAAATAATAATAAAAATTAGATTACATCTTATTAATCAATGTATCTACCGACTGTGCATAACGTATAATCTATCAATATATTGAGGTTGCTTTTTCTTCCTCTACTCCTCCGACCACCAACTTTGTGCTGCAAAAATACTACCTGAGTCACGGTGCATCATGTTTGTTAAAATATGTCTTCACTTATACAAGCTTTGTATGGAAAACAATGTGGTACTATATCTGTATGAAATTTAAACCACCAAATCAAATCAAAATAAATAAAAAAAACTATGTTTTGATGAATATATATTACTGTAGTAAATATGTACATATATATTAGTATTTCACTTGTACATATATTACTGCAGTATATGTACATATAAACTATAATATTATGCGTACATATATACTGAGTACATATATATACTCAGTATATATGTACATAAAATACTGTAGTATTGTACGTACGTATATACTGAATATATATGTATGTATATACCGCATTTGTTGCAGTTGCTGATGCTCCCGCTACTACTGCCGCTCTTGTCAGTTGCCACTGTCGCTGCTGCTACCGCTGTCGATGCCACTGTCACTGCCACTACTGCTGCTACTACTGCCTGCTGCTACCACTGTCACCACTGCCACCACTGCTACTGCCACTGTTGACAAAGTTTCCGCTACTACCGTTGATGCTGCTGCTACCGTTGATACTGCTTCTGCCACTTTTGATGCTTCTACCGCTGCTACCACTGATGTCATCTCTGCCACTGTTACCACCACAGCCACCGCTACCATCGTTGTCACCACTATCACTGTTGCCTCCGCTGATGCTTCTGCTGCCACCACTGGCACTACTGCCACCACTTCCGCGACCATCGCTTCCGCTTACGCAACCACCACTACCGCTTCCGCTACCACTACTGCCATCAGTACCATTGCTGCCACTTTTGAAAATAGGCTTTTACATACCTATAATAGGCTAAAACACTACCCAAAAAATTCAGAGACAAAAACATATTCACAGGTATATAAAAACAAATATTATAGACATGAACAAATACAAATTAAAGTTGATTGTCATACAACTTCAACAAAAATCCAAAAGATGTCCATCAATTATGTTTAGAGATAAAGAGAGTGCAAAAATAAAATGTTTTTAGAATAATAAAGATAAGATAAGCTAGCCCTATTTTTGATAAAGTTCAAATCGGTAAATATGAGACCCATGCATTGGAAGGACCATTGTAATGTCTGAATGCTTTGAATCAAAATTTTATCTTTTGTCTCACATAATGTATCCTACAAAGATTCATAATTTGGTTAATCGGAAATGCAAAGAATATAACCAGGATAAAAAAAATTGAAACATGCAAAAAAATATCATACTTATTTGCTACACGAAGATAAAAATAAATAACATTTCAAAAATAATTCTCATACTCAATCATCCTCATAATTTGTAGGGAATGCTAGCCTCTCCTACGAGGATTCACAGCTGGATCTCAGAATGCTATTTGTTGCACCAATGCCGCTAACTGTGACTCGATATAGGACATCTACTGTTGCATTACATTTTTAATTTCTTTAATTTCTTGCATTTCTTCCATCAAATTAGTTATCAGCTCATCATTCTTTTTCATTTCGGTCTCCATATCTATACTACGTTCATTTGTTTCCCATGCTTATTGTTCGACAACCTCATTCACCATTGCTGAGACAATTGAATTAAAAGCAGGACTGCTACAACAAAATGTCATTCCCTTATAGCCGATCCTGTACACTCACTGCTTCTTTCGACCTCCTATTTTCTCCAAATAAAATGGATCATAGTCAATTGGTTGAAGATCCATAGAACCCTCAACTTGTTGATGAACAACTATCACACGTTTCACCATTAGGTCTTGAGATAAAATAGAGAAAAAAACTATTCTAGATTTACAAAAAATAAAATATAAATTTGCATTCAAAACAATTTTTATAATGTAGTGTAGTTTTATAAAATCTAATTAATATAAAAATTTCTTACAGCAATCATCTGAGACTTGTTGTCAACATACTGACCATCCACTTTCTTCACATGCATCTTTCTAAATATCTAATAAAAATTTGGATCTCGACCCAATTCTCCCTCCTAGAATATGTTTTTATTAAGTCAAAAAAAGAAATGATAAAAAAAATAAACATAATTAATTAAACCATGCAGAGATTTTATTTATTGGATTATTAGGACATCCACAAAATATAGAAATGTTTAGAATTTTAAATTTGTACCAAATCTCAAGCATGCTCAATGCTCAACTTTTAACCTTCAGTGTGTCGACAAATTTCTGTACCTAGTCCAGCTACCTCACTTCATTGATTATTGCTGGCAATATATGATTTTTCTTCACATCTAGCTCCTCCAAATAATTATGCCACTCAGGCCAGTCTTCCTCGGATATAAAATCAGACATTTCTTTCATTTTCTTTAATTTATGGACAAAATCAAAATACCATTGAGCAACTTTGATCTCTCATAATAACTTTATCTTTTCATCAAATTTGGGTCCCCATGTGCACTGATTCTAAAAATAAAAAAAATGACAAAAAAATTATATTAACAACAAGAACATAATTATTTACTGCTTGAATAATAACCAACATAAAAGTTAAGTAATTAGATAATTATGTTTCAATTCTTTTGTTTTATTATTTTTACCTGAAAGTCATTAATATATGACTCTTTTGTCGATTAAGAAACTTTCTTCTAGGAAAAAGCTTTAGAATCAATCATTTTCATGAAAGCCTTTGTAATTTTAGTCGAACACTTGTGAGATGGAATAAAACTGTATGAATAAATAAATAACATTGAAAACAAGCAAATCATAAGAATATAAAAAAAACCTCTGACAATTATATCAAAATTTTTTTAAAGGCATTTTTACATATTTCTTTTACCTCTCATCCACAATCTCAATTTCTAACTTTACTCTATCTATAGAGAAAGGCACAACATTTGATGATGTCATTGGTATTGTAAATGGTGGAACAATCATTTTAAAATGTGGTGTAGAAGAGAGAGATTGATCAAAAGTTTGTGCAGGAAGCAATGTGGGTGGTGGTCTTACACCTGATAAAGGTGATAGTAGAGGTCTCAATGATGGTGATTTTGATGGTGATAGAAATGGAGATGGTGATTGTGATGTTGAAGTTTGGATATGGTGGCTATGAGATGGTACTAATTCTGTAACATGATATAACATACTAGAAGAATTTGGTTCATTTCTGTGTCCACGTCCACTTCCACCACGACCACGTCCTTTAGTTGTCATCTGATGTACAAAATAAAACAAAGAACAAAAAATAGGGATATGATGAACAAGCATGGATTTTTGAATAAAATAGACCGATATATTTCAAAAAAATATAAAAAGTTTTTGATAATTTAAATTTATAATAAAATTATAACAATTTAATTATTGGCATCACTGTCATCCTCCAATGGATCTTCTGATATTTCGTCTGATTCCAACAGAAGTTCGAACTCATCTTTAGATAGAAATTGATCATCTTGAATTTCTATTGTGCCACCATTTGAGTCACATAAATTTTATAGATCTTCATCTACATTCACAGGCTCAATATTATTTATGTCATCTTCCTGGAATGCCGGTGCAATTTCTAAGTATGTACTTCTTTGTTGTGATATTGGTAATTCAGATTTTGATCGAGCATTGATTTTACAAATCACCAACCAATCTCTCTTATCAAGAGATAAACTCAGATATGTACAATAATATACCTGAGTGGCTTGAACTGCCATAATAAATGGCTCATATCAATTATATCTATGTTTATGGTTAACATCCACTAGCTTATAATCTAAATAAATCTTTGTGCCCACATTTCGTATAGGATCTAACCACTCTGACTTAAATAATACAATCTTGTTATTTTTGAGTCCAGGATACTCCAACTCAATAAATTCTTTGAGTTAACCATAATAATCAATCTCATCTGCACTAAACCTGAGCCTTTAATGCATACACCACTATTCATTGTTATTTTAGAAGAACCAGTGACCGATTGTGTGAAATTTATATCAATTAACAAAATACCCAGGATAGGTTGTCACATATCTAAATGGGCCTTTACTTAGATTTTGAATGAAAATATTTGAATCTCCATTTAAAGGATCAATTACCTGTGATATAAATTAAAAAATGATATTAACAAATAAAAGATACTATTAAATTAAATAATTCAAAAATATAAAACTTAATTATACTCACATAATTTTTTAACTAATTAGCAAATTCAGTTTCTAGCATATAATTGACATCATTGCTGGAAATTGTTGGATGCCTATATTTTAACTGCTCAACATAAATACTGCACAAATATAAAAAGAGAAAAAGAATGTATATCAATTTTTAATAATTCCTATTAAAGATAAAATTTAACTATGATTAAACCTGCAACCATTTAGGGTATTCATACTCAATATATGGTGCAACCTCTTCACAATTAAGTAAAACATAGCTCCAGGTTGCTTTGTTCATCTGCATACATCTTTTCATTACTCGTCCAAATGTTCTTTTAGGGTGCTTGAAAATAGATAGTTTGTCCATAAAATCATCTTCTACCATCACATGATGTTTATAATTCCATGGAACATTTCAATTATTTGTATTGACATGATCCTCAAAATAATAAGAATAAAATAATGATGCTTCTTCAACTAAATATGCATTGCAAATTGAACCCTCAACTTTTGTCTTGTTTTTAACATTCAATTTCAACTTACGAAGATACCTACATCCATAATGTTAAGTTTCAATTAGATTAAATTACAATACAACTTAAAGTACTAAATAATAAAACACATCAATATATATGTATTAACCTCTCAAAAAGATACATCCACCTGAATTTCACTGGCATAGCAATCCTTGCTTCATATGCCAAATGGATAGGCAAATGCTCCACCGACTTAAAAAAGCTCGGTGGGAATATCCATTCAAGCTTACAAAGAATAAGTGGATTGTCATTCTCCAGCCTCACCATGTCATCTATTTTGATTGTGGTTTCAGTTAGTTATTTGAAAAACAAAGTTCTGTAAGGAACCTTCTAAACACTTAGTGGAAGTAATTCACGAAATATAATTGGTATTAATCTCTGTATAAATACATGACAGTCATGAATTTTCATTCCAAATAACTTAAGATTCTTCATATCCACGCATCTACCCATATCTGACACATATCCATCAAGAAATTTCAAATTTTTAACTAATTCACATAATATCTGTCTTGCCTTCTTATCTAGTGTGTAGCAAGCTTTAGGGAATTTTCATGTTTCCTTATTCTGTTTCAATTCAGGATGCCAATAGTAATCAATCAGCTCTTGTGTTGATTTTAAAGTGTCTTTTGTTTTTTCGTCTACATTATGGACAGTATTGAAAACATTGTCAAAAACATTTTTTTCAATATGCATTATATCTAAGTTATGATGAATTAAATTGGACTTCCAATAGGGCAAGTCCCAAATATCATCTCTTGAATCTCTGTCATAATTTTCTTATTGGTCCATTATTTCTAGTAACTTCATTTTAAGTTTCCTTCTTCAAACCCAAACTATGAATCTCTATCATAATATCATCTTCTAAATGAACTACTAGTGTAACTCTCATCACAGTTTTATTTTTTCGAAATGGAGTTCTATTTCTTCGAAATGAATGATTCGTAAGTAGAAACTTATGATGGTTATCAAACCATGACTATTTACCACTAAATTTGAGGGTAAATGCATCAGAATTTTCCATGCAATACGGGCATACTAATCACCCTACAGTACTCTAGCCAGACAACATTGAATATACAGAAAAGTCACTTACTGTCCACATATGAGCTGCCCGCATAATGAAATTTTACTTTTTTGAGATATCATATCTATTCACGCCAACATCTCATAAATGATTTAACTCTACAATAAAAGGTTGTAGGAAAATATCCAGCATGTCTTTAGGATTTTTTGGCCCTAGAACCAATATTGACAAAAACATATATTGCTCCTTCATACAAAACCACGGAGGCAAGTTATAAGGTGTCACTATCACTGGCCATGTTGAATACTATTGTTCATATTGCCCAAATGGTTGAATTCCATTAGTGTAGAGACTCAATCTTACATTTCAACATTCAACTACAAAATCTTGATGTATATAATTAAAATGCTTCCAAGCAGGTGAATCTGATGGATGATGCATTACCCCTTCTTCAACTTCATGCTAAGATTGCCACCTCAAATCATTTGTTGTAGCATTTGATGCATATAGTCTATGTAATCGAGGAATTAATGGAAAATAATACATCTTCATTAAGACAACCCTTAATTTTTGGCGCGTATCTACAACATGAGGTGCCTTCCTAAATCAAGGATGATCACAAAACATACAGCTAATTAAATCACTATCACCTCCCTAATATATCATGCATCCATTTAAGCCACAATCAATTTTTTTCACTGGTAGACCCATTCCTCATAGTAACTTCTTAATGTTGTAAAAGTTATTAGTGATCAAATTATTATCCAAAACAATCTCCTTCATCAATTCTGTTACCTAATCAAATAAATTCTCAAACATATAATTTTCTTACTTAATGCTCATTAGTCGAGCCACAAGTGACAATTGTAAATTTGTTTTACAACCAGGCCACAACTCTTTATCTGTAGCTTTAAGTATTTCATAAAATATCTAAGCTTCATGATTAGGTGGTTTATCCATGTAATCCATTCTGAAATCAGCACTAGCAGCTTCCATGATCATTATATGGTATGTGTTTGATGATTATTCACCACAAGCAAATGATCTAGTACCCTTATTTTGATCAATATTCAAAGCCATTGTACTTTTCCCATGATAAATCCAAACAAAATAATTTAGCACTAAGCCATATTTAGCCAAATGATATCTTATGGTGTTTGCATCACGAAAAGAGATATTCTGAGACTTTCGATGATTACACAGACACTTAATTTTTTCTCCATCCATAAACCTTGTTTGACTACATGCAAAATTGATGAAAGTTTCAAGCCCAGTCAAAAAATCTTTATTCAAAAATTTATTAATAACCTTTTTATACATCCACTGATGATCCGAGCTCATTTTGACCTATTTTATTTACAAAAAATAATGTCCAATCATTATTTTGAATAAAATATTTTATTACTTCAAAATATACAAATAATTAAATAAAATTACTTACAGATGAATATTTAAAAATTAAATATCATGAATATTGAGGCAATGATTTGCTGAATCGACATTAATAGATAAAGCAAATTTAGCATGATAAAGATTTGTAGATATCACAGTTATACTAGATAAAGGGTGCAAAATGCGATAATGCACAAGAAATGAAAGCAAGAAAAGATATTTTATGTTTGAAGGAGGAGAGGGAGAGAGAGAGAGATAGAGATAAGATGGGGACAGAGAGGGGGGTAGAGAAATAGGGAGATGGGGGAGAGAGAGTGAAGGAGAGAGAGAGGGGAAGAGAAATGGTGAAAGGGAGAGAGAGGGAAAGAGAGAGAGAGGAAGAGAGAGGGAGAGAAAGGGGGAGAGAGGGGGAGAGAGAGCGAGAGAGAGGGGGAGAGAGAGGGGGAGAGAGGGGGAGAGAGAGAAAGAGGGAGAGATAAGAAGCAAGAAAGGAGAGTGAGAAAGAAAATAACAAGAGAGTGAGAGTGTGTATGACACATAAAGAAAAAGAGGAATAGAGTGACATGAAGAATTAGAGAGTGAGAGAGAGAGAGAGATACACATAAAGAGTGCAGTGTTAGAATGAAAAATTATATAAAAGAAAATAAAATTTCATCTATATAAACCTATCAAATATTACATCATTTATCATACATAAGTTCATATTTGAGCCCGAGGCTCAAGGGCTAGGATTAGGTAAGAGTATGACCCTTATTTGTATTATGCCATATATGAGCCTGATCAACGGATACTCTCATGATACGTGCTTACATATTGTTGATATTATATATTTTTCCATTTAATTACAAATTAGTTCACCAAATTAATATTATTCCATATATAATTATATGTTAGGATACAAATAGTAAATGTAGTTATAAATAGTTACATATAGTTAAACATATAATTATATATAGATATATGTATACAAGTAGTTATAAGTAAATATAAATAAATGTATACAAAATTATAAACAATTATATAGATTTACATATATGTATACATATATGTATACATAATTAAAAATATAGTTATATTTATTTATATAAAGTTTTTTAAATTTATAAGAATATATATATATATATATATATAGTTATACACATATAGTTAAACATTGTGTTGTATGTTTTTATAGATATAATTATAAATATTGTTACATGTAGTTAAACATATAGTTACACGTATAGTTAAACTTATATTTATACATGTATGTATATATATCTTTTCATATAATTTCATATATTTATACATATAGATATGTATAGGTATGGATATACTAAAATATATTTATCATAGTAATATATAAAAATGTATATTCATAAAAAATTATATCATTAAACATTTAGTTATATATATATATATTCATACGAGTAGTTAAATTTAGTTATACATAAATATATACAATGTCATAAACAAATATATAGATTTACATATATGTATAAATAGTTAAAAATATAGTTATATTTAATTATATAAAGTTTTATTTAGTTTTACTAATATTTATATATAGTTATATACATATAATTAAATATGAAGTTGTATCTTATTATACATGTAACTATAAATATAGTTACATGTGATTATACATATAGTTACACGTATAGTTAAACTTATATTTATACATGTATGTATATATATATGTTCAAATAATTCTATATATTTATACATATAGTTATGTATAGGTATGGATATACTAAAATACATTTTTATACTAATATATAAAAATGTATATTAAATTATGTTGTTAATTATATATTTAAATATAGGTTATATATTAATAATATAAAATTATGTATAGTTATTTGTTATTATACATATAATATGTATAGTTATAAAAAAGTATATATCGTTAAACATTTAGTTATGTATATATATATATATATATATATATATATATATATATTCATATGAGTAGTTATATTTAGTTATATATAAATATATAAAAAGTTATAAACATGTATATTGATTTGCATATATGTATAAATAGTTAAAAAGATGTTATATTTAATTATATAAAGTTTTATTTGGTTTTAAAAATATTTATATATAGTTATACCCATATAATTAAACATAATGTTGTATCCTGTTATACATGTAATATTAAATATAGTTACATGTGGTTATAGATATAGTTACACATATATTTAAACTTATATTTATACATGTAGGTATTTATAATTATTTATATAAATTTATATATCTATACCTATAGTTATATATAGGTATAGATATAGTAAAATATATTTATGAATACTAATATATACAAATGTATATTAAATATAAGTTGTAAATTATATATTTAAATATAGTTATGTATAAATCTTTTATAGTAATACATATAATAAGATATAATTATTTATAGTTATATGTTATTATACATATAGTATATATAACTATAAATATTTTTATATAGTTAAACATATAGTTATATATAGATATATTCAATACAAATAGTTATACATAAATATATTATGTTATAAATAAATATATAGATTTACATATATGTATACATACTTACAAATATAGTTATATTTAATTATATAGTGTGTTATAAAGTTATACAATTATTTATATATAATTATACAAATATTTATATATGGTTATACAACTTCAACAAATAATTAAAATATGAGTAGCAAAGATGTTTAGAGAGAGATAAAGAGAAGAAATACTACATTTCTACAATTTTTTATAGCGAAGAAATGTTCTGCTAAAGCATCATAAATTTCTTCCATATATCTGCATGTCAATAGATATATATATATATATATAGAAAAAAAATGAAGATTAATACATATCAAGTATTACCATAAAAAACAAAACAACTGAATAAAATAAATAAAAACTCACAAAAATATAATATTATGAATAAAAATTTTAAAATGATATTGTCATTTATTAAATAAAAAAAATCACATATAAATACAAAAAGAAACTATAAATACTATTAATCTATATAAATCATCTCATCCTATTATCTCAAGATAAAAAAATATAAAAATACAATATAATTCTCAATAGTTTTGAAATTTTTATTTTTATTTACAACTTATTAATGTTCTTTATAATTCATTTTGTTGTATTTTTATGATATGTTACTATTTTTTTTTATATTGTATTGATGTTCTTGAAATTATAATAATTTATATTTATTTTATTAAGATATGAAATAATATTTAATAATATATGTTCTGGACTAAAAATTAATTAGTAAATATGTTTATATCATATTAAACTATAAAAGAGTATTCACATAAAAGAGTACTCACTTATATTTGCTAGTACTATAAATTAATGTTTCATTAATGATACAAATATTTTCATAATAATTCTCATATTTTATTATATTATTTATTACTAATTAGTACAAGATATATCTACCACAAATTTTTTGAAATATGAAACTTAGATTCAAGCTTGTAGGTTACAACTAATAATTATCGTACTCAACTAATAACTACAACATTCAACTATTTTGCAGGAAATATCGCAGACAATCCAATACCGGTAGTGGGAAAGACAGAGGCTTTGGCACTTTGAGGTACTGAAAGACAGCTTAAGACAGGAAATGAAGGACTGTTCTCTCTTTTTTCGTATATTTACTGTTTTTCTTTTTGTTTTTATCCAATAATCGGGAGAGAGGGAGGGTTACTTCTATTTCCAGAAGACAGGAAATGGAGGACTTTAAGAGGTTAGGAAGACAGCTTAAGAGGCTCGGGGATAGCTAAAGAGTGATTATTGGAGGCTCCAAGAGAAGCAATAACAGAAAATCTTAAAGGGCAGCATAAGGGACAGCATAAGAGGCAATAAAAAAAACATCAAAGGATCACATTGAAGTTACTTATGATACACAAAAAGCAAAGAGCTTACTTATAGCATACTTAAATGAAGAGAGTTAAAAGCATGATTTCATAGAGTTAGTTCTTTATTTCTTTTTAGAATGGGTGTAAAAGGGAAAAAAGGTAGTATTAGTTTGTACAAATGGTATTCCTCCGCCAAAAGAGGGCATAATAATAATAAAACAAACCTTTTTTTTAAAAAAAAAAACTACAACATTCAACTAACAATTACTACTCATATTTATTAGTTTTTTAAATTGTTTAAAATAAACATATTGCAGCACAGTAAAATTATAGTGTGTTAAAAGATGATTTTATTAACACGGTGGGATAAAGGGTGTCCTAACGAATGTTATCATAAAAAGAATACTCTTGTATGGCTTGAAATTCATCAATGTTACAGAGATACCCAAACTCTTCATAATCCACAACTATTAAAGGTATAAATTATAGTTAATATAAATTTGGTAGAAGTTGAATTGTTAGAGTAATAATAAACTATATTGTTATTGAAAAATCATAAATTAAAGTTAATAAAACATTTTTTGGTAGAAAAAAATCTATTGTATTGCATGACATTGTGGGGATTATAAACATAATGATTTTCTAAATATTTTTAATAGTTTTATATCCTCTATCTAAATCAAAAATGTTATATATTTAAAATATTATACTATTTTTATCTACCTACCCTTCTTCCAAACTCAACCTATGATTATATTTTGGCTCGTATATAAGCTATGAGGCTTCATGTTTAGAATAGGTAAAATTCACGTCCCAACATCTGAACATCATGCTAAATGATAGCTCCATGGAAAACGTATCCAACATCTATGAGGATCAGACTCATATTTTCAGTGTTAGAGTATTCATAATCTTTTGATGATCAGCCTACCATGTTGTTGGTTTGGATTATTATTACCATGCTATTTGTTTTTAAAAATATTATTCTTGATAGTAATTATGTACAAAAAAGTTTAGTTCATAAATTTTATACTATATTAGCTTGAGTATCCATGACACATTGCTATATGTTGATCTTATAATATCAGTATGAAATCATTATTTTAATATTACTAAACTTGATTCAACAAGTCCACTCTCACTAACAAAAGAGAGATTATAAAGAATCACACACTATGAGACATCTATTGAATGAATATTGAAATTATTAGAAATATAAGTGTTTTATTTCAAGAAACATAAATATGCAGTTATTATGTTTGAGATAATTCTGAGATAAATTTAATTTACAAAATGTTCGATACATGGTAAATATAAATCTTTATACACACACACACACCATGATAATCGTTGTTAAAGATAAGTGCATCCATAAGAATATAAATGAATCATGTAGGAAATGACAATAAAGTCTGAAAAAAATTAATAAGAATAATTATTTTTATATCATATGTTGACTTAAAAGCTTATCACATGCTTACTTGCATGAATATCATGTATTAGTATGTATAATTTCCATGTCTTGGCTTACATGAGTGATAAGTATTGATTATGTGCGTACTATGTGTTCTCATGCATTAATGCCAAGTGCTTGAAAGTGTGTTTGTTATATGATGATCTGTATACCTACCAAGAAATGACTTGACATGTGAAAGATATGTGTTGGCTTACTAAATGTTGTATCAAAAATTAATGCATCTAACCAGGGAAGCCATTCATTGTAAAACTGCTTGTGAATAAAATCATTATGCCCATCAAGCTCCTCCACCATGCCGCCTAGGTAGAAACAGAAGTCCCATCTACTAGAAGAATACATATCAATTATCTATCAAGAAGTTAAGAAAATTTTAGGAAGACGAGAAATTATATAGTAGAATCTTACTCATATCTCAAAGAAATCAAAGGCATGAGAGTTGGAAAATGACATTACAAGTCCCATCAACAACACCAATAAATATTATAGCAAGATGATCATCCCAACACTAAAAACAAATTTTCTCACTTTGAAAGATGAAGCAAAAATGCTACAAACCATAGTTCTCGGAACTTAAAGTGACTCCACCATGACTGCACCAATCCTTTGCTTCCTTTTAAAGTCGCAACCCTGTAATGTTTGGTGCTAATACTAAGCATAAAATAAACTCACAACCACATTTAAAACATGCTAAGGAGTTGGAAAAAGGATAGATATTACCTTTCTAACAACCAAATTTTTTCTAAGGAGAGGATGCAATCACATAAGATTTCATTGCATCTGCATGAAATCTCATGAAACATTCTATATCTTTTATTGCTAATCCTTTTTGAAATGTGTAATCTAGGAGGATAAAAGCACATGACAATGATGAAGAAGTAACTCTACGCGTCAAAGAAGAGTACAAATATAGAGAAATATTGTTAGTAAGATACCTTAAGGGAAGCCATTTCCGGTAAGGAATGGGCGCAAAATTTTTTGCTAGATTTGGGCACTCCTTTAATACAACACTCATCAGAGAACGTATCTATCTAGACGCATCTTCTGAACTATTAACTCCCAATTGCATAGAATGATTGTAGTTATAGTTATAAGGATGAAGAAGACCTGTATAGCATAAAAATGATACATACCTTAAGCTGATCATGGTGATTTAAAGTATTGTATAGTGTGAAACTGAAGAATACATATAAATAGAAGATGAGGATGAGAATCAGAAAATAGGCAAAACACTCAAAGAGTTTAGAGAGAGATAAATCATTACTCACATGCGCATACTTTACTATTAACAATTACTTTTCCATTATCAATGACATGGATGCATGAGTCTATTATTATGCTTCTAACTAGTTCCTGATATGAAGTTTCGATTAGCCATGTTGATGAACAAAAAAATGCAACCAAAAGCATGAAGCCATGAATCCGAGAAGAAGACAACTAATTTCTAGTAATATTCATATTCTGCCAAACTATAATGAAGATTTAAACATTTAACAAGCATAATTACTATATTTTTCGAAACTAGTATTGACTTGAAACACTTGAGATTATTCTCTTCGTAAAGATAAGAAAAATTGTTCAAGTGCTTGAATGCCTTGCCCTAGCATTTTTACACTACAAGAAAAGTCCCATATAGCTAGGGACAATTACCTAGCTAAATGAGAATTTTCCATCGCTAAACGGGATATAGCGACGGATTACCAATGGATCAGTTCCCTATCTAAAGTGCTCCTTGCTAAAGTTTAGTAAGAGAAAATGTCCCTAGCTAAAAAGTTAGTGACGGAAAAATCTCTTGCTAAAAAAGACAAATTCCCTAGCTAAATTAGCAAGATAAATGAGATTTTTTGTCTTTAAACTAAATAACGATGAAAGATTCCCAAGCTAAATTGTAGTCGCTAAATTTTAGTGATGAAAATAGTCCCTAGCTAAATAAATTTAGCGACGGAAAAATACGTCGCTAAATTTAAGATTTCCCCAGCTAAATTAGCTAGGAAAAATTCCCTAGCTAAATTAGCATGGGATTTTTCCCTTGCTAATTTAGCAATGGATTATTTCCCTAGCTATTTTAATTTTAAATACTATTTTAGAATTTAATTTATTTTAAAATATTTTAATTAAATAATTTTATATCTTTATATCAAATTAAATAAAAAATGAACTATAAATAATTTATAATAAACAAAAAATAATATATCATTTAATAACTTATTTTAATTCAATATTTTACATAATTGAAATAAAAAAATAACAAAATTTTATTACATCTTATTCATCAATGTATTTGCTGACAGTGCATAAAGTATAATATATCCATTCATTGATGTAGCTTTCTCTCCCTCTACTCCTCCGATCATCATTTTTCTACTGCGACAAAGTTGTCCGAGTCACGACACATAATGTCTAGTAAAAAATCTCATCACTTATACAAGCTTTGTATGAGGAACAATCCAGTATCATATCTGTAAGAAATTTAAACCACTCAGAAAAATTAAAATAATAAAAAAGTTATGGTTTGATAAATATATAATCCTGGAGTATATATGTAAATATATAGTGCATTTCACTCGAACATATATTACTGCAGTATATGTACATAAAAACTCTAGTATTATGTGTACATATAAATTGAGTATAAATATACTCAGTATATATGTACATAAAAAAGTATAGTATAATATGTACGTATATACTGACATTATTCATATGTATATATCGCATTTGGTGATGTTGCTATTGCTCCCACTGCCACAGCTACTGCCATTGTCACTGATGTTGCCAATACCACTGTTGTTGTCACCACTACTGCCGATGCCGCCACCACCGCCACTACCGCTGCTGGCCGCTACAGTGGCTGTGGCTGCCCCTGCTGCATGTGCTACTGCTACATGCCGAAGTTGCCACAGCTATCATTGTCGCCATTGTCACCGCTGCTACCACCACCGCCCCTACTGCCGCTACCGCCTCTACTTCTGGTGTTGCCGGTACTTCCGGTGTAGCCACTGCTACCACTACTACCATCGCTGCTTCCGATGCAGCCCCTGCTACTATTGTTGCCACCGCTACCACTGCTTCCGAGGCCCCTGCTCCTGTCACTGCCGCTTCCACCACTACCACCGCCACTACTACAGTAGCTGCTACCCCCACCGCTATCGTCGCTGCCACCGCTGTCGCCGTAGAAGCAGCTACTACTACTACTACTGGTGATAATAGGTTTCACATACCTATAATAGGCTAATATTCTACCCAAAAAATTCAAAGACACACAAACATATTCACATATATATATAAATAGTTATTATAGACATGAACAAACACAAATTAAAGTTGATTATCATACAACTTAAATTAAAATTTAATTAAATAATTTAATATTTGTATATTAAATTTAATATAAAGAGAAACTATAAATGAAAATTTTTAATTAAACAAAAAAAATTCATTTAATAACTTATTCTAATACAATATTTTAAATAACTAAAACAAAAAATTACAAAAATTTTATTACATCTTATTAATCAATGTATCTACCGACTGTGCATAAAGTATAATCTATCAATGCATTGATGATGCTTTCTCTCACTCTACTCCTCTGATCACCAACTTTCTGCTGTTAAAAAACTATCCGAGTCATAGTGCGACATATCTACTGAAAAATTCTTTCACTTATACTAGCTTCGTATGGGAAAGAAAATGATACCACATTTGTAAGAAATTTAAACCACTAAAACAAATCAAAATAAATTCAAAAAAAACTATGTTTTGATAAATATATATTGCTATAGTAAAAATGTACATATATACTAGCATTTCACTCGTACATATATTTCTATAGTATTTGTACATATAAATTACAGTATTATGAATACAAATATATAGAGTACATATATACTCAGTATATATGTACATAAAATACTATAGAATTATATGTACGTATATACTGACTATATACGTACGTATATACCACATTTGTTGCTATCCTGTAGCTCTCGATGTCGATGCTGCTCCTGTCGCTACTACCACTACCATTGTGGCTACTACTGGTGTTGGCACTATTGCTAGTGCTACAGCCTCTGCCGCCGCTACTGCTACCACCATTGCCATTATTTCCGCTATAGCCATTGTAGCTGCTACTACTACTGATGCCGCCACTGCCACTTATACTACCACTACGGCCGCTGCTGCCTCCGTTGCAGCTGCTGCCACTGCTGCCATAGCTGCCGTGACTGCCACTGCTATCACCGCCGCTACTGCCACTAATGTCGCTCTTCTCATTGCTGCCGCTGCCACCACTACCGCCACTACCACTTCTGCTGTCGTTACTGCCACTACCATCACTACAGTTCTTGCCGTGGCTACCTCTCCTACCGCTGCTAATAATAGGCTTTTACATGCCTATAATAGGCTAAAACTCTACCCAAAAAATTCAGAGAAACACAAACATATTCACAGATATATAAAAATAGTTATTATAGACAAGAACAAACACAAATTAAAGTTGATTGTCATATAGTTTCAACAAAAATTTAATTAAATAATTTAAATTTTTTAAATTAAATTTAATAAAAACAGAAACTATAAATAAAAATTTTAAATTAATTTGTTTATCTATTTTTCTTTCTATCTATCTATTTATCTATCTATTTAACTGTCTGTATATCAATCTGTCTATAGATTTGTCTAAAAATATGTAAAATATTTTTAGACATTTAATTCATTAATATGTAATAATTTGCATTTAACTAAAGTCAATCTGCTAGCACATTGGCCTCCCTATAAATATGTAAAATATTTGCATTTAATTCATTAATAAGATTTTTTATTATCTAAATCTCCTCCTCATACTTCCATAACGAAACTTTTTTCATTACCAAATTAACTAAAGTCAATGAATCTACATGTATTTGTAGGTTATTAATGCCCTAGCATTTTGCAGATATAGATCCCTTTTTTAATGCAATAATTTCTAAGTGAAGTGCTGAGGAAGCTTTACCTGAAATAGTGAATGCTTTAATGATACTCTCTTGAGAATATCTTATTACCCCTCCTCCTCATGCTGCCCCTATATCTTTATTAAAACTACCATCCGTGTTAAGGGATATCTTTCCTTCCGGGGGTTTACTCCAACTTATGCTCTTTACCCTATGTGTCTTAGTCTTTTTAATAGTGAGTGACCATGTTTTTCTGAGTTTTCTAACCATATCTATATTCTCAACTTTCAAGGGTTTAATATTAGATATATTACTGATTTCCTTCCTAATATCTTTTAATATTTCAACTGAATTCATTTTAATTCCCTCATATCTACTCTTATTTCGAGCTTCCATAGACTCCAAATAACAACGTGTGTGAGATTTTGAGTCAGCCAATTCCTAACAGGACTTCTTGAAGTGTGAGTTCCCCATTTTTAATTTTTTTCTATTAACCCTTTCTATTTACTACTTATCTTATTCAATTTCTCCAGCTCTTTCCAGACTCCTACTGCAATCCTTCCTTCCGAAAATAAATGATCGAAGGATTCTGCTACTTCATGACAACAGTCACATCTTGATGCCATTTTTATTCATTTTCTTTGAATATTACTATCTACTGATAATGCTTTAATAAGTACTTTCCATGTAAAAGAACTCATTTTTTTGCGGGATGTCCGCTTTCAAAGCCCATTTGAATAATGCTTGTGCTAGTTTTTTCTTTCTGATTAGTTCTTTTACCGATTTTAAAGTAAAATTTCCTTGCGCGTCCAGTGTCAATTTCCATCCGCTCTTTTTCAATATCGAATGGGATTCTACTATTCCTTTTTGTTTTTCCATTGATTTTCAAATATTTGAAGCCTTTTTTAGACTCTTAATCCTAGACCCTTCATATTTAGCTTTCATGAACTTTGCCCACATACTCTCACCTTCCTTTAACCTCCAGCATCCTTTGCAGTCTCATGTTGTGGTCATGTCCTACAGGCTGATGATGCCCAAACCTACCTTCTCTTTTAGGAAGCATATATCATCCTATTTCTTCTAGTGAAGCTTAAGCTTACCCTCTTTTTCCCCCCATAAAAAGTTAGCCATGTCCATTTCCAGTTTCTTAATAAATTTCTTAGGTGGATGAATAGCTGCTAAGATATATACCATCATGCTTTGGAGAACATTAGAGATTAAATTATCCTACCCCCGAAACCCAGTAGCTCCTCCTTCCTACCTGCTATTTTACATCTTAATTTTTCTTTTAATGATGTTAAATAATTCTCTCTCAATCTACCCTCATATATAGGGTAGTCTAGATACATTAAAGCCCCTTTACTTTGGATAAATCCTGTAATTTTTTTAATCTTTATGGCCACTTTTTCGGATATTTTTGATGATAACAAAAACTAACTTTTCTTTTTATTTACAACTTGCCCCATTTCTTTCTCGAAAATTTACTGGAGATCCATAAGATTCATCAGTGATCTGGAAGTCGCATTTGTGAAAATTATGAGGTCATCCGTATACGCTAGACAACCTATTCTAGAAGTATTTATTAGCTGTCTAAACAGAATGATCTTGCCCGCTACCATTCTTTTATTTAAATTACTAATTAATAATTCTAAATAAATATCGAATAATAAAGGAGACAGGGGATCCCCTTGTATTAAACTCCTTTTCGGTTTAAATTCCTCTCCTTTCTGACCATTTACAATAACTTTTACCCATACACTTGTGACAAATCTTTATATTAAATCTATACATAATTTAGAGAATTCAAACTTTCTCAATACAAAACAGAGTGTGACCCATTCAATTCTATCAAAATCTTTAGACAAATCCATTTTTACTACTAGATTGTTCCCTCTTGTTTTAAAAGCTATCTCTTTCATCATTTCAGCAACCAATTTTATATATTCAAGTATTAACCTATTTTTGACAAAACCCATTTGCTGCTGAGATATTATTTCTAGTAAAATTGTGCTTAACCTACTTTGTAGTATTTTTGCTAGAATCTTATAAATAGCATTACATAAGCTAATAGGCCTATAGTCTTCACATAATTGTGGTGATTCCTTCTTTGGAATTAGCATAATAAACGAATTGACCCATGCCTTAGGTATATCCGCACCTACAAAAAAACTTGCTGCTACAGAAACAAGCTCATTTTTAAGAGTATTCCAACTGGTCAGGAAAAAGTAATTATTCCAACCATCCGGCCATGCTGCACTATCCTTATCCACGTTAAAGATAGCATTTTTAACTTCTTCATCCGGAATCATTTCCAACTTATTATTTTGTTCATTTGTAACAGATGTTTTAATTCTTTTATTAATAAATCACCTTCGTGAATAACTGAGCCACATAAATTTGTTTAAAGAATTCATCAAAATTGATTTCTAATTTTTTAAATGCTTCTACCCAAATTCCCTGATCATTTTTTATACCTTTTTTTTGTTCTTATGAGTTTTGATTTTACACATAGTATGAAAAAATTTAGTATTTCTATCCCCGTCTTTAAGCCATTTAAACTTCGCTCGCTGTTTCCAATAGATTTCTTCCATATGTAATCTAAGCCTCAATTTTCTTTTGGCTTTACTTAGTTCATTTCTAATTTCTTCAATTTGAGTATTTTCATATTCTAATTCTAGTTTCTCCGCTTCTTCCTCCTCCTCCTTTATTATTTGGTTTATATTTCCAAAAACATCTTTATTCCATAAGTTTAAGCATTTTTTTAATCTAAATAGTTTACACGTTAGACCTGCATAGGTTTTCCTATAACTGGCTCTATCTAGGATTCTCTAACCACCTTTCAAATTTTGGGTGCTTTACCAACATATTTTGAAATTTAAAATTTCCCGTAGTATACTAACTCTTATTGATAGAAATGAGTAATGGGCTATGGTCAGAGCAAGTTTTGTTTAAATGTCTGAGCCATGTAACCCCCTGAGAGGCTACCCACTTCACATTGCACAGAACCCTATCTAAAATAACCGAGATTGCCCCTCTTTTCTACTATTTATTACACTAGGTATAGCTTGAACCTATAAAATCTACTTCGATCAGATTTGTATTAGTGATAGTGTCATTAAATTATGACATGGCTACTTTGTCTGGGATTTTACCTCCTTTCTTTTCTTTCACACTTCTAATTACATTAAAGTCCTCACCTATGATCCATGGGGTGACTTTCTTCGCTATGTCACGCATTTCCTTACATAATTCTATCCAATCTTTTTTATTATTTTTAGCATACACTATCGAAATTATAACATATGCATTTATTTTAGATTTAAAGTGGACTCTTTATTCTGTGTCTTTAATTATTATAATATTCATGTATTTGTGCCACATGATCCAGAGCTTACCATTTGAATTAACATATGCATTATTAAACCCTAGTAGTTTACTATATTTACTCAATTGGTCCTTCTGAATCATAGATTCTGCTATAATTACCAGAGAGATTCTATGAATTTTTATAAAACATTTTAGTCTATTTAACGAGGGGTTATTTGCCACCCCCCTAATATTCCAATAAAGATATCTATCCATTTAAGTTAGACTTTGCTTGTGCTCTTGTTGTGAATTTAGACTCATTCGTTCTATTCAAATGCTTCTTCTTGTTCCTTGGAAACTTGTATATATTTGGGGTATCTTGCATTATTTGAATATATTTTTCTTGCTGTCCAATGTGCATAGCCATACTTTTGATGGCTTCCATTGCTTGACCTCTTGTAAGCTTTTCCTAATCCTCTTCATACATTTCTAAATCATCCTTTATCTTTTCCAAAACATCCTTCTCTATTTCTTCTTCTCTCCCTATTTGTGGACAGCTGAACACTTCTGAATTTTCATCTGGAAAATCCAGAACATCCTTATTTATCCATTCTAAATCCTCCTCCTTATCCTTTAATACCCTTCTTAATTTATGCCTCTTCCCCCCTTCCTCCTTAGCTTCACTTCCTTCCAGCCTTCTTCTTCCACTCCCTCTATACTCTCCTCTACTTCCCTTACTAAATTCCTATTGCTACCTCCTTCTTCCTCATAAATAACTAGTTCCCTATTTCTGCCCCCTTTCTCCTCTAGACTCACTTCTGAATCATTACCTGCAATTTCAGGTGATTCTCCCCTATCTCTCAACTGTATGTGTTGACCTTTCAATTATTCCTTGCTAACCCATTTTTGCCTCTTATTTCCTCTAACCTCCTGCTCCATCCCCTCAGCCCCCAACCTACAATCTCCCAAATCATGACCTATTCTTTTACATACTAGACAGTATGGAGGCAAGTTCTCGGGCATGACAGAATTCCAATACCCCTCTCCATGCTCTCCTTCTCCACTACCTATCCATATTTTATTCGGTGGTTGTGAGAGTAAATTATACTCTACATACACCCTTGCATTGTTAGGCCTTTTCATAGAGACTGTTGCCTCATCCCTCAGCATAGGCATACCCAAAGAAGAAGAAATGACAAATAGAGCATGCTTATTGTACAGAAATTATGGTAGATTAGGTAATGAGAATCATGTCGGGGCTAAAGGTGCTTCTTCGTGTGGGCTGAAGTATTTCATCCACTTCAGAATGCGCATTGGATACCCACTTACCTACCACAATCCCCTTAACCATAGGCGATGAAAATTGTCCTCCAAATGGCATTGTAGAATAACATGCCTCGCATCATAATCGGCAAAATTCACCAATTCCTTGAACTTCAAAGAATTAATAAACAACTATATTCTTGTGCGTGAGGTCTGCCGTGGGAAAATTTTCCGAATAACGTGTAGTCAAATGGCTCTACGAGCCTCTCTATCTCTTCCGAAGAGAAGAATACTACAAGGCTACCATTTTTCTTACCAAATATTGGAGGATGGGGCGTGGGCTCATTCAATATTGATGCAAAGTACTTCTTATTTAATAATAAGTCTCTTTGATCCATTTAAAGCTTGAGTGCATATTGTGGGGGCAACAATGGTGATTCTCCCTCTCTAGAAAATGGGATTTTCTCTCTCTAAAAGATGAGAGTGTTTTTATTTTTTTATTTTTTTATTTTTTTTATTTTTCTATATATCAGTCTAACTATATTTTTATCTATCTATCTATCTATCTATATATCTATTTGAAAATCTATCTTACTATCTATCTATCTACCTATTTGTCTATCTATATATTTATCTATGTATCTATCTATTATCTATCTATTAATATGTATATCAATTTGTCTACAATCTATGTATCAAACTAATTATCAATCTTTCTATCAAATTCTTTATTATTCTGACTATCTATCTATATGTCTATTTGTTTATCTATCTATATTTCTTTCTTTCTATCTGACTATCTATCAATCTTTCTATATGTCTGTCTATCCATCAATATATCTATCAATCTATCTTACTATCTATCCATTTATCTATATATCCATTTATCTATCTACTAATCTTTATATCTATATGTATACATGTGTTTCTAGCTATCTATCTATCTATCAATGTGTCTATCTATCTATATGTATAAGTATTTGTTAATATGTCAATCTATCTATATATCTTTCTATCTATATATTTCTATATCAATCTTTCTATCTATCTGTCTATCTATCTATTTATTTATCTATCTATTTATTAATCTGTCTAAATATTTATCTATTGACCTATTTATAAATATGTCAATTAATTTATCTATATATCTATCAAACATTTTTTCGAACTATCTTTAAATATATCTATCTTATGTTAGTCTATCTGTCTAGATATCTACCTATCAATTTGTCTATCTATCTAGCTATCTATATCTATCTATCTAATTTTTTGTCTATCTATCTTTCTATCAATCTAACTAACTAACTATCTATCTGTCTATATATATGTCTATCTATCTATCTATCTTTCTTTCTATCTATATCTATCTATTATTTATCTATCTATCTATCTATCCATCTGTTTATCTATAAATCTATCAATCTTTCTATCTATTTGTGTATTAATTTTCTATCTATCTATATATCTATATGTCTATCTATCTATTTATCATGTATTTATCGATCTGACAATCTATCTAACCTTTACATGTCTATCTATCTATCTATCGGTCTATTTATTTGTATATCTATCTATTTATCTTTCTATCATCAATATTTTTATTTATCTATCTATCTATTTATTTATCTAGCTGTCTATCTATCTATTTATATGTTTATCTATATATCTATCTATCTATCTATCTATATATCTATTTGTCTATCTATCTGTAAATAATTTTGTCAATCTATATGTCTATCTATTTGTATATCTATCTTTCTATCATTTTGTTTATCTATTTGTCTATCTATATGTCTACGTATCAGTCTATATATCTATCTAATTATTTACCATTCTATATGTCTATCTACCTCTCTATTTTGTTTCGATCTATCTAACTATCTAAGTATATATCAGGCTATATTTCTGTCTATTTATGTACCTATCTATCTGTATATTTATCTATCTATATATCTATCTATTTATCAATTTGTCTAACTATCTAATCTGTCTATAAAACTATATATTTATTTGTCTATCTATCAATTTAACAATCTTTCTATCAAACTATATATCTATCTATCTATCTGTTTGTTTGTCTCTCTATCTATCAATCTATCTATCTGTTTATTTGTTTGTCTATCTATCTATCTCTATATCAATCTTTTTCTCTCTATTTCATTCTCTCAATCTATCTATTTGTCTATCTATCTATCTATCTATCTGTCTATCTATCTATCTATCTATGTATTTATCAGATTATCTATCTAAATATCTATAAATCTATCAATTTATCTATCTATCTGTCTATCTATATGTCTATCTATCTTTCTATCAATTGATTTATCTATCTGTCTATCTATATGTTCGTCTATATATATTAATATTGGTCCATCTATGTCTATTTATTTGTCTATCTTTTATCTATCTATCAATCAATCTATATATTTATCTATCTATTTGTCTGTCTGCCTATCTATTTATTTGTATATCTATCTGTCAATCTATCTATCTATCTATTTGTCTATCTATATGTATATCTATTTGTCAATCTATTTGTCTATCTACCTATTTATCTATCTATCTATCTATCTATTTTTATATATTTATGTCTATCTATTTTCTATATATCTATCTTCTTTCTTTCTATCTATATATCTATCTGTCTATCCATTTGTTTTTATCTATCTATCTATCAATCAGTTAATCTATTTATCTATCTATCTTACTTTCTATCTATGTATCTATCTATCAAATTGTATATCTCTTTGTTTTTCTATTTGCTTATCTATTTGTCTATCTGTATGTCTATATGTGTATCTATCTATCTTTATATCTGTCTGTCTATATTTTAGTCTATCTATCTATATATTGATGTGTCTATCTATCAATCTATCTGCCTGTTGATCTGTCAATCTATCTGTCTATCTATTTTGTCTGTCTATCTTACTCTCTATCTATGTCTATTTGTCTATCCATATGTCTATCACTATATATATCTATCTATCTATCTATATATTTCTTTTTCTTTTAGTCTATCTTTAGTTTATCTATCTATCTATCTATCTAACTATATGTTTATCTACCTATATATATGTATATCTATCTATCTATTTCTCTATCTAGCTATCTATCTAGCTATCTATTTTTCTTTCTTTCTATCTGCCTATCTACCAATATGTCTTTTTGTTTGTCATTTTATCTATCTTTCTATCGCTCTATCTCTGTGTCTATTTGTCTATATATATATAATATAATCTATCTATCTATCAATATATTTGTTAGTCTATTTATCTTTTATCTTTCTATTCTATCTATCTGACTATATATATGTCTATCTTTCCGTTTATCTATATATCTATCTATATGTCTGTCTTTCTATCTATCTATATTTCATTCATTCTTTCAGTTTATATATTTTTTTATTCCTCTATCTAGCTTTCCATCCATCTATCTATTTATTTATCTATCTATCAATCTGTTTATCTCTCTCTAAATCTATCTATCTATATGTGAATATATATATATTATACTATCTATCTATCTATTTTTCGGTCTATCTAATAATCTGTCTATTTATTTTTGTATCTATCTGTCTAACTATCTATTTATTTTTTGTTTATCTATTTATCTAATCTAACCATATATCTATCTTATATATATATATATATGTCTATCTATGTATCTATCGATCTATCTATTTGTCAATCAATTTGTCTATCTGTCTATCTATCTATCTATTTATTTGTTTATCTATATGTATACCTATCTTTTTATCGACCAATCTATAAATCTGGCTGTCTATCATTTTATCTATCAATCTTTCTCTCTAACTAACTTTCTATCAATCAATAGATCTATTTATATATCTGTCAATCATCTATCTATATGATTTGTCTATTTAATATCTATCTTTTTTTCTGTCTATCTATCTATCTAATTATCTATCTATTTTTATATCTATCTATCTATCCATCTTTCTGTCAATCTTTCTAACTATCTATTTGTATTTCTATTTGACTATCTGTCTGTTTATCTGTCAGTCTATCTATGTGTCTATCTACCTATTTATCTATCTATTTATCTAACTATCTATCATTCTTTCTATTTGTCTGTTTATCAATTTGTCTATTTGTATTTCTATTTGTCTATTTATATGTCATACTATCTATCTATATTTTTTTCTATTTATCTATCAATCTTTATATCTATCTATCTATCAATCTTACTATATGTCTATCAATATATCTATCAATCTAATAATTTGTCTATCTTTCTATATATCTATATACAATTCTATCAATGTATATCTCTCTTTCTATATATTTATCTTTTATTTTGTATATCAAACTTTCTATTAATCTATATATAAATCTATCTATAAATCTATCTATAATCTATCTATTAATCTTTATATTAATGTGTCTATCAATCATTCTAGCAATATGTCTATTTAAATAACTTTCTATCAATCAATCAATCTATCTATCTATATGTCTATCAATCTCACTATCTACCTATCCATCTATATATCTTTTTATTTGTCTATGTATCAATCAATCTATCAATCAATCAATGTTTATTTATCATTATGTCTAACTATCTCTCTAAATAACTATCTTTCTATATATAATATATATATATATATATATATATTTATCTATTTGTCTATCATCTATTGATATCTATATATCTATCTATCTATCAATTGATATGTCTATCTATCTATATATCAATTTATTTATTTATCTATCTGTCTTTCTATCTATCTGTATCTATCTATATATCTATCTATTTTTCTATCTATTTGTCTATCTATCTATTAACTATATATTAATATATCTATTTACCTATCTATCTATTTATCTATCAATCTATAGTATATCTAACTTTTTATCTATCAATCAATATTTCTATATTTCTTTCTTTATTTCTATGTATCTATCTATCTATCTACTTTTTGCTATCTATCTATCTATAATATGTCTATCTATCTGTCTTACTATTAGTGTATATATATATATATATATATATATATATATGTCTATTTATGTGTGTGTGTGTGTGTATCTATCTATCTATTTGTCTAACTATTTGTCTATCTAGTTATCTATCTATCTATCTATCTATTTGTCTATCTTTCTTTATGCCTATCTATTTATCTATCTATATGTCTATCTATCTTTGTATCTATATGTCTGTCTATCTATCTATCTATCTATCTATCTATCTGACACTATCAGTTTATCTATCTATCTATCTAGTTGTAATCTATATGTCAATTTATCCATTTATCCAAATATCTATCTTTCTATAATATATATCCATATATCTATCTTGTTGTCTATCTATCTATCAATCTAATAATCTATTTTTCTTTCAATAAATCTATCAATATGTCTAAAATCTGTCTATGAATCTATCAATTTGTGTATCAATCCGTGTATCTATTTTTCTATCTATCTGTCTATCTGTATGCCTATGTATCTATCTGTCTATCTGTATGTCTATGTATCTATCTATCTATCTGTCTGTCTGTCTGTCTGTTGATCTATTAGTCTATCCCTTTATCTATCTATGTATCTATGTGTGTGTATATCTTTCTATCATTGACATATCTTTCTGTATGTCTATCTATTTGTGTATCTATAAATCTATTTATCTTTTTATCTCTCTTTATCTATCTATCTGACTATCAGTCTATCTATTTTCTATTTGCCTATCTATTTTCTATCTTTTAATCTATCTATATTCTAATAATTTGTCTATATATCTGTCTATCTGTCTATCTATATATCTATCTGTTTATCTATCTATATATCTATCTGTCTATCTTTTTATCAATCTATATTTTTATCGTCTGTCTATCTATATATCAATTTATCTAGCTAATGTCTAATAATTTATCTATCCATCCATCTATATATAAGTATAATTTTTTGTCTATCTTTTTATCTATATATATATACCTATCAATATGTCTATCTATTTGTCTTTCAATTTGTATATCAATCTATCTATCAATCTATCAATCAATTTGTCTATCAATATGCCTATTAATCTATATATTAATTGTCTATCAATCAAATTATCTATCTATATCTTTCTATCTATGTATTTTTCTATTTATCTATCAATCTATTTCTCTATCTATATATGTCTATCTATCTATCTATCTATATGACTATCTATCTAGCTATCTATCTATCTATCTATCTTTTTGTATGTCTATCGATCTATCTGTCTATTTTTTTGACTATCAGTATATCTATTATTTATCTATCTATTCGTCTTTTTTTATATCTAGTTCTCAATCAAATTATCAATCAAATTATCAATCAATCAATCATTCATTCATTCATTCAATCTATATGTCTATCTATTTGTATAATATCCTAACTAATTATCTATCTATCGTCTGTCTATTTAACTATATGTCGATTTGTGTGTCAATTTGTCTATTTATCTATGTGTCTCTCAATCTATCTATATCTATATATTCTTAATACCTATTTGTCTATCTACCTCTCTCTCTCCTGTCTGTCAATATATCTATCTATTTATCTTTCTATCTATCTCTCAATCTAAGTATATAACTATCTGTCTATCTATTTTTTTATGAATTTCTATATCTTTCAATCTATCTATTTATTTATCTATCTATCTATCTATATATCTTTTGATATTTCTATCTATCTACTATCTATATCTATATCTTCTATCTATCTATCTATCTATTTGTCTAATAATCTTTATATGATCATTCTATCTATTTGTCTCACTATCTATCTATATTTCTATCTATCTATCTTTCTTTTATATCACTATTTTTTATTATTATATTTGTCTATCAATCAATCTATCTATTTGTCTAACAATCTATCAATCTAACTATTAATCAATTTGTCTTTCAATATGCATATCATTATGTCTATCAATCGATATCAATCAAATTATCAATCTTTGTATCTATTGTCTATCTATCTATCTATCTATCTATATATCTAACTTTCTATAAATCTATCTATCTTCCCTATCTATCTATCTATATGTTATCTATATATCTATCTATCTGCCTATCTATTAGTCTATCTATCTTGCTATTTGCATGTCTATCAGTCAGTCTAACTATCTATTTATCTATGTATCTATTTGCATTTGCATGTCTATTATCTTTGCAAATTTGCTTGTCTATCTATCTATATGTCTGTCTACTTTCTATCTATTTATCTATCTATGTGTAGGTTTATTTGTTTATCTATCTTTCTATTAATCAATTTATCATCTGTCTATATATCTCTGTAACTATTAATCAATCAATCAATCTGTCTGTCTAATAATCTACCTATTTTTTTCTATTTATATATATATATATCGATCTATCTGCATATCTATCTATCT
>JAREIK010001924.1:0-40192 GCA_029783825.1 Sapria himalayana
TAGGTTTATTTAAAAAATAAAAAAACAAAAAAATTATATTATAATTTTTTGATATTTTAAAAGGTTATAACCTTAGAAAATATAATAATTTTTAAATTTTTTTCAAAAGTAAATTCAATATTTAGTTATAATAATCATTATATTTATATATCATATAAATTCATTATAAACTATTTTATTGATAAATATTCTAATAATGAACAAAAAATAAATTAATAATCTATTATTAATAAGATAAATATCAATTATAATATAATTACAAAACCTAAAATGATTCAGAAGCAAAGCAAAATATAGTATTATATAATAATTTTTTGTTTTGAAATTTTTTTTTCTTTTAAAATGTTTATCTATATTATTTTGATGAAAAATAATTTATATAAATTAATTTGTGTAACTCATAATTATTTTGTAATTAATATTTATATAAAAATAAACAAATAAATAATTAAATTTGAATATTTAAAATTAAAATGAAAAAAAATGAGATTTATTCTTTATTATTTAGGATATACCGGTTTAATTTAAATTAGATATGTCTCACTAATAATTTATTTTGTAATTAATATTTCTATAAAAATAAACTGATAAATAAATAAAATAATAATTAAAATTATACTGAATAATTAAAATAATTTATTTTGTTCTCTCTCAACTCTAGAATGATTGCTAAAGCTATAACCAAAATAATAGGAGCTTTTACTTTATCTCTATTATGTCTCATCATGTTTGATGTTTAATCACTGGGCTATCAAAGGTATTTTGACACATGTACGCTAACAGACTAAACCAAAGTTGTACCCTATGTGTTGAAATTGCTAGTTGTTGAGGATGCTATTTATATTGATTATTGTAATTTCTTCTAAAATATCACTCATGCACACACTCAAAGCAATTTTTTTAAAACATAGTTCACCTCTAAAAAAATAACCACCTTGTAGCCTATTAGAACAAACTAGCCCATGGGCAGTTTGAGCATGGCAAGAAGTATGGGCTCTCTTTCAATCAAGAATCAAAAAATTTATTTTATTGGCATGTCTAAGCCTTTTTTTTATATCCTCATGGATATGAAAAGTATCATTTCTTTCTTTTTATATTAAATGAGTTATGTATACAAGCACACAATACCCAAAAAGGTGTAAATGAATCATATTCAAATGTATAAAAGGGTTTAATCATTGCTCAAAATATTAGTCTTGCATATTGACACTTGAGGTCACAAATCAAAGGAAAAAGCCAAAGTGATATTTCAAATCCCAAGAATTTTAGATATAGAAAGTTATAAAGAGTAGTACTCGAGCTTTAACTATTTCTAGGGTCATGACTTTTGCTCTTGAGGAATGTCCAAAGTTACAATCATTCCTAGTGCAATGACTTTGCAATATAAAGATAAAATGCACAAGTCATGGTCATATCCAATACTGTGACCCAGTATTATAGTGATTAAATATGTATTCATGATCATTCTTAGTGCCATGACAATATGTTCAACAGAGAGACACAAGTTATGGCATATTCTCATCGATATGATTTTGTGTTCTTGAGACAAAATATACAATCATGACCATTGCTAATGCTACAATAATCTAAAGCAAGAAAGAGACTGAATCCATAACTCACCCCTTGAGTCACGACTTTGTGTTACATATACAAAAAGATAAATCTATGACATTCCTAAAAGTTTTGAATTTCAATTTAAATTTAACACTCAGTCATTTGATTATAAAAGTGCAAAACATGAGATTTAGGATTTAGGGTTTATGGATTAGGGTTATAGTTTATGGTTTAGGGTTTAGGATTTAAAGTTTAGGGTTATGGTTTAGGGTTTAGGATTTAAAGTTTAGGGTTTATGGTTTTTTTTTGTTTTTTTTTGGATAATACACACTTTATTTATCATTTAGGCACACAACTTACGAGAGACTAAAAAACTGACTAATTTAGGCCAGCCGACCAAATCCTATGCACCTTAATGATTCTATGCATAAAATACATAAAAAAACATAATGCCTAATAATTCAAAGCGTATGAATACAACAAAAATCACCTGGCATTCCCGGACTTCAGAGTTGACATTGAGTCATTATGCGCACTGCGTCCTTTCCATTCGGATTTGACCAAGCCTTTTGGAGGAACCTGAATGATGCACCATATTAAAACTATGCAAATATAAGATTGTATTTGTGTGAGGCATGCAGCATCAAGCTGTTTGCCTATGTCATTGCTATGCAATGGAATAAATGTAAAACTGAATACCCATAATTCCACAAGTCCATATCTACGGCACTTTGTCAATTCATTCTCACATATGAATTCCACATTCTTTTGCTCCAATGATCCTCAAAATAGTATCTCTTGAGTTAGAATGCTTCCTCCTCGAGCTCCAAGAAGTGGCTGTATGTTGCACCGACAAAATATCAAAAAATATGCATGCATCGGTGTGCATGTGTGATGAGGTCCATCTCATAGTCTAATTATCTACGTGTACATCCAAGCTAGAATACTAGTAAAATTATAAAATGCTATAAAGATGGGTCTTTTGCTCCCGTGAGTGTAGCATCGCGTAATGTTTATTTACAAAATGCATTAGTGTGCCCCACTTAGAGATACTCATGGGTTCAGTTGCCCTCATTGCATGCTACATAGAGAACATACAAGATTGTGTGTGTGAGTATGTCATGATCCGTCTCTACAAGTACATGGTGCATACAAAGTCCAAAATACAAATAAGACTATAAACATAAACTACAAGTTTGAATCTTTCGCTCCCGTGTGGCTGGTCTGGACTCCATTGCTTACTGGCCCTACTTTGTGATGCTTTGAATTTTTCCAGCTCTCCAATTAATCATGGATTACCTGCTATTCTTGTTGGGCGATGGTTGGGTGGCCCTCTATGCTGCCTGATACGGCTAGTGGACCCACTCCTAGCTGCTCCTGGGTTTACTGCCGACCACTTTGCTCGGTCTCGTCAGTTGTCTGAATGTTATCATCCTGGCTTGCTAGTGGGGCCCTCTACAAGCTTGTGGCCCATACTTCTGGTTACTTCCAGGACTTGCTGGCCCCTCTAAATGCTACACCAAAATGGACAAGAATATGTGCACGTGTGTACTGTGGTCCGTCGCTATGTGTGTGTGGTGCAGTAGTATCAGGGTTTAGGAGTTTAGTAATTTAAGTATTTATGTATTTTGTGGTTTATAGGTTTTATTTAAATAATTAAATAACAAAAAAATTATTTTTATGATTTTTTCTCATTTTCAAGGTTATAACCATTGGAAATATTATAATTTTTAATTTTTTTTAAATGTTAATACAATATTTAATTATAATAATCATAAAAATTAAATATCATGTAAATTCAATATAAATAATTTTATTGATCGATATTATAATACTGATCATAAAATAGATTATTAAACTATTATTAATAAGATAAATATTAATTAAAATATATTTTCAAAACCTAAAATGATTAAAAATCAAAGTAAAATGTATTACTAAATAATAATTTTTTAATTTTAAATTTTTGATTATTTTTATAAGCATATAAAGTTTTATGATGAAGATAAATTATTTACATTATATTTGTCTCATTCATAATTTTATTTTTCAATTAATATTTCTATAAAAATAAACTAATAAATAATTAAAATGAATATTAAAATTATAATGAATACAAATAAAAATGAGATTTATGATTAATTATTTAGGGTATATCGGTTTAATGGTTTATGTATTTAGGAGTTTGGGAGTTTAGTGATTTAAATGTTTAGGCATTTAGTAGTTTATATGTTTTATTTAAATAATGAAATAACAAAATAGTTATTTTTCAATTTTTTATCAATTTTGAAGGTTATATCCTTTATAAATATAATAATTTTTAAATTTTTTTCAAATGCGAATACAATATTTAGTTATAATAAACGTAATATTGTATATCATGTAAATTAAAAATAAACAATTTTATTGATAGATATTAATAAACTAAATATAAATATAAATATAATAATGATCAAAAAATAAATTAATAAACTATTATTTATTGATAGATATTTATATATTATTTATAAATACTTAAACCTTTAATGATGGTTTAAATGTTTAAGTATTTAAGTGTTTTGGAATTTTGGAGTTTAGGAGTTTAATGATTTAAGCATTTAGGCATATAGTAGTTTATAGGTTTTATATAAACAATAAAATAACAAAAAATTTATTTTTGTGATTATATCTCATTTTCAAAGATGATACCCATTAAAAATATAATAATTTTTAAATTATTTTCAAATGTAAATATAAATTTTAGTTATAATAATCTTTATAATTATATATCATGTAAATTCAATATAAACAATTTAATTGATAAATATTCTAATAATGATCAAAAAATAAATTAATAATCTATTATTAAAAAGATAGATATCTATTAAAATATAAATACAAAACCTAAAATGATTTAGAAGCAAAGCAAAATATATTACTATATAATAATTTTTTGTTTTAAATTTTTTTTTCTTTTAAAAAGTTTATCTATAATTTTTTGATGAAAAATAATTTATATAAATTATTTTTGTCTAGCTCAATTAATTTTGTAATTAATATTTGTATATAAATAAACAAATAAATAATTAAAATGAATATTTAAAATAATAATGAAAAAAAATTAGATTTATTATTTATTATTTAGGGATACTATTTAAATTTAAATTAGATTCGTCTCACTAATAATTTAATTTGTAATTAATATTTCTATAAAAATAAAATGATAAATAATTAAAATAAAAATTTAAAATTTTATTGAATAAAAATTACAAAGGAGATTTATGAATTATTATTAATGTTTACCAGTTTAATGGTTTAAGTATTTAGAGATTTTGTCGTTTAAAAGTTTAGCGATTTCTGTTTTTAGGCATTTAGTGGGTTGTAGGTTTCATTTAAACAATGAAATAACAAAAAAAATATTTTTGATATTTTTTCACATTTTCAAAGGTTATAACCTTTGAAAATATAATAATTTTATATTTTTTTAAAAATGTGAATACAATATTTAGTAATAATAATTATTATAATTATATATAATATAAACTAAATATAAACAATTTTAATGATAGATATGATATCTATTATCAAAAAATAAATTAATATGCTATTATTAATATGATAAATATAAATTAAAATATAATTAAAAAACCTAAAATGATTCAAAAACAATGTAAAATTTATTACTAAATAATAATTTTTGTTTTTTAGTTTTTGCTTCTTTTTATAAGCTTATATATTTTTTTGATGAAAAATAAATTATTTAAATTATACTTGTATCACTCTTAATTTATTTGGTAATTAATATTTCAATATATTATTTAAATTATATTTAAGATTTACGAGTTTAAAGGTTTAAGTATTTAGGGGCTTTGGGGTTTAGGAGTTTAGAGATTTATGTGTTCAGGTATTTAATGGTTTATAAGTTTTATTTAAACAATGATATAACAAAAGATTTATTTTTGTTATTTTTTATCACTTTTGAAGGTTATAACCTTTGAAAATATAATAATTTTTAAATTTTTTTCAAATGTAAATATAATATTTAGTTATAATAATCTTAATAATTATAAGTCATTTAAATTCAATATAAATAATTACATTGCTAGATATTATAATAATGATCAAAAAAAATTTAATAAACTATTATTAATAAGATAGATATTATTTAAAATATTTTTGCAAAATCTAAATTTATTCAAAATCAAATGAAAATATATTATTTAATAATAATTTTTTTAATGTTTTGATTTTTTTATAACTTTATATTTTTTTTAATATAAATAAATTATTTATATTAATTTGTCTTACTCATAATTTATTTTGTAATTTATAATTCTATAATAATAAACTAATAAATTATTAAAATAATTATTTAAAATTATATTGAATACAAATAAAATTGAGATTTATTATTTATTATTTAGATTATACCGGTTGAATGGTTTAAGTATTTACGTGTTTTTGGGTCTAGGAGTTTAGTGATTTAAGTGTTTAGACCTTTAGTGATTTATTGTTATTATCTAAAGAATTAAAAAACAAAAAATTTAATTTTTTAAATTTTTTTAATTTTTGAAGGTTGTGACCTTTGAAAATATAATAATTTTAAATTTATTTTAAATGTGAATATAATATTTAGTTATAATAATCTTAATAATTATATATAATGTAAACAAAATATAAATAATTTTATTAATAAATATTATAATAATGATCAATAAATAAATTAATAAACTAGTATTAATAAGTATGATATAAATTAAAATATAATCGTAGAATCTAAGATGATTCAAAATCAAAATAAGATATATTACTAAATAATAATTTTTTTTAAAAAAAATTTTGCCTAAGCATATATTTTTTTGATGAAAAATAAATTATATAAATTATATCTGTCTCACTAATAATTTATTTTTTAATTAATATTTCTATAAAAATAAATTGATAAATAATTAAAATGAATATTTAAAATTATAATGAATACTAATAAAAAGAGATTTATTATTTATTATTTAGGGTATACCTATTTAATGGTTTAAGTTTTTTGTGGTTTTAGGGTTAAGGAGTTTATTGATTTATATATTTGCACATTTAGGTGTTTATAGGTTTTATTTAATCAATGAAATAACAAAAAATTTATTTTTATGAATTTTCGTGATTTTCAAAGGTTATTACCTTTGATAATATAATAATTTTTTAATCTTTCTAAAATATGAATGCAATACTTAGTTATAATAATCTTAAAAATTATATTTGATGTAAATTTAATATAAAAAATTTTATTAATATATATTATTATAATGATTGAAAAATAAATTAATAAACTTTTATTAATAAGATAGATATTAATTAAAATATATTTGCAGAACCCAAAATAATTCAAAATCAAAGTAAATTATATTACTAAATAAAATTTTAAATTTTTGAAATTTTGTTTATTTTTATAAGCTTATTTTTTTTAATAAAAAATAATATATTTAAATTATATGTCTCACTCATTATTTATTTTGTAATTAATATTTCTATAAAAATAAACTAAAAAATAATCATTAATGAATATTTAAAATTATAATGAATACAAATAAAAATGAAATTATTATTTATTATTTAGGATTATATAGGTTTAATGGTTTAAGTATTTAGGGGGTTTTGGGGTTAAGGAATCTAAATATTTAAATGATTAGGCATTTAGTGGTTTATAAGTTTTATTTAAATAATAAAATAATAAAAAAATTATTTTTTTGATTTTTTATTATTTTTGAAGTTTATAACCTTTGAAAATATAATAATTTTTAAATTTTTTTCAAATGTAAATATAATATTTAGTTATAATAATCTAAATAATTATAAGACATTTAAACTCAATATAAGTAATTTTATTGATATACATTATAATAATGATCAAAAAATAAATTATTAAACTATTATTAATAAGATTGATAGCAATTAATATATAAATGCAAAACCTATATTGATTCAAAATCAAAGAAAAATATATTACTAAATGATAATTTTTTGTTTTTAAATTTTTACTTCTTTTTATAAGCTTATATTTATTTTATGATTAAAAATAAATTATTAAAATTATATTTGTCTCTCTCTTTATTTATTTTGCAATTAATATTTCTATAAAAAATAAACTAATAAATAATTAAAATGAATATTTAAAATTATTATGAATACAAATTAAAATGAGATTTATGATTTATTATATATGGTATACCGGTTTAATGGATTGTTAATTTAGAAGTTTTGTTGTTTAGGAGTTTAGCAATTTGTGTTTTTAGGCATTTACTGGTTTATAGTTTGTATTTATATAATAAAAATAAATTTTTTTTTGATTTTATCTGATTTTCAAAGGTTATAACCTTTGAAAATAAAATAATTTTTAAATCATTTGAAATGTGAATACCATGTATTATTATATTAATCTTACTAATTATATATCATATAAATTCAATATAAACAATTTTAATGATAGATAGTATTATAATGATCAAAAATTAAATTAATAAACTATTATTAATAATATAAATATTAATTAAATTAGATTTACATAACACAAAATGATTCAAAATCAAATCAAAATATATTACTAAATAATAATATTTAATTTTCAAATATTTCCTTCTTTTTATAAGCTTATATTTTTTATTGATTAAAAATAAATTATTTAAATAATATTTGTCTCACTCAATTTATTTTGTAATTAATTTTTCTAAAAAATTAAACTTTAAATAATTAAAATGAATATTTAAAATTATAATAAATAGAAATAAAAATGAGATTTATTATTTATTAAGTAGTATATAGTTGTTAAAATTTTTATGTATTTAGGGGTTTCGGGGTCTATGAGCTTACTGATTTTAGTAAGTATGCATTTAATGATCTATAGGTTTTATTTTAAAAATGAAATAACAAAAAATTTATTTTTATTATTTTTTCTAATTTTTGAAGTTTATAACCTTTGAAAATATAATAATTTTTAAATTTCTTTTCAAAAGTGAATACAATATATATTTATAATAATCATAATAATTAAATATCATATAAATTCAATATAAACTATTTTATTGATTGATATTCTAATAATTATCAAAAAATATATTAAAAATCTATTATGAATATGATTGATATTACTTAAAATATAATATCAAAACCTAAAATGATTCAAAAGCAAAACAAAATATATCACTAAATAATAATTATTTGTTTTTAAATTTTAATAATATTTATAAGCTTATATATTTTTTGATGAAAAATATTTTTAAAAAATTATATTTTTAACTCATAATTTATTTTATGATTAATATATATATATATATAAATAAAAAACTAAACAATCAAAATGATTTTTTAAAATTATAATGAAAACAAACAAAATTGAGATTTATTAATTATTATTTTGTGTATGCCAGTTTAAATGATGATCTATATAGGGGTATCGAGATTTTGTTGTTTAGTCAACGAAGTGTTTAGGTATTTAGTGGTGTATAGGTTTTATTTAAATAATGAAATAATAAAAAAAATATTTTTTTTATTTTTACACAATTTCAAAGGTCATAACCTTTGAAAATATAATAATTTTAAAATTTTTTTCAAAAGTGAATATAATATTTAGTCATAATAATCATTATATTTATATATCATATAAATTCAATATAAAGATTTTTATTTATAAATATTCTAATAATGATCAAAAAATAAATAATAATTTATTATTAGTAAGATAGATATCAATTAAAATATAATTACAAAACCATAAATGATTCAGAAGAAAAGCAAAATAAATTACTATATAATAATTTTTTGTTTTGAATTTTTTTTTTCTTTTAAAAAGTTTATTTATAAATTTTTGATGAAAAATATTTTATATAAATCATATTTTTTTAACTCAGTTTATTTTGTAATTAATAATTATATAAAAATATACAAATAAATAATTAAAATATATATTTAAAATTATAATGAAAAAAAAATGATGTTTATTATTTATTATTTAGGGTATACCGGTTTAATTTAAATTAAATCTATCTAACTAATAATTTATTTTGTAATTAATATTTCTATAATAAAATTGATAAATAATTAAAATAAAAATTTAAAATTAAACTGACTAAAAATTAAAATGAAATTTATGATTTATTATTAATGTATACCAGTTTAATTGTTTAAGTATTTAAAGGTTTTGTTATTTATAAGTTTAACGATTTATGTTTTTAGGCATTTAGTGGTTTATAGGTTTTATTTAAATAATAAAATAAAATAAATTATAATTTTTTCTCATTTTTATTGGTCATAACCTTTGAAAATATAATAATATTTAAAATTTTTTGAAATGTGAATACAATATTCAGTAATAATAATATTAATAATTATATATCATATAAATTCAATATAAACAATTTTATTGATATATATTATAATAATGATCAAAAATTAAATTAATAAACTATTAATAATAAGATATATATTAATTATAAATATTTACAAAACCCAAATTGATTCAAAATTAAAGTAAAATATTTTACTTAATAATAATTTTTAATTTTTAAATTTTTACTTATTATATAAGCGTAAATACTTTTATTGATTAAAAAAATATATTTAAATTATATTTCTCGGACTCAATTTATTTTGTAATAAATATTTCTATAGAAATAAACTAATAAATAATTAAAATAAATATTTAAAATTATAATAAATAGAAATAAAAATTCGATTTATTAGTTATTAAGTAGTATATAATAGTTTAATGGTTTGTGTATTTAGGCATTACGAGGTTTAGTAGTCTACTGATTTAACTGTGTATCCATTTAGTGCTTATTAGTTTTATTTAAAAAATAATTAAAAAAAAATTTATTTTTATTATTTTTTGATATTTTAAAATGTTATAACCTTTGAAAATATAATAATTTTTAAATTATTTTAAAAAGTGAATTTAATATTTAGTTATAATAATCATTATATTTATATTTCATATAAATTTAATATAAATATTTTTATTGATAAATATTCTAATAATGATCAAAGAATAAATTAATAATCTATTATTAATAAGATAGATATCAATTAAAATATAATTACAAAACCTAAAATGATTTAGAAGGATAACAAAAAATATGATTATATAATAAATTTTTGTTTTGAAAATTTTTCTTCTTTTTATAAGTTTATCTATATTTTTTGAAGAAAAAAATATATATAAATTATATTTGTCTAACACATAATTTATATTGTAATTCATATTTAATAAAAATAAACGAATAAATAATTAAAATTAATATTTTAAATTATAATGAAAAAAATAATATTGAGATTTATTATTTATTATTTAGGGTATACTAGTTTAAAAGGATTATATATTTAGGGTTTTCAAGATTTCAGAGTTATTAACTTAAGTGTTTAGACATTTAGTAGTTTATATGATTTATTTAAACAATGAAATAACAAAAAAAAAATTTGATATTTTTTCACATTTTCAAAGGTTATAACTTTGAAAATATAATAATTTTAAAATTTTTAAAAATGTGAATACAATATTTAGTAATAAGAATCATTATAATTATATATATTATATACTAAATATAAATAATTTTATTGATAGATATGATATTAATTATTAAAAAATAAATTAATATGCTATTTTTAAAATGATAGATATAAATTAAAATATAATTGCAAAACCTAAAATGATTCAAAATCAAAGTAAAATTTATTAACGAATAATAATTTTTGTTTTTTAGTTTTTGCTTCTTTTTATAAGCTTATATTTTTTTTTGAAGAAAAATAAATTATTTAAATTATATTTTAGGTTTATGAGTTTAAAGTTTTAAGTATTTAGGGGCTTTTGTGTTTAGGAGTTTATAGATTTAAGTATTTAGGAATTTAGCGGTCTATAAGTTTTATTTAACCAATGATATAACAAAAATTTATTTTTATTTTTTCATCCAATTTTTCAAGATTATAACCTTTGAAAATATAAAAATTTCTAAGTTTTTTTAAATTTTAAATATAATATTTAGTTATAATAATCTTAATAAATATAAGTCATTTAAATTCAATATAAATAATCACATTGCTAGATATTATAATAATGATCAATAAATAAATTAATAAACTATTATTAATAAGATAGATATTATATAAAATATATTTGCAAAATCTAAATTTATTCAAAATCAAAGTATATATTACTAAATAATACATTTTTTTAATATTTTCCTTTTTTTATAAGTTTATATTTTTGTTATTAAAAATATATTATTTAAATTATATTTGTCTTCCTCATAAATTATTTTGTAATTTATAATACTATAAAAATAAACTGATAAATAAGTATAATAAATATTTAAAATTATATTGAATACAAATAAAATTGAGATTTATTATTTATTATTCAAGATATACAGGTTTAATGGTTTAAGTATTTAGGTGTTTTGGGGTTTAGTCTTTAAGTATTTATGCCTTAAGTGATTTTATATAATTTTTGAAGGTTATAACCTTTGAAAATATAATAATTTTTAATTTTTTTTTTAAATGTGAATATAATATTTAGTTATAATAATCTTGATAAATATATATAATGTAAAATCAATATAAATAATTTTATTAATAGATATTATAATAATGATCAATAAATAAATAAATAAACAATTATAAATTAGAATGATATAAATTAAAATATAATTGCAAAATCTAAAATTATTCAAAATTAATTTAAAATAAATTACTAAATAATAATATTTTGTTTTAAAAATTTTGCCTCTTTTTATGATCTTATATTATTTTGATAAGAAATAAATTATTTATATTATATCTGTCTCACTAATAATTTATTTTGTAATTAATATATCTATAAAAATAAACTGATAAATAATTAAAATGAATATTTAAAATTATAATGAATACTAATAAAAATGAGATTTATTATTTATTATTTAAAGTATACTAATTTAAACACTTATGTATTTCTGGGCTTCGGGGTTTAGGAGTATAGTGATTAAGAATTTAGGTATTTTGTGGTTTATAAATTTTATTTAAAAAATCTAATAACAAAAAATATATTTTTTTATTTTTTCTTATTTTCAATTGTTATAACCTTTGAAAACTTAATAATTTTTAATATTTTTTAAAATATGAAAATATTATTTTGTTATAATAATGTAAATAATTATATATTATGTAAATTCAATATAAATAATTTTTTTTATTGATATTATGATGTCGATAATAAAATAAATTAATAAACTTTTATTAATAAGATAGATATTAAATAAAATTTATTTGCAAAACCTAAAATGATTCAAAATCAAAGTAAAATATATTAATAAGATAGATAATAAATAAAACTATTATTAATAAGATAAAATATACAGGTTTAAAAAATTATATATTTAGGAGTTTTGGGATTTAAGAATTTAGTTATTTAAGTGTTTAGGCATTTAGTAGTTTATAGGTTTTATATAAAAAATAAAATAACAAAATTTTTTTTTGTTATTTGTTCTCATTTTTGAAGGATATAACCTTTGAAACTATAACAATTTTAAATTTTTTTAAATGTGAATACTATATTTAGCTATGATAATCTTAATAATTATATATCATGTAAATTTAATATAAACAATTATATTGATATATATTATAATAATGATCATACAAAAGATTATTAAACAATTATTAATAAGATAAATATTATTTAAAATATATTTAAAAAACCTAAAATGATTGAAAATCAAAGTGAAATATTTTACTAAATTTTAATTTTAAATTTTTAAATTTTTATATCCATTTATAAGCTTATATATTTTTTGATGAAAAATAAATTATTTAAATTATATTTGTCTCACAATTAATTTATTTTTTAAATTATATTTCTATAAAAATAAACTAATAAATAATTAAAATGTATATATACAATTATAAAGAATACTAATAAAACTGAGATTTATTATTTATTATTTAGGGTTTACCTATTTAATGGTTTAAGTTTATTGTGGTTTTGGGTTTAATGAGTTTATTGATTTATATGTTTACACATTTAGGTTTTATTTATTGATTTATTGGTTTTATTTAATCAATGTAATAACAAAAAATTTATTTTTATGAATTTTTGTGATTTTCAAATGTTATAACCTTTGTAAATATAAAAATTTTTTAATAGTTCTAAAATATGAATACTATACTTAGTTATAATAATCTTAATAATTATATTTCATGTAAATTCAATATAAAAAATTTTATTAATATATATTATTTTGATGATCAAAAAATTAAATTAATAAACTATTATTAATAAGATAGATATTAATTAAAATATATTTGCAGAAACCAAAATAATTTAAAATCAAATTAAATTATATTACTAAGTAAAATTTTAAATTTTTGAAATTTTGTTTATTTTTATAATCTTATATTTTTTTTCATAAAAAAATTATTTATTTAAATTATATATGTCTCAGGCATTATTTATTTTGTAATTAATATTTATATAAAAATAAACTAAAAAATAATTAATATTAATATTTAAAATTATAATGAAAACAAATAAAAATTAAATTTATTATTTATTATTTAGGTTATATAGGGTTAATGGTTTAAGTATTTAGGGGGTTTTGGGGTTTAGGAGTCAAGAGATTTAAATGTTTAGGCATTTAGTGGTTTATAAGTTTTATTTAAATAATAAAATAATAAAAAAATTATTTTTGAGATTTTTTATCATTTTTTAAGGTTATAACCTTTGAAAATATAATAATTTTTAAATTAGTTTCAAATGTAAATAAAATATTTAGTTATAATAATCATAATAATTATAAGACATTTATATTCAATATAAGTAATTTTATTGTTAGATATTATAAAATTGATCAAATAATAAATTAATAACCTATTCTTAAAAAGATTGATCGCAATTATAATATAATTGCAAAACCTATATATTTATGATTCAAAATCAAAGTAAAATATATTACTAAATAATAATTTTTTGTTTTTAAATTTTTTCTTCTTTTTATAAGCTTATTTTTTTTTGAATAAAAGTAAATTATTAAAATTATAGTTGTCTCTCTTATTATTCATTTTTTAATTAATATTTCTAGAAAAAATAAACTAATTAATAATTAAAATGAATATTTAAAATAATAATGAATACAAAAATAAAATGAGATTTATGATTTATTATATGTGGTATCTCCGTTTAATGGTTTAATTATTTAGGAGTTTTATCATTGAGGAATTTATCAATTTATATTTTTAGGTATTTAGTGGTTTATAGGTTTTATTTATATAATAAAAATAAAATTTTTTTTTTTGATTTTTTCTGATTTTCCATGATTATAACCTTTAAAAATAAAATAATTTTTAATGTTTTTTGAAATGTCAATACTATGTATAATTATATTAATCTTACTAATTATATATCATATAAATTCAATATAAACAATTTTAATGATAGATATTATAATAATGATCAAAAATTAAATTAATAAACTATTAATAATAATATAAATATTAATTAAAATATATTTACATAACACAAAATGATTAAAATCAAATCAAAATATCTTACTAAATAATAATATTTAATTTTAAATTTGTCCTTCTTTTTATAAGCTTATAATTTTTTTGATTAAAAATAAATCATTTAAATAATATTTGTCTTACTCGAAATTTATTTTGTAATTAATTTTTCTAAATAATTAAACTATAAATAATTAAAATGAATATTTAAAATTATAATAAATAGAAATAAAAATTAGATTTATTATTTATTAAGTAGTAAATAGATTTTAAAATGTTTATGTATTTAGGGATTTCAGGGTTTATGAGCTTACTAATTTATGTAAGTCAGCATTTAATGGTCTATAGGTTTTATTTAAAAAATAAATTAACTAAAAATTTATTATTATTATTTTTCTCATTTTTTAAGATTATAACCTTTGAAAATATAATAATTTTTAATTTTTTTTCAAAAGTGAATACAATATTTATTTTTAAAATCATAATAATTATATATCATATAAATTCAATATAAACAATTTTATTGATAGATATTCTAATAATTATCAAAAAATAAATTAAAAATCTATTATGAATAATATTGATATTACTTAAAATATAATATCAAAACCTAAAATGATTCAAAATCAAAGAAAAATATATTACTAAATAATAATTTTTTGTTTTTAAATTTATATTCTTTTTATAAGCTTATCAATTTTTTGATTAAAAATAATTTTTATAAATTATTTTTTTAACATATAATTTTATTTTAAAATTAATACATATATAAAAATAAAAAACTATATAATCAAAATGAATTTTTTAAATTATAATGAAAACAAATAAAAATGAAATTTATCAATTATTATTTAGGGTATACCGATTTAAAGGATTATGTATATAGAGTTATCGGGATTTTGTAGTTTAGTGATTTAAATGCTTAGGAATATAGTGGTGTATTGGTTTTATTTAAACAATAGAATAACGAAGAATAAATATTTTTTTTTTATTTTTTGACTTTTTCTAAGGTTATAACCTTTGAAAATATAATAATTTTAAAATTTTTTTCAAAAGTGAATACAATATTTAGTTATAATAATCATTATATTTATATATCATATAAATTCAATATATAGATTTTTATTGATAAATATTCTAATAATGATGAAAAATAACTTAATAATCTATTATTAATAAGATAGATGTCAATTAAAATATAATTACAAAACCTAAAATGATTCAAAAGCAAAGCAAAATATATTACTATATAATACTTATTTGTTTTGAAAATTTTTTTTCTTTTAAAAAGTCTATCTATAATTTTTTGATGAAAAATAATTTACATAAAATATATTTGTGTAACTCATAAATTATTTTGTAATTAATATTTATATAAAAATAAACAAATAAATAATTAAAATGAATATTTAAAATTATAATGAAAAAAACTGAGATTTATTATTTATTATTTAGGGTATATCGGTTTAATTTAAATTATATCTGTCTCACTAATAATTTATTTTGTAATTAATATTTCTATTAAAATAAACAGATAAATAATTAAAATAAAAATTTAAAATTTACTGAATAAAAATTAAAATGATATTTATGATTTATTATTAATGTATACCAATTTAATTGTTTAAGTATTTAGAGGTTTTGTCATATAGGTGTTTAGCGATACATGTTTTTAGGCATTTAGTGGTTTATAGGTTTTATTTAAACAATAAAATATCAAAAAAAAAATTTGTAATATTTTGTCATTTTCATATGTTATAAACTTTGAAAATATAATTATATTTAAAATTTTTTGAAATGTGAATAAAATATTTAGTTATAATAATTTTAATAATTATATATCATTTAAATTCAATATAAACAATTTTATTGATAGATATTATAATAATGATCAAATATTAAATTAATAAACTATTAATAATAAGATAGATATTAATTACAAAATATTTACAAAACCCAAATTGTTTAAAAATTAAAGTAAAAAATATTATTGGATAATAATTTTTAATTTTTATATTATTACTTCTTTTATAAGCGTATATATTTTTTTTTCTAAAAATAAATTATTTAAATTAATTTTGTCGCACTCATAATTTATTTTGTAATAAAATTTATTTAAAAATAATCTAATAAATAATTAAAATGAATATTTAAAATTATAATAAATTGAAATAAAAATTAGATTTCTTAAATATTAAGTAGTATATAGCTGTTTAATGGTTTATGTATTTAGGTATTACGGGCTTTAGAGTTTCCTGATTTAACTTGTGTATGCATTTAGTGGTTTATCGGTTTTATTTAAATATTAAAATAATAAAATATTTATTTTTATTAATTTTTATATTTTCATAGGTTATAACCTTTGAAAATATAATAATTTTTAAATTTTTTTCAAATGTGAATTCAATATTTAGTTATAATAATACTTATATTTATATATCATATAGATTCAATTTAAACAATATTATTGATAAATATTCTAAAAATGATCAAAAAATAAATTAATAATCTATTATTAATAAGATAGATATCAATTAAAATATAATTACATAACCTATAATGATTAAGAAGCAAAGCAAATTATATACTATATAATAATTTTTTTTAGTTTTTGCTTCTTTTTATAAGCTTATATATTTTTTAATGAAAAATAAATTATTTAAATTATATTTGTATCACTCATATTTTATTTTGTAATTAATATTTAAATAAATTATTTAAATTATATTTAAGGTTTACGAGTTTAAATGTTTAAGTATTTATTGGCTTTTGTGTTTAGGAGTTTATATGTTTAAGTGTTTAGGCTTTTAGTGGTTTATAAGTTTTATTTAAACAATGATATAGCAAAAAATTTATTTATATTATTTTTTCTATTTTTTGAAGATTATATCCTTTGAAAATATAATAATTTTTATATTTTTTTCAAATGTAAATATAATATTTATTTATAATAATCTTCATAATTATAATTCATTTAAATTCAATATAAATAATTATATTGCTAGATATTATAATTATGATCAAAAAATAAATTAATAAACTATTATAAATAAAATATTTATTATTTAAAAAGTATTTGCAAAATCTAAATTTATTCAAATCTAAGTAAAATATATTACTAAATAATAATTTTTTTTAATGTTTTGCTTTTTTTATAACATTATATTTTTGTTATTAAAAATAAATTATTTAAATTATATTTGTCTTACTCATAATTTATTTTGTAATTTTTAATTCTATAATAATAATCTACTAAATAATTAAAATGAATATTTAAAATTATAATGAATACCAATAAAATTTAGATTTATTATTTATTATTCAGGATATACCGGTTTAATGGTTTATGTATTTAGGTTTTTTGTGGTTTAGGAGTTTAGTTATTTAATTGTTTACCTCTTTAGTGATTTATAATTTTTTTAAAGAATGAAAAAACAAAAAATTTAATTTTTGAATTTTTTTTTAATTTTTGAAGGTTGTAACCTTTGAAAATATAATAATTTTTAATTTTTTTTAAATGTGAATATAATATTTAGATATATTAATCTTAATAATTATATATAATCTAAACTCAATATAAATAATTTTATTGATAGATATTATAATAATGATCAATAAATAAATTAATAAACTTGTATTTATAAGAATGATATAAATTAAAATATAATTGTAAAATCTAAAATGATTCAAAATCAAAATAAGAATTATTATTAAATAATAATTTTTTATTTTTAAAATTGTACCCCTTTTTATGATCATTTTTTTGATGAAAAATAAATTATTTTAATTATATATGTCGCACTAATAATTTATTTTATAATTAATATTTCTATAAAAATAGACTGATAAATAATTAAAATGAATATTTAAAATTATAATGAATACTAATAAAACTGAGATTTATGATTTATTATTTAGACTATACTAATTTAATATTTTAAGTATTTATGGGCTTCAGGGTTTAGGAGTTTAGTCATTTTAGTATTTAGTCATTTAGTGGTTTATAGGTTTTATATAAAAAATAAAATAACAAAAAATTTATTTTTGTTATTTTTTCTCATTTTTGAAGGTTATAACCTTTGAAAATTTAATAATTTTTAATTTTTTTTTTGAAAAGTGAATACAATATGAAGTTATAATAATCATAATAATTATATATAATATAAATTCAATATAAACTATTTTATTGATATTTATTATAATAATGATCATAAAAAAGTAATAACCAATTATTAATAAGATAAATATTATTTAAAATATATTTGCAAAACCTAAAATGACTCAAAATCAAAGTGAAATATTTTACTAAATATTAATTTTAAATTTTTAAATTTTTGTATCCATTTATAAGCTTATATATTTTTTGATGAAAAATAAATTATTTAAATTATATTTGTCTCACTAATAATTTATTTTTAAATTTATATTTCTATAAAATTAAACTAATAATAATTAAAATGTATATTTATAATTATAATGAATACTAATAAAAATGAGATATATGATTTATTACTTAGGGTATAACTTTTTAATTGTTTAAGTTTTTTGTGGTTTTGGGTTAAGGAGTTTATTGATTTATATGTTTACACATTTTCGTGTTTATAGGTTTTATTTAATCAATGAAATAACAAAAAATTTATTTTTTTGAATTTTCGTGATTTTCAAAGGTTATAACCTTTGAAAATATAATATTTTTTTAATAGTTCTAAAATATGAATACATTACTTAGTTAAAATAATCTAATAATTATATTTGTTTTAGATTCAATATAAAAAAATGTATTAATATATATTATGATAATGATCAAAAAATAAATTAATAAACTATTATTAATTAAGATAGTTATTTATTAAAATATATTTGCGGAACACAAAATAATTCAAAATCAAAGTAAATTATATTACTAAATAAAATTTTAATTTTTTGAAATTTTGTTTATTTTTATAATCTTATTTTTGTTTTCATAATAAATAATTTATTTAAAGTATATTTGTCTCACTCATTATTTATTTTGTAATTAATATTTCTATAAAAATAAACTAAAAAATAATTAAAATGAATATTTAAAATTATAATGAATACAAGTAAAAATGAGATTTATTATTTATTATTTAGGTTATATAGGTTTAATGGTTTAAGTATTTTGGGGGTTTTGGGGTTTATGAGTCTAGAGATTTAAATATTTAGGCATTTAGTGGTTTATAAGTTTTATTTAAATAATAAAATAATAAAAAATTATTTTTGTGATTTTTTATCATTTTTGAAGGTTATAACCTTTGAAATTATAATAATTTTTAAATTTTTTTAAAATATAAATATAATATTTAGTTATAATAACTTAATAATTATAAGTCATTTTAATTGAATATAAGTAATTTTATTGTTCGATATTATAAAAATGATCAATTAATAAATTAATAAACTATTATTAATAAGATTGATCGCAATTAAAATATAATTGCAAAACCTATATATAATGATTCAAATTCAAAGTAAATATATTAGTAAATAATAATTTTTTGTTTTTAAATTTTTATTCTTTATATAAGCTTATTTTTTTTTGATTAAAGATATATTATTAAAATTATATTTGTCTCACTCATTATTTATTTTGTGATTGATATTTCTATAAAAAATAAACTAATAAATAATTAAAATGAATATTTAAAATTATAATGAATACAAATTAAATTGAGATTTATGATTTATTATATTTGGTATACCGGTTTAATGGTTTGATTATTTAAAAGTTTGTTGTTTAGGAGTTTAGCAATTTGTGTTTTTAGGCATTTAGTGGTTTATAGCTTTTATTTATATAATAAAAAATTAAAATTCTATTTTTGATTTTTTCTGATTTTCTAAGGTTATAACCTTAGAAAATAAAATAATTTTTTAAAATTTTTTGAAATGTGAATGCCATGTATAATTATATTAATCCTACAAATTATTATCATATAATTCAATATAATTAAATTTAATGATATATATTATAATAATGATCAAAAATTAAATTAATAAACTATTATTAATAATATAAATATTAATTAAAATATATTTACATAACACAAAATGATTAAAAATCAAATAAAAATATATTACTAAATAATAATATTTAATTTTTATAATTTTACTTCTTTTTATAAGATTATATTTTTTTTATTAAAATAAATTATTTAAATAATATTTCTCTCAAAATTTATTTTGTAATTAATTTTTCTAAAAAATAAAACCAAAATAATTAAATTGAATATTTAAAATTATAATAAATAGAAATACAAATGGGATTTATTATTTATTAAGTAGTATATTGCTGTTAAAAGATTTATGTATTTAGGGGTTTCGGGATTTATGAGTTTACTGATTTAAGCAAGTAAGCATTTAATGATCTATAAGTTTTATTTAAAAAATGATATAACAAAAATTTTATTTTTTATTATTTTTTTTTCATTTTTAAAGGTTAACCTTTGAAAATATAATACTTTTTAAATTTTTTCAAAAGTGAATTCATATTTAGTTATAATAATCATTATATTTATATATCATATAAATTCAATATTAACTATTTTATTGATAAATATTCTAATAATGATCAAAAAATAAATTAATAATCTATTATTAATAAGATAGATATCAATTATATTATAATTACAAAACCTAAAATGATTTAGAAGCAAAGTAAAATATATTACAATATATTAATTTTTTGTTTTGAAATTTTTTTTCTTTTAAAAAGTTCATATATATTATTTTGATAAAAAATAATTTATATAAATTATATTTGTGTAACTCAAAATTTATTTTGTAATTAATATTTATATAAAAATAAACAAATAAATAATTAAATTTGAATATTTAAAATTAAAATGAAAAAAAATGAGATTTATTCTTTATTATTTAGGATATACCGGTTTAATTTAAATTAGATCTGTCTCACTAATAATTTATTTTGTAATTAATATTTCTATAAAAATAAACTGATAAATAATTAAAATAATAATTAAAATTATATTGAATAATTAAAATAATTTATTTTGTTCCTCTCTCAATTCTAGAATGATTGCTAAAGCTCTAAACAAAATAATAGAGCTTTTACTTTATCTCTATTATGTCTCATCATATTTGATGTTGAATCACTGGGCTATCAAAGGTAATTTGACTCATGTATGCTAACAGACTAAACCAAAGGTGTACCCCTATGTGTTGAAATAGCTAGTTGTTGAGGATGCTATTTATATTGATTATTGTAATTTCTTCTAAAATATCTCTCATGCACACACTCAAAGTAATTTTTTTAAAACATAGTTCACCTCAAAATAAATAACCACCTTGTAGCCTATTAGAACAAACTAGCCCCAGGGTGGTTTGAGCAGGGCAAGAAGTAAGGGCACTCTTTCAATCAAGAATCAAAAAATTATTTTATTGGCATATCTAAGCCTTTTTTGTATATCCTCGTGGATATGAAAAGTATCATTTCTTTCTTTTTATATTAAATGAGTTATGTATACTAGATCACAATACCCAAAAAGGTGTAAATGAATCATATTCAAATGTATAAAAGGTTTTAATCATTACTCAAAATATTAGTCTTGCATATTGACACTTGAGGTCACAAATCAAAGGAAAAAGCCATGGTGATATTTCAATCCCAAGAATTTTAGCTATATAAAGTTATAAAGAGTAGTACTCGAGCTTTAACTATTTCTAGGGTCATGATTTTTGCTCTTGAGGAATGTCCAAAGTGACAATCATTCCTAGTGCAAAGACTTTGCAATATAAAGATAAAATGCACAAGCTATGATCATATCCAATAATGTGACCCAGTATTATAGTGATTAAATACGTATTCATGATCATTCTTAGTGCCATAACAATATGTTCAACAAAGAGACACAAGTTATGGCATATTCTCATCGATATGATTTTGAGTTCTAGAGACAAAATATACAATCATGACCATTGCTAATGCTACAATAATCTAAAGCAAGAAAGAGACTAAATCCATAACTCACCCCTTCAGTCATTACTTTGTGTTACATATACAAAAAGATAAATCTATGACATTCCTAAAAGTTTTGAATTTCAATTTAAATTTAACACTTAGTCATTTGATTATAAACGTGCAAACATGATATTTAGGATTTAGGGTTTATGGACTAGGGTTATAGTTTATGGTTTAAGGTTTAGGATTTAAAGTTTAGGGTTTATGGTTTTTTTTTTTTTTTGGAAAATACACACTTTACTTATTATTTAGGCACACAACTTACAAGAGACTAAAAAGCTGACTAATTTAGGTCAGACCACCAAATCCTATGCACCTTAATGATTCTATGCATAAAATACATAAAAAAACATAATGCTTAATAATTCCAAGCGTACGAATACAACTAAATCACCTGGCATTCCCGGACATCAAAGTTGGCATTTAGTCATTATGCGAACTGCGTCCTTTCCATTCGGATTTGTCCAAGCCTTTTTGAGGAACCTGAATGATGCACCATATTAAAATTATGCAAATATAAGATTGTGCATGTGTGTAACATGCAGTATCAAGCATTAACCTATGTCATTGCTATGCAATGGAATACATGTAAAACTGAATACCCATAAATCCACAAGTCCATATCTACGGCACTTTGTCAATTCATTCTCAACTCTGAGTTTCACATTCTTTTGCTCCAATGATCCTCAAAAGAGTATCTCTTGGGTTAGAATGCTTCCTCCTCTAGCTCCAAGAAGTGGCTGTATTTTGCACCGAGAAAATATAAAAAAAATATGCATGTATCGGTGTGCATGTGTGATGAGGTCCATCTCATAGTCTAATTATCTACGTGTACAACCAAGCTAGAATACAAGTAAAATTACACAATGCTATAAAGATGGGTCTTCTGCTCCCGAGATTGTAGAATCACCTAATGTGTATTTACAAAATGCATTAATAGGCCCCACTTAAAGATTCTCATGGGTCCAGTTGTCCTCATTGCATGCTTCATAGAGAACAGACAAGAATTGTGTGTGAGTATGTCATGATCCATCTCTACAAGTACATGGTGCATACAAAGTCCAAAATACAATAAGACTACAAACATATACTACAAGTTTGAATCTTTCGCTTACTTGTGGCTGGTCTGGACTCCATTACTTACTGGCCCTATTTGGTGATGCTTCGGATTTTGCCGGCTCTCCAATTAATCATGGATTACCCACTACTCCTATTGGGCGACTGGTAGGGTGGCCCTCTATGCTGCCTGATGCGGCTAGTGGGACCCACTCCTAGCTACTACTGGGTTTACTCCCTACCACATTACTCGGTCTCATCAGTTGTCTAAATGTTATCATCCCTGCTTGCTAGTGGGGCCCTCTACAAGCTGGTGGCACATACTTCTGGCTACTTCTAGGACTTGCTGGCCCCACTAAATGCTACACCAAAATGGAAAAGAATATGTGCATGTGTGTATTATGGTTCGTCACTATGTGTGTGCGGTATAGCAGTATCAGTGTTTAGGAGTTTAGTAATTTAAGTATTTAGGTATTTTGTGGTTTATAGGCTTTATTTTAATAATTAAATAACAAAAACATTATTTTTATGATTTTTTCTCATTTTCAAGGTTATAATCATTAAAAATATTATAATTTTTAATTTTTTTCAAATGTTAATACAATATTTAATTATAATAATCATCAAAATTAAATATCATGTAAATTCAATATAAATAATTTTATTGATCGATATTATAATACTGATCATAAAATAGATTAATAAACTATTATTAATAAGATAGATATTAATTAAAATATATTTGCTAAACCTAAAACGATTCAAAATCAAAGTAAAATATATTACTAATAATAATTTTTTAATTTTAAATTTTTGATTCTTTTTATAAGCTATAAATTTTTTTGAAGAAGATAAATTAATTAAATTATATTTGTCTCATTCATAATTTTTTTTTGCAATTAATATTTCTATAAAAATAAACTAATAAATAATTAAAATTAATATTGAAATTATAACGAATACTAATAAACGTGAGATTTATGATTAATTATTTCGGGTATACCAATTTAATGGTTTAAGTTTTTAGGAGTTTAGTAGTTTAGTGATTTAAGTGTTTAGGCATTTAGTAGTTTATATGTTTTATTTAAATAATGAAATAATAGAAAATTATTTTTCAAATTTTTTATCAATTTTGAATGTTATAACATTTATAAATATAATAATTTTTAATTTTTTTTCAAATGTGAATACAATATTTAGTTATAATAAACTTAATAATTATATATCATGTAAATTAAAAATAAACAATTTTATTGATAGATATTAATAAACTAAATCTAAATATAAATATAATAATGATCAAAAAATAAATTTATAAACTATTATTTATTGATAGATATTTAAATATTATTTATAAATACATAAACCTTTAAAGATGGTTTAATTGTTTAAGTATTTAAGGGTTCTGGGTTTTAGGGTTTAGGATTTTAATGATTTAAGCATTTAGGCATTTAGTAGTTTATAGGTTTTATAATAACAATAAAATAACAAGAAATTTATTTTTGTGATTTTATCTCATTTTCAAAGATGATAACCTTTAAAAATATAATAATTTTTAAATTATTTTTAAATGTAAATATAATATTTAGTTATAATAATCCTTATAATTATATATCATGTAAATTCAATATAAACAATTTTTATTGAAAAATATTCGAATAAAGATCAAAAAATAAATTAATAATCTATTATTAATAAGATAGATATCAATTAAAATATAATTACAAAACCTAAAATGATTCAGAAGCAAAGCAAAATATATTAATATATAATAATTTTTTGTTTTTAAATTTTTTTTTCTTTCAAAAAGTTTATCTATAATTTTTTGATGAAAAATAATATATATAAATTATATTTGTCTAACTCAATTTATTTTGTAATTAATATTTATATATAAATAAACAAATAAATATTTAAAATGAATATTTAAAATTATAATAAAAAAATAAGATTTATTATTTATTATTTAGGGATACTGGTCTAATTTAAATTAGATCTGTCTCTCTAATAATTTATTTTATAATTAATATTTCTATAAAAATAAACTGATAAATAATTAAAATAAAAATTAAAAATTATATTGAATAAAAATTAAAATGATATTTAAGATTTATTATTATTGTATACCAGTTTAATGGTTTAAGTATTTAGAGGTTTTGTCGTTAGGAGTTTAGCAATTTATGTTTTTAGGCTTTTAGTGGTTTATAGGTTTTATATAAAAAAATAATATAACAAACAAATTTTCTAAAATTTGTTATCATTTTCATAAGTTATAACCTTTGAAAATATAATAATATTTACAATTTTTTGAAATTTGAATGCAATTTTTAGTTATAATAATATTAATTATTATATATCATATAAATTCAATATAAACAATTTTATTGATTGATAATATAATAATGATCAAAAATTAAATTAATAAACTATTAATAAAAAGATAGATATTAAAATAAAAAATATTTACAAAACCCAAATTGATTCAAAATTAAAGTAAAATATATTACTGGATAATAATTTTTAATTTTTAAATTTTTACTTCTTTTATAAGTGTATATATTTTTTTATTAAAAATAAATTAATTAAATTATATTAGTAGCACTCATACTTTATTTTGTAATAAATATTTCTATAAAAATAAACTAATAAATAATTAAAATGAATATTTAAAATTATAATAAATAGAAATAAAAATTAGATTTATTAATTATTAAGTAGTATATAGCAGTTTAATGGTTTATGTATTTAGGCATTTCGTGGTTTAGGAGTTTACTGATTTAACTGTGTATGCATTTAGTGGTTTATAGTTTTTAATTAAAAAAATAAAAAAAATTATTTTTAATATTTTTTGATATTTTCAAAGGTTATAACCGTTGAAAATATAATAATTTTAAAATTTTTTTCAAATATGATATCAATATTTAGTTATAATAATCATTATATTTATATTTCATATAAATTCAATATAAATAATTTTATTTATAAATATTCTAATAATTATCAAAAAATAAAATAATAATCTATAATTAATAAGATAGATATCAATTAAAATATAATTACAAAACAAAAAATGATTAAGAAGCAAAGCAAAATATATTACTATATAATAATTTTTTGTTTCGAAATTTCTTTTTCTTTTAAAAAGTTTATCAATATTTTTTTGATGAAAAATAATTTATATAAATTATATTTGTCTAACTCATAATTTATTTTGTAATTAATATTTATATAAAAATAAACAAATAAATATTAAAATGAATATTTAAAATTATAATAAAAAAATGATATTTATTCTTTATTATTTAGGGTATACCAGTTTAATTTAAATTATATCTATCTTACTAATAATTTATTTTGTAATTAATATTTCTAAAAAAATAAACTGTTAAATAATTAAAATAAAAATTTAAAAATATCAAAAAAATTATTTTTGATATTTTTTAACATTTTCAAAGGTTATAACATTTGAAAATATAATAATTTTAAATTTTTTTCAAATGTAAATATAATATTAAGTTATAATAATCTTAATAATTATAAGTCATTTAAATTCAATATAAATAATTATATTGCTAGATATTATAATATTGATCAAAAAAAATTTAATAAACTATTATTAATAAGATAGATATTATTTAAAATATATTTGCAAAATCTAAATTTATTCAAAATCAAAGTAAAATATATTACTAAATAATAATTTTTTTTAATGTTTTACTTTTTTTATAAGTTTATATTTTAGTTTTTAAAAATAAATTATTTAAATTATATTTGTCTTACTCATAATTTATTTTGTAATTTATAATTCTATAATAATAAACTAATAAATATTTAAAATGAATATTTAAAATTATAATGAATACAAATAAAATTGAGATTTATTATATATTATTCAGGATATACCGGTTTAATGGTTTATGTATTTAGGTGTTTTGTGGTTTAGGAGTATATTGATTTATTGTTTAACCTTTAGTGATTTATAGTTTTTATTTAAAGAATGAAAAAAAAATTAATTTTTTGATTTTTAAAATTTTTGAAGGTTATAACCTTTGAAAATATAATAATTTTTAATTTTTTTTAATGTGAATATAATATTTAGTTATAATAATCATAATAATTTTGTATTTTGTAAACTAATTATAAATAATTTTATTAATAGATATTATAATAATGATCAATAAATTAATAAATAAACTAGTATTAATAAGAATGATATAAATTAAAATATAATTGTTAAATCTAAAATGATTCAAAATAAAAATAAGATATATTAGAAAAAAATAATTTTTTATTTTTAAAATTTTGCCTCTTTTTATAAGCATATATATTATTTTTGATGAAAAATAAATTATTTAAATTATATCTTTCTCACTAATAATTTATTTTGTAATTAATATTTCAATAAAAATAAACTGATAAATAATTAAAATGAATATTTAAAATTATAATGAATACTAATAAAAATTAGAATTATGATTTTTTATTTAGACTATACTAATTTAATGTTTTGAGTATTTATGAGCTTCAGGGGATTAGGAGTTTAGTCATTTTAGTATTTAGACATTTAGTGGTTTATAGGTTTTATTTAAAAAATAAAATAAAGAAAAAGTATTTTTGTTATTTTTTCTCATTTTTGAAGGTTATAACCTTTGAAAATATAAGAATTTTTAATTTTTTTTTCGAAAAGTGAATACAATATGAAGTTAAAAATCATAATAATTATATATCATATAAATTCAATATAAATTATTTTATTGGTATATATTATAATAATGATCATAAAAAAATAATAAACAATTATTAATAAGATAAATATTGTTTTAAATATATTTGCAAAACCTAAAATGATTCATAATCAAAGTGAAATATTTTATTAAATATTAATTTTAAATTTTTAAATTTATGTATCCATTTATATACTTATATATTTTTTGATGAAAAATAAATTGTTTAAATTATATTTGTCTCACTAATAATTTATTTTTTAATTTATATTTCTATAAAATAAACTAATAAATAATTAAGATGTATGTTTAAAATTATAATGAATACTAATAAAAATGAGATTTATTATTTATTATATATAGTATACCAGTATAATGATTAAATTATTTAGGGGTTTTGTCGTTTAGAAGTTTAGCAATTAATGTTTTTAGGCATTTAGTGTTTTATAGGTTTTATTTATATAATAAAAATAAAAAAAAATTTTAAATTTTTTGAAATGTGAATACCATGTATAATTATATTAATCATACTAATTATATATCATATAAATTAAATATTAACAATTTTAATGATAGATATTTTAATAATGATCAAAAATTAAATTAACAAACTATTATTAAAAATCTAAATATTAATTAAAATATATTTACATAACACAAAATGATTCAAAATCAAATCAAAATATATTACTAAATAATAATATTTAATTTTTAAATTTGTCCTTCTTTTTTTAAGCTTATATTTTGTTTTGATTAAATATAAATTATTTAAATATTATTTGTCTAATTCAAAATTTATTTCGAATTCCTTTTTCTAAAAAATTTAACTATAAATAATTAAAATGAATATTTAAAATTATAATCAATAGAAATATAAATGAGATTTATTATTTAATAAGTAGTATATAGATGTTAAAAGGTTTATGTATCTAGGGGTTTCGGGATTTATGAGCTTACTGATTTAAGTAAGTAAGCATTTAATGATCTATAGGTTTTATTTAAAAAATGAAATAACAAAAAATTTATTTTTATTATTTTTTCTCATTTTTTAAGGTTATAACCTTAGAAAGAATCGGGACTCAGAGATTTAGTAGGGCTGCTCACGGGGTTTAAAAGTTTACTGCTTTAACTTTATTTGCATTTAGTAGGGCTGCTCACGAGACTCAGGGATTTGCGACATGACCCTAAGTCTTGTCCTGAAAGAATCGGGACTGAGAAAAATCGTTTGACTTTGACTTTTCTCGTCTCATTCTGTCACGTATTTTTTTTTGGGATGGTTCTGGTTCTTAAGCAATATCCATCCCGAGAACCGTCCCATCCAAAAAAACTAATACTAGAACCAGTAATATATATATATATATATATAACATGAAGATGCCACCAATTCTGCTACTCCCCATCCAATTCCAATGCACCTATTGCTGTTCCGACGAGTTCCAGGTCACCTCACACCATTCCAGCCATTTTCAGTTAGATCCACCCCTTGTCCGTCGCACTTTTGGTTGCCTCTACCGTGTCCCAGATGCCACCAGCCTTTTGGTTTGTTTTTCTGACGAGAATTAAGTGATTAATTATTATTATTATGTGTTTCAGTCAGTTTTGTTGAGTATTAGTTGTGGTGTTGTGGTTGGGTCGAATGAGTGGGATGAATGTGTTACGATCAGTTTTGTAGAGCTTGCTTGTTTGAAATATTTATATGTATTTATGCTTAACATATCACATTAATTAATGGTAATGCAGATGGCACAATCCAGTGGTAAACAAAAAATACAATAAATTGAAGATGATAACATCTCAAATGATGAAAGTACTGGTAAATCCAATCATCATCCTTTCACGAACCCTCCTATTGTTACGGTAGGTCCTCAATACCAAATGTAAAAGAAAGTCATGGTACATCTGAACCTCAAGCTCATAAAAAGTATAAGTCTGCTATTTGGGAAACTTATGAGATATTAGTTGATTCAGAGGGAAATGAAACTGGTATGGTAGCTTGTATATGGTGTAGGAAAGAATATTTGGCAAAAAGTGATCATTCGGGTTTATGGAAATACTTGAGAGAGACTTGTAGGAAATTTCCACACAAAAAAGAATTAATAGAAGCTCACAAAGGTAAAGACAAGTCACAATCTTTGTTGAGTTTCACTAAAGGTACTAGTTCAGAGGATAACAAATTAACTTGTTGGTAATTTGATCAATAACTAGTTAGGGAGGCTTTGGTGAAAATGATAATAAAAGATGAATTGTCTTTTTGTTTTGTTGAGAGGGATGAGTTTAAGGAGTTTTGTGAAGTTAGTGTGCCTCAATTTATTTTTATTATTTTTTGATATTTCCAAAGGTTATAACATTTGAAAATATAATAATTTTTAAATTTTTTTCAAATGTGAATTCAATATTTAGTTATAATAGTCATTATATTTATATATCATATAAATTCAATATAAACAATATTATTGATAAATATTCTAAAAATGATCAAAAAATAAATTAATAATCTCCTATTAATAAGATAGATATCAATTAAAATATAATAAAAAAACCTAAAATGATTTAGAAGAAATGAAATATATTACTTTATAATAATTTGTTGTTTTGAAATTTTTTTTATTTTAAAAAGTTTATCCATATTTTTTTGATGAAAATTAATTTATATAAATTATATTTGTCTAACTCATACTTTATTTTTTAATTAATATTTATATAAAAATAAACAAATAAATAATTAAAATGAATATTTAGAATTATAATTAAAAAGAAAATATTGAGATTTATTCTTTATTATTTTGGGTATACCAGTCTAATTTAAAATAGATCTGTCTCATTAATAATTTATTTTGTAATTAATATGTCTATAAAAATAAACTGATAACTAATTAAAATAAAAATATAAAATTATACTGAATAAAAATTACAATGAGATTTATGAATTATTATTAATGTATACCAGTTTAATATTTAAAATATTTGAAGGTATTTTCGTTTATGACTTTAGCGATTTATGTTTTTAGGCATTTAGTGGTTTATAGTTTTTATTTAAACAATGAAATAAAAAAAATTATTTTTGATATTTTTTCACATTTTCAAAGGTTATCACCTTTGAAAATATAATAATTTTAAAATTTTTTAAATATGTGAATACAATATTTAGTAATAATAATCATTATAATTATATATAATATAAACTAAATATAAACAATTTTTTTGATAGATATGATATCAATTATCAAAAAATAAATTAATATGCTATTATTAATATGTTAGATATAAATTAAAATATAATTGCAAAACCTAAAAATTTTCAAAATCCAAGTAAAATTTATTACTAAATAATAATTTATTTTTTAGTTTTTGCTTCTTTTTATCAGCTCATTTTTTTTGATGAAAAATAAATTATTTAAATTATATTTTTATCACTCATAATTTATTTTGTAATTATTATTTTAATAAATTATTTAAATTATATTTAATGATTACGAGTTTAAAGGTTTAAGTATTTAGGAGATTTTGTGTTTATGAGTTTAGAGGTTTAAGTGTTTATGCATTTAGTGGTTTATAAGTTTTATTTAAACAACGATATAAAAAAAATTATTTTTATTATTTTTTTAATTTTTGAAGGTATAACCTTTGAAAATATAATAATTTTTAAATTTTTTTCAAATGTAAATATAATATTAAGTTATAATAATCTTAATAATTATAAGTCATTTAAATTCAATATAAATAATTACATTGCTAGATATTATAATAATGATCAAAAAAATGTAATAAACTATTATTAATAAGATAGATATTATTTAAAATATATTTGCAAAATCTAAATTTATTCAAAATCGAAGTAAAATATAATACTTAATAATAATTTTTTTAATGTTTTGCTTTTTTTATAACTTTATATTTTTGTTATTATAAATAAATTATTTAAATTTATTTGATTTACTCATTATTTATTTTGTAATTTATAATTCTATAATAATAAAGTAATAAATAATTAAAATAATTATTTCAAATTATAATGAATACAAATAATTATAGGCATATATATTTTTTTGATGAAAAATAAATTATTTAAATTATATCTGTCTCACTAATAATTTATTTTGTAATTAATATTTCTATAAAAATAAATTGATAAATAATTAAAATGAATATTTACAATTATAATGAATACTAATAAAAATATATATATGATTTATTATTTAGGGTATACCAATTTAATGGTTTAAGTTTTTTGTAGTTTCGGGGTTAAGGAGTTTATTGATTTATATGTTAGCACATTTAGGTGTTTATAGGTTTTATTTAATCAATGAAATAACAAAAATTTTTTTTTTATAAATATTCGTGATTTTCAAAGTTTATAACCTTTGAAAATATAATAATTTTTAATAGTTCTAAAATATGAATACAATACTTAGTTATAATAATCTTAATAATTATATTTGATGTAAATTCAATATAAAAAATTTTATTAATATATATTATTTTGATGATCAAAAAATAAATTAATAAACTATTATTAATAAGATAGATTTTAATTAAAATATATTTGCAGAACCCAAAATAATTCAAAATCAAATTAAATTATATTACTAAATAAAATTTTAAATTTTTGAAATTTTGTTTATTTTTATAAGCTTATATTTTTTTTCATAAAAAATAATTTATTTAAATTATATATGCCTCACTCATTATTTATTTTTTAATTAATATTTCTATAAAAATAAACTAAAAAATAATTAAAATGAATATTTAAAATTATAATGAATACAAATAAATATGAGATATATTATTTATTATTTAGGTTATATAGGTTAAATGGTTTAAGTATTTAGGGGGTTTTGGGGTTTAGGAGTCTAGAGATTTAAATGTTTAGGCATTTAGTGGTTTATATTTTTATTTAAATAATAAAATAATAAAAAAATTATTTTTTGGATTTTTTATCATTTTTAAAGGTTATAACCTTTGAAAATATAATAATTTTTAAATTTTTTTAAAATGTAAATATAATATTTAGTTATAATAATCTTAATAATTATAAGACATTTAAATTCAATATATGTAATTTTATTGTTAGATATTATAAATTGATCAAATAATAAATTAATAAACTATTCTTAATAAGATTGATAGCAATTAAAATATAATTGCAAAACCTATATATAATGATTCAAAATCAAAGTAAAATATATCACTTAATAATAATTTTTTGTTTTTAAATTTTTACTCCTTTTTATAAGCTTATTTTTTTTGATTAAAAATAATAAATAATATATCTCTATTTTATTTGTATTCATTATAGTTTTAAATATTCATTTTAATTATTTATTAGTTTATTTTTATAGAATTATAAATTAAAAATAAATAATGAGAAAGACAAATATAATTTATATAATTTACTTTTAATAAAAAAAATTTAAACTTATAAAAAGAAGCAAAACATCAAAAAAATTATTATTTAGTAATATCTTTTATTTTGATTTTGAATAAATTTACATTTTGAAAATATATTTTAAATAAAATCTTTCTTATTAATAATAGTTTATTGATTTATTTTTTGATCATTAATATAATATCTATCAATATAATTGTTTATATTGAATTTATATAATATATAATTATTAATATTATCAAAACTAAATATAGTATTCACATTTAAAAAAAATTTAAAAATTGTTATATTTTCAAAGGTTATAACCTTCAAAATTGATAAAAAATAACAGAATTAATTTTTTGTTATATCATTGTTTAAATAAAACTTATAAACCATTAAATGCCTAAACACATAAATCTCTAAACTCCTAAACCCCGAAGCCCCTAAATACTTAAACCTTTAAACTGGTAAACCTTAAATATAATTTAAATAATATATTGAAATAATAATTACAAAATAAATTATGAGTAATACAAATATAATTTAAAAAATTTATTTTTCATCAAAAAAATATATAAGCTTATAAAAAGAAGCAAAAACAAAAAAACAAAAATTATTATTTAGTAATAAATTTTACATAGTTTTTGAATCATTTTAGGTTTTTTAATTTATATCTATCATATTAATAATAGCATATTAATTTATTTTTTGATAATTGATATCATATCTATCAATAAAATTGTTTATATTTAGTTTATATTATATATAATTATAATAATTATTATTACTAAATATTGTATTCACATTTTTAAAAAATATAAAATTATTATATTTTCAAAGGTTATAACCTTTGAAAATGTGAAAAAATATCAAACATATTTTTTTTGTTATTTCATTGTTTAAATAAAACCTATAAACCACTAAATGACTAAAAACATAAATCGCTAAACTTTTAAACGACAAAACCTCTTAATACTTAAACTATTAAACTGGTAAACATTAATAATAATTCATAAATCTCATTTTAATTTTTATTGAGTATAATTTTAAATTTTTATTATAATTATTTATCAGTTTATTTTTATAGAAATATTAATTAAAATATAAATTATTAGTAAGACTGATCTATTCTAAATTAAAATAGTATCCCTAAATAATAAATAATAAATCTCATTTTTTTCCATTATAATTCTAAATATTCATTTTAATTATTTATTTCTTTATTTATATAAAAATATTAATTACAAAATAAATTGAGATAGACAAAAATAATTTATATAAATTATTTTTCATCAAAAATTTATAGATAAACTTTTTAAAAGAAAAAAAATTTTCAAAACAAAAAATTCTTATATAGTAATATATTTTGCTTTGCTTCTGAATCATTTTAGGTTTTGTAATTATATTTTAATTGATATCTATCTTATTAATAATAGATTATTAATTTATTTTTTGATCATTATTAGAATATTTATCAATAAAATTGTTTATATTGAATTTACATGATATATAATTATAAAGATTATTATAACTAAATATTATATTTACATTTGAAAATAATTTAAAAATTATTATATTTTTAAATGTTATCATCTTTGAAAATTAGATAAAATCACAAAAATAAATTTCTTGTTTTTTTATTGTTTATAAAAAACCTATAAACTACTAAATGCCTAAACGCTTAAATCATTAAACTCCTAAACCCCAAAACCACAAAACCCTTAAATAGTTAAACATTTAAACCTTCTTTAAAGATTTATGTATTTATAAATAATCTATAAATACCTATCAATAAATAATAGTTTATTAATTTATTTTTTGATCATTATTATATTTATATTTATATTTAGTTTATTAATATCTATCAATATAAATTGTTTATTTTTAATTTACATGATATATAATTATTAAGTTTATTATAACTAAATATTGTATTCACATTTGAAAAAAATTTAAAAATATTTATTATATTTATAAAGGTTATAACCTTCAAAATTGATAAAAAATTTGAACAATAATTTTTCTGTTATTTCATTATTTAAATAAAACATATAAACTACTAAATGCCTAAACACTTAAATCACTAAACTCCTAAACTCCTAAATACTTAAACCATTAAACCGGTATATCCTAAATAATTAATCATAAATCTCATTTTTATTTGTATTCATTATAATTTTAATATTCATTTTAATTATTTATTAGTTTATTTTTATAGAAATTTTAATTGCAAAATAAAATTATGAATGAGACAAATATAATTTAAATAATTTATCTTCATCAAAAAAATTTATAAGCTTATAAAAAAATTAAAATAATCAAAATAAAAAATTATTATTTAGTAATATATTTTACTTTGATTTTGAATCGTTTTAGGTTTTGCAAATATATTTTAATTAATATCTATCTTATTAATAATAATTTATTAATCTATTTTATGATCAGTATAATAATATCGATCAATAGAATTATTTATATTGAATTTACATGATATTTAATTTTTATGATTATTATAATTAAATATTGTATTAACATTTGAAAAAAAATTAAAAATTATAATATTTTCAATGGTTATAACCTTGAAAATGAGAAAAAATCATAAAATAATTTTTTTGTTATTTAATTATTTAAATATAACCTATAAACCACAAAATACCTAAATACTTAAATTACTAAACTCCTAAACCCTGATACTGGTGCACCACACACACATAGCGATGGACCACAGTACACACGTGTACATATTCTTGTCCATTTTGGTGTAGCATTTAGAGGGGCCAGCAAGTCCTGGAAACAGCCAGATGTATGGGCCACCAGCTTGTAGAGGGCACCACTAGCAAGCCGGGATGATAACATTAAGACAACTGACGAGACCGAGGCAAAGTGGTCGGGAGTAAACCCAGGAGTAGCTAGGAGTAGGTCCCAATAGCCCTATCAGGCAGCATAGAGGGCCTCCCAACTATCATCCAACAGGAGTAGAAGGTAATCCATGATTAATTAGAGAGCTAGCAAAATCCGATGCATCATCAAGCATGGCCAGCAAGCAATGGAGTCCAGACCAGCCACACGGGAGCGAAAGATTCAAACTTGTAGTTTATGTTTGTAGCCTTATTTGTATTTTGGACTTTGTATGCACCATGTACTTGTAGAGACGGATCATGACACACACACACACACAATCTTGTCTGTTCTCTATGTAGCATTCAATGAGGGCAACTGGACCCATGAGTATCTTTAAGTGGGGCCCACTAATGCATTTTGTAAATACACATTATGCGATGCTACAATTCCGGGAGTAGTAGACCCATCTTTATAGCATTTTATAATTTTACTTGTATTCTAGCTTGGTTGTACGCGTAGATAATTAGACTATGAGATGTGCCTCATCACACATGCACACCGATCATGCATATCTTTTGATATTTTGTCGGTGCAACATACAGCCACTTCATGGAGCGCGAGGAGGAAGTATTCTAACCCAAGAGATACTCTTTTGAGGATCATTGGAGCAAAAGAATGTGGAATTCAGAGGTTAGAATGAATTGACAAAGTGCCGTAGATATGGACTTGTGGATATATGTGTTTTCACTTTTACATGTATTTCATTGAATAGCAATAACATAGGCAAGCGCTTGATGCCGCATGTAACACACATGCACAATCTTATATTTGCATAGTTTTAATATGGTGCATCATTTAGGTTCCTCCAAAAGGCTGGGTCAAATCCGAATGGAAAGGACGTAGTGCGCATAATGACTTCAATGCCAACTCTGAAGACTGAGAATGCCAGGTGATTTTAGTTGTATTCGTACGCTTGGAATTATTTGGCATTATGTTTTTTTATGTATTTTATGCATAGAATCATTAAGGTGCATAGGATTTGGTGGGCTGGCCTAAATTAGTCAGCTTTTTAGTCTCTTGTAAGTTGTGTGCCTAAATGATAAATAAAGTGTGTATTTTCCAAAAAAAAAAAAAAAAAAACCATAAACCCTAAACTTTAAATCATAAACCTTAATCCATAAACTATAACCCTAATCCATAAACCCTAAATCCTAAATCTCATGTTTTGCACTTTTATAATCAAATGACTAAGTGTTAAATTTAAATTGAAATTCACAACTTTTAGGAATGTCACAGATTTATCTTTTTTTATATGTAACACAAAGTCATGACTCAAGGGGTGAGTTATGGATTCAGTCTCTTTCTTGATTAAGATTATTGTAGCATTAGCAATCGTCATGATTGTCTAATTTGTCTCTAGAACACAAAATCATATCGATGAGAATATGTCATAACTTGTGTCTCTCTGTTGAACATATTGGTATGGCACTAAGAACGAACTTGAATACAAATTTAATCACTATAATACTGGGTCATAGTATTGGACATGACCATAGCTTGTGCATTTTATCTTTATATTGCAAAGTCATTGCACTAGGAATGATTGTACCTTTGGACATTCCTCAAGAGCAAAAGTCATGACCCTAGAAATAGTTAAAGCTAGAGTACTACTCTTTATAACTTTCTATATCTAAAATTCTTGGGATTGAAAATATCACTATGGCTTTTTCCTTTGATTTGTGACCTCAAGTGTAATATGCAAGACTAATATTTTGAGCAATGATTAAAACATTTTATATATTTGAATATGATTCATTTACACCTTTTTGGGTATTGTGAGCTTGCATACATAACTCATTTAATATAAAAAGAAAGAAATGATACTTTTCATATCCATGAGGATATAAAAAAAAGGCTTAGACATGCCAATAAAATAATTTTTTGATTCTTGATTGAAAGAGAGCCCATACTTCTTGCCCTGCTCAAACCACCCTGGGGCTAGTTTGTTCTAATAGGCTACAAGGTGGTTATTTTTTTAGAGGTGAACTATGTTTTAAAAAAATTGCTTTGAGTGTGTGCATGAAAGATATTTTAGAAGAAATTACAATAATCAATATAAATTGCATCCTCAACAACTAGCTATTTCAACACATAGGGGTACAACTTTGGTTTAGTCTGTTAGCATACATGAGTCAAATTACCTTTGATAGCCCAGTGATTCAACATCAAATTTGATGAGACAAAATGGAGATAAAGTAAAAGCTCCTATTATTTTGGTTAGAGCTTTAGCAATCATTCTAGAGTTGAGAGAGGAACAAAATAAATTATTTTAATTATTCAGTATAATTTTAATTTTTATTTTAATTATTTATCATTTTATTTTTATAGAAATATTAATTACAAAATAAATTATTAGTGAGACATATCTAATTTAAATTAAACCGGTATTTCCTAAATAATAAAGAATAAATCTCATTTTGTTTTCATTTTAATTTTAATATTCAAATTTAATTATTTATTTGTTTATTTTTATATAAATATTAATTACAAAATAAATTATAAATTACAAAAATATAATTTATATAAATTATTTTTCATTAAAATAATATAGATAAACTTTTTAAAAGAAAAAAAAATATCAAAACAAAAAATTATTATATAGTAATAATTTTTTATTTGATTCTGAATCATTTTAGGTTTTGTAAATATATTTTAATTGATATCTATATTATTAATAATAGATTATTAAGTTATTTTTTCATCATTATTAGAATATTAATCAATAAAAATGTTTATATTGAATTTATATGATATATAAATATAATGATTATTATAACTAAATATTATATTCACTTTTGAACAAAATTTTAAAATTATTATATTTTCAAAGATTATAATCTTTGAAAATGTGAAAAAATAAAAAAAAATAAATTTTTTGTTATTTCATTTTTTAAATTAAACCTATAGATCATTAAATGCTTTCTTACTTAAATCAGTAAACTCATAAATCACGAAACCCCTAAATACATAAACCTTTTAACAGCTATATACTACTTAATAAATAATAAATCTCATTTTTATTTCTATTTATTATAATTTTAAATATTAATTTTAATTATTTATAGTTTAATTTTTTAGAAAAATTAATTACGAAAT
>JAREIK010001924.1:46751-92614 GCA_029783825.1 Sapria himalayana
TATATATCTTATTAATAATAGTTATTAATTTATTTTTCGATAATTATATAATATATATTAATAAAATTTTTTATATTAAATTTACATCAAATATAATTATTAAGATTATTATAACTAAGTATTGCATTCATATTTTAGAAATATTAAAAAATTATTATTTTCAAATTTAATAACCTTTGAAAATCATGAAATTCATAAAAATAATTTTTGTTATTTCATTGATTAATAAAACCTATAAGCACTGAATGTGCAAACATATAAATCATAAGTACTTTTTAACCCCAAAACCACAAAAAAACTTAACCAGTAAAAAGGTATACCCTAAATAATATAATATAAATCTTTTTATTATATTCATTATAATTTATAAATATTCATTTTAATTATTATCATTTATTTTTATAGAAATATTAATTACAAAAATAAATATTAGTGAGACAGATAGAGTTAAAATAATTACTTTTTCATCAAAAAAATATATGTGCTCATAAATGAGGCAAAATTTTTAAAATAAAAAATTATTATTTAGTTATATATCTTATTTTGATTTTGAATCATTTTACATTCTACAATTATATTTTAATTTATATAATTCTTATTAATACTAGTTTATTAATTTATTTATTGATCATTATTATAATATCTATTAATAAAATTATTTATATTTAGTTTACATTTAATATAATTATTATGATTATAATAACTAAATATTATATTCGCATTTAAAAAGATTTAAAATTATTATATTTTCAAAGGTTACAACCTTCAAAAAATTGAATTTTTTGTTTTTTAATTCTTTAGATAATAACTATAAATCACTAAAGGTCTAAACACTTAAATCACTAAACTCCTAAACCCAAAAACACCTAAATACTAAAATCATTAAACCTATATATCCTGAAAAATAAATAACAAATCTCAATTTTATTTGAATTCTATATAATTTTAAATAATTATTTATTAGTTTATTATTATAGAATTATAAATTACAAAATAAATAATGAGTAAGATAAATTAATTTAAATAATTTATTTATAATAACAAAAATATAAAGTTATAAAAAAAGCAAAACATTAAAAAAATTATTATTAAGTAATATATTTTACTTGATTTTGAATAAATTTAGATTTTCCAAATATATTTTAAATAATATCTATCTTATTAATAATAGTTTATTACATTTTTTTGATCATTATTATAATATCTAGCAATGTAATTATTTATATTGGATTTAAATTACTAATAATTATTAAGATTATTATAAATAAATATTATTTTTTCATTTGAAAAAAATTTAAAAATTTAATATTTTCATAGGTTATAACCTTCAAAAATTAAAAAAATAAGAAAAATAAATTTTTTGTTATATCATTGTTTAAATAAAATTTATAACCCACTAAATGCCTAAACACTTAAACCTCTAAACTCCTAAACACAAAAGCCCCTAAATACTTAAACCTTTAAACTCGTAAACCTTTAATATTATTTAAATAATTTATTAAAATATTAATTACAAAATAAATTATGAGTCATAAAAAAATAATTTAAATAATTTATTTTTCATCAAAAAAAAAATATGAGCTTATAAAAATAGCAAAAAATAATAAAAAATTATTATTTAGTAATAAATTGTACTTGGATTTTGAATATTTTTAGGTTTTGCAATTATATTTTAATTTATATCTATCATATTAATAATATCATATTAATTTATTTTTTCATAATTGATATCATATCTATCAATAAAATTGTTTATATTTAGTTTATATTATATATAATTATAATGATTATTATTACTAAATATTATATTCACATTTTAAAAATTTTAAAATTATTATATTTTCAAAGTTTATAACCTTTGAAAATGTGAAAAAATATCAAAAATAATTTTTTGTTATTTCATTGTTTAAATAAAACCAATAAACCACTAAATGCCTAAAAATAAAAATAGCTAAAATCATAAACGAAAAAACATCTAAACACTTAAAATATTAAATTGGTATACATTAATAATAATTCATAAATCTCATTTTAATTTTTATTCAGTATAATTTTAAATTTTTATTTTAATTATTTATCGGTTTATTTTTATAGAAATATTAATTAAAAAATAAATTATTAGTGAGACATATCTAATTTAAATTAGCCTGGTATAGCTAAAATAATAAAGAATAAATCTCAATATTATTTTTTTGATTATAATTTTAAATATTAATTTTAATTATTTATTAGTTTATTTTTATATTAATATTAATTAAAAAATAAATTATGAGTTAGACAAATATAATTTATATAAATTAATTTTCATCAAAAAAAATATGGATAAACTTTTTAAAAGAAAAACAAATTTCAAAACAACAAATTATTTTATAGTAATATATTTTGATTTCTTCTTAATCATTTTAGGTTTTTTTTATTATATTTTTTATTCATATCTATCTTATTAATAATAGATTATTAATTTATTTTTTATCATTTTTTGAATATCTATCAATAATATTATTTATATTGAATTTATATGATATATAAATATAATGATTATTATAACTAAATATTGAATTCACTTTTGAAAAAAATTTAAAAATTATTTTATTTCCAAAGGTTATAAGCTTTGGAAATAACAAAAAATAATAAAAATAAATATTTTGTTATTTTAATTTTTAAATAAAACCTACAAACCACTAAATCCACACTAAGTTAAATCAGTAATCTTTTAAGGCCCGTAATGCCTAAATAAATAAACCATTAAACCGCTATATGCTACTTAATAATTAAGAAATCTAATTTTTATTTCAATTTATTATTAATTTAAATATTCATTTTAATTATTTATAAGTTTATTTTTATAGAAATATTTATTACAAAATAAATTATGAGTGCGACAAATATAATTTAAATAATTTATTTTTAATCAAAAAAAATATATACAGTTATAAAAGAAGTAAAATTTAAAAATTAAAAATTATTATCTAGTAATATTTTTTACCTTGAATCAATTTGGGTTGGGTAAATATTTTTTAATTAATATTAATCTTATTATTAATAGTGTATTTATTTAATATTTGATCATTATTATAACATCTATCAATAAAATTATTTATATTGAATTTATAAGATATATAATTATTAAAATTATTATAACTAAATATTGTATTCACATTTCAAAAAATTTTAAATATTATTATATTTTCAAAGTTATAACCTATGAAAATGAGAAAAAATTACAAATTCTTTTTTGTTATTTTATTGTTTTAATAAAACCTATAAATCACTAAATTCCTAAAAACATAAATTGTTAAACTCCTAAACGATAAAACTTCAAAATACTTAAACTATTAAATTGGTTTACATTAATAATAAATCATAAATCACATTTTAATTTTTTTTTAAGTATAATTTAAAATTTTTATTTTATTATTTATCAGTTTATTTTATAGAAATATTAATTGCAAAATAAATTATTAGTGAGACGGATCTATTTTAAATAATTTATTTTTTATCAAAAAAAAATATATGCTTATAAAAAGAAGCAAAATTTTAAAAACAAAAATTTATTATTTTGTAATATATTTTATTTTGATTTTGAATAGTTTTAGTTTTTGCTATTATATTTTAATTTATATCATTCTTATTAATAATAGCTTATTAATTTTTTATTGATCATTATTATAATATGTATTAATAAAATTATTTATATTGAGTTTACATTAAATATAATTATTAAGAATATTATAACTAAATATTATATTAACATTTAAAAAAAATTAAAAATTATTATATTTAGAAAGGTTATAACCATCAAAAATTAAAAAAAATCAAAAAATTTAATTTTTTATTTTTTCATTATTTAAACAAAAACTATAAATCACTAAAGTCCTAAACACTTAAATCACTAAACTCCAAAACACCTAAAAACTAAAACCATTAAACTAGTATATCACGAATAATAAATAATAAATCTAAATTTTATTTGTATTCATAATAATTTTATATATTCATTTTAATTATTTATTAGTTTATTTTTATAGAATTATAAATTAAAATTAAATTATGTGGAAGACAACTATAATTTAAATAATTTACTTTTAATAACAAAAAATATAAACTTATTAAAAGAAGCAAAAATTGAAAAAAATTATTGATTAGTATTTTATTTTACTTTGATTTTGAATAGATTTATATTTTGCAAATATATTTTAAAAAATATCTATCTTATTAATAATAGTTTATTAAATTATTTGTTCATCATTAATATAATATCTATCAATATAATTGTTTATATTGAATTAACATGATATATAATTATTAAGATTATCATAACTAAATATAGTATTCACATATAAAATAAATTTAAAAATTGTTATATTTTGAAAGGTTATAACCTTCAAAAATTAGAAAAAATAACAAAAATAAATTTTTTGATATATCATTTTTTAAATAAAACTTATAAACCATTAAATGCCTAAATACATAAATCTCTAAACTCCTAAACCTCGAAGCCCCTAAATACCTAAACCTTTAAACTCGTAAACCTTAAATATAATTTAAATAATTTATAGAAATATTAATTACAAAATAAATTATGAGTGATAAATATAATTTAAATAATATATTTTTCATCAAAAAAATATACAAGCTTATAAAATGATGCAAAAAATAAAAAAAATTATTATTTAGTAATAAATTTTACTTTGATTTTGAATCATTTTAGGTTTTTTAATTAAATTTTAATTTATATCTACCATATTAATAATAGTTTATTAATTTTTTTTTGATAATTAATATAATATTTATCAATAAAATTATTTATATTTATTTTATATTATATATTGTTATAATAATTATTATTACTAAATATTGTATTCACATTTTAAAAAATTTTAAAATTAGTATATTTTCAAATGTAATGACATTTGAAAATTTCAAAAAATATCAAAAATAATTTTTTTGTTATTTCATTGTTTAAATAAAGCTATAAACCATTAAATGCCTAAATACTTAAATCAATAACTTCTAAATCTCGAAAACCCTAAATAGATAAATTTTTTTAAACAGGTATATCATAAATAATAAATAATAAATCTCATTTTTATTTTTTTCATTATAATTTTAAATATTCATTTTAATTATTTATTTGTTTATTTTTATATAAATATTAAATACAAAATAAATTATAAGTTAGAAAAATATAATTTTTCAACAAAAAAATATAGTTAAACTTATTAAAATAAGAAAAAAATTAAAAACAAAAAATTATTATATAGTAATATATTTTACATTGTTTCTGAATCATTTTAGGTTTTGTAATTATATTTTAATTGATATCTAACTTATTAATAATAGATTTTTAATTTATTTTTTGATCTTTATTAGAATATTTATCAATAAAAATATTTATATTTAATTTATATGATATATAAATTTAATAATTATTATAACTAATTATTGTATTCACTTTTGTAAAAAGTTTAAAAATTTTTATATTTTCAAAGATTATAACCTTTGAACATGTTAAAAAATAAAAAAAATATTTTTTTTGTTATTTCATTGCTTAAATAAAACCTATAAATCACTAAATGCCTAAACACTTAAATCATTAAACTACAAAATCCTGATACCCGTATATAGATAATCCTTTAAACCGGTATACCCTAAATAATAATTAATAAATCTCATTTTTATTTGTTTTTATTATAATTTAAAAAATTCATTTTGATTGTTAAGTTTTTTATTTATATATATATATTAATTAAAAAATAAATTATGAGTTAAAAATATAATTTATAATAATTATTTTTCATCAAAAAATAGATAAGCTTATAAAAAGAATAAAAATTTAAAAACAAATAATTATTATTAAGTAATATATTTTGCTTTGCTTTTGAATCATTTTAAGTTTTGATATTATATTTTAAGTAATATCAATCTTATTCATAATAGATTTTTAATTTATTTTTTGATTATTATTAGAATATCTATCAATAAAATTGTTAATATTGAATTTATATGATATATAATTATTATGATTATTATTAATAAATATTTATTCACTTTTTAAAATAATTTAAAAATTATAATATTTTCAAAGGTTATAACCTTTGAAAATATCAGAAAATAATAAAAATAATTTTTTTTTCTTAAATAAATCCTATAAACCACTAAATGCATACATAGTAAAATCATTAAACACCTAAACCTCATAATGCCTAAATACATAAACCATTAAACTACTATATACTACTTAATAATTTATAAATCTAATTTTTATTTCTATTTATTATAATTTTAAATATCATTTTAATTATTTATAAGTTTATTTTTATTGAAATATTTATTACAAAATAAAGTATGAGTAAGACAAATATAATTTAATAAATTTATTTTTAATAAAAAAAATATACGCTTATAAAAGAAGTAGAAATTTAAAAATTAAAAATTATTATCCAGTAATATATTTTACTATAATTTTGAATCAATTTGGGTTTGTAAATATTTTTTAATTAATACTAATCTTTTTATTAATAATTTATTAATTTAATTTTTGATCATTATTATATTATCTATCAATAAAATTGTTTATATTGAATTTATATGATATATAATTATTAATATTATTAAACTTGATATTGTATTCACATTTTAAAAAATTATAAATATTATTATATTTTCAAAGGGTATATAACATATGAAAATGAAAACAAATTATAGAAATTTTTTTTGTTATTTTATTTTTTTATATAAAACCTATAAACCACTAAAAGCCTAAAAACATAAATCGCTAAACTCCTAACGACAAAACATCTAAATACATAAACTATTAAATTGGTATACATTCATAATAATTCATAAATCTCATTTTATTCAATATAATTTTAAATTTTTATTTTAATTATTTATTAGTTTATTTTTTGAGAAATATTAATTAAAAAATAAATTATTAGTGAGACAGATCTAATTTAAATTAAAATAGTATCCCTAAATAATAAATAATAAATTTAATTTTTTTTCATTATAATTTTAAATATTGCTTTTAATTATTTATTTTTTTATTTATTTATAAATATTAATTACAAAATAAATTATATGTTAGACAAATATAATTTATATAAATTATTTTTCATTAAAAAATATAGATAAACTTATTAAAAGATGAAAAAATTCAAAAACAAAAAATTATTATATAGTAATATATTTTTCTTTGCTTCTGAATCATTTTAAGTTTTGTAATTATATTTTAATTAATATATATCTTATTATTAATGGATTATTAAATTATTTTTTGATTACTATTTGAATATTTATAAATAGAATTATTTATATTGAATTTTTATAATTTATAAATATAATAATTAGTATAAATAAATATTGTATTCACATTAGAAAAAAATTTAAAAATTATTATATTTTCAAAGGTTATAATATAACCTTTGAAAATATCAAAAAATAATAAAAATAAATTTTTTGTTAATTTATTTTTTAAATAAAACCTATAAACCACTGCAATGCTAGGGGTGCTCATAGGACGGGACGGAATGGGGATTACAAATCTCCAGTCCCTTCCCACAGTTCAGAGATTTTTTTTTGAAGATCCAAACCCATCCCATAGGTAGAAAATATCAAGATGGGACGGGACGGAGATAGGGGATTTTAGTTAGGAGAAAATGGTTCCGGGACGAAACGGAGTACGGACATTTTTTTCAATTTATTTTCTTCAAACCCGCCAAGTTAGTTCATGTCGAAACTTTTTGTTGTACCATTTATCATTCCTTAGTTATGTATCTTTCAAACTCAAATTGGGCCAATTTTGTTTTGTCAAATAGGCTGAATACCGCAAACGAGTTCCATTACCTTGTCAAAAGCTTTGATGTGCAGAAAAGGATAGAAATGTTAAATAGAATGGGACCGAGTTGTGTGATTAATTTGGTTCTTTGTTTTGTCACAAGTTGGTTTTGTTAAGCCGAGTGAAAGTTAACCATAATAGCAATACTACATTTTTTAAACAATTACTTAAAATATTAAGGAATAGCTAAAGATGACCATAAACATTGGTAGCATCAATTACTACTTAAGTAATTGCTAAAATTAGGCAGCTTAATATAACAAAAAAAACAACTAATAACAACCATGATAATAATCATTTCAAAGGGCCGTCCCGCAACAGCAACGAAAATCCAAACCCAATTAATTATCTCTTCTACAACTCCTCCCTTTTCTTCCTCCACTATAGAAGGACAACCTAAGATGAAAACGTGTTAATCATGTAGACATAAATTTTTAAGATGAAAGAGTAATAAAAAAACAAAATATTACCTATAAAATTTAATACACCCATTCCAAATTTAGTTGGCCAACTATAGTTGGAAAAATATTTGGATCTTGAAACCCCTCTGAAAATTGTAATTGAACCATATTTTTATTAAATTGAATGAATAAAATAAGTAAAAGTGAAATTAAAATTTACAAGATTTGTATACTAACCTGATTCATTATCATCAAGGTCTTGAACTAATTCTTCAATTTCAATAGGTTTGTTTGAGCTTCTCAACCAATCTTGTAGACATATGAGAACTTCAGCTGTAATATGTGTTAAAGAACTCCTAAATTATCTAAAGTTCTCCCCCCAGTGCTAAATGTAGATTTGTAGGCCACAGTAGATGCTTGGATAGCAAATACATCCCTTGCTACATTTGCCAAAGAAGGATACCTAACCTCATTTACCTTCCACCAGTTTAGAAGATCAAAATCAATTCTATTTTTTTCAAGTTTGTCCTCCAAGTACGTATCCAACTCTTCCAAAGCTGTAACTTCTTGTTCTTTCTCCAATTCAAAAAAAAAATCATCAACATAAGTATCACTACCATCAAAGAAATCATCATTTTTCTTCAACAAAAGAAGAGAAATCATCTTCTTTTGATTCATCTTCATTTAAATCTTTATAATCATCCATCATCTCATTTAAAGGATTTATAAACTTTTTCACAAAATTTTAGCCAATTCCTCACCATAATGCTAAGTGTACTTTACCTTCAGATATTTGAGCTTATATCTAGGATCCAACACTACTGCTAAAAAAAGCATAATATTTGTTGACTGAAGAGAACCCCAATATTTGTTGAATTTATGCCTCATTTTCATACCCATTTCAGACACCATTGTATCTCTACTATTTTCACAAAGCTCAATTTTTTTTCGAAATTCGAATAATCTCAGGAAAATAAATGCTAGAGGTAGGATATTATGAGCCAGAAAATTTACAATTTACCTCATAAAAAGTTTTCAAGAAATGATCCAAAATTTTGGCGTTTGTTCAGTCTCTCTCAATCGGAACGTTGAACCAAACTCCTTCAAAAACCTTTTGTCTTTGTCCTCCAACTTATCAAATTCTTTTTGATATTTTATATCAGTTTGTAGCATCAAATAAGTTGAATTCCATCTTGTAGGACAATCTAATTGCAATGAAGATCCATATGTCAAGTTTGCTTCTTCAACACATAACTTAAACATATCTAATCTTTTAGGACTGGTCCTCACATATTTCACCACACCTCTAATTATTTGAATAGAACCCTCAACTACTGCAATGCCATCTCTGACAATTATGTTTAAGATATGAGCTCAACATCTCATATGAAAATGCTCGCCTCTCAAAGGTACAACACTTTTCTTCACAAGCTTTTTTTTTCAATTGTTCAACATCAACATCATTATTTGATGCATTGTCAACAGTAATGCACACCAACTTTCTCAAACCCCATTCATTAATGCAAAACTCAATAGCATTTCTAATATTAACTCAAGAATGACTTTTAATTACACAAAAGTTAAAAAGCCTTTTATGCATATTCCATTGAGAATCAATGAAATGAATAGTCTAACATATATAAGACAAAATTTGAATGCTAGTCCAAGTGTCGGTAGTCAATGAAACTCTACAACAATGAGATTATATGTTATCAAATAATTTCTTCTTTTCCTTCACAAACAAAGAAAAACAATCCCTCATTTTAGGGTTCCTAGATGGAATTTTAAATTGAGGCACACTAACTTCACAAAACTCCTTAAACTCATCCCTCTCAACAAAACAAAAAGGCAATTCATCTTTTATGATCATTTTCACCAAAGCCTCCCTAACTAGTTGTTGATCAAATTGCCAACAAGTTAATTTGTTATCCTCTGAACTAGTACCTTTAGCGAAACTCAACAAAGATTGTGACTTGTCTTTACCTTTGTGAGCTTCTATTAATTCTTTTTTGGTGGAAATTTCCTACAAGTCTTTCTCAAGTATTTCCACAAACCAGAAGTACCTTGATCACTTTTTTGCCAAGTATTCTTTCCTACACCATATACAAGCTGCCCTATCAGTTTCATTTCCCCCTGAATCAACTAATATCTCATAAGTTTACCAAACAGCAGACTTATACTTTTTATGAGCATGAGGTTCAGATGTACCTTTACTTTCTTTTACAATTGGAATTGAAGAACCTGCCATAACAATTGGAGGGTTCATGAAAGGATGACAATTGGATTTACCAATACTTTGATCATTTTAGATGTCATCATCTTGAATTTATTGTATTTTTAGTTTACCGTTGGATTGTGCCATCTGCATTGCCATTAATTAATATGATATGTTATGTATAAATACATATAAATATTTCAAACAAGCAAGCTCTACAAAATTGACTGTAACATATTCAGTCTACTCATTCGGCCCAACCACAACACCACAACCAATACTCAACAAAACTAACTAAGACACATAATAATAATAATTAATCACTCAATTCTCGTCAGAAAAACAAACCAAAAGGCTGGTGGCATCTCGGACACGGTAGAGGCAACCAGAAGTGCGACAGACAAGGTCTGGACCTAACTGAACATGGCTGGAACGGCGTGAGGTGGCCTGGAATTCATCGAAACAGCAATAGGTGCGTCGGAATTGAATGGGCAGTAGCGGAATTGGTGGCATCTTCAATATATATATATATATATATATATATATATTCCTGGTTCTAGTATAGGTTTTTTAGGATGGGACGGTTCTCGGGATGGATTTTGATTAAGATCCGGAACCGTCCCAAAACAAAAAATACGTGACAGAACGGTACGGGAAAAGTAAAGTCAATAGATTTTCTCAGTCCCGATTCTTTCGGGACAAGACTACGAGTCGTGTCGCGAATCTCCGAGTCCCGTGAGCAGCCCTACTAAATGAATATAAAGTTAAATCAGTAAACTCCTAAACCCCGTAATGCCTAAATACATAAACCATTAAACCGGTAAATACTACTTAATAATTAATAGATCTGATTTTTATTGATATTTATTATATTTTTAAATATTCATTTTAATTATTTATTAGTGTATTTATTTAGAAATATTTATTACGAAATAAATTATGAGTGGGACAAATATAATTTAAATAATATATTATTTATTTAATTAAAATATACGCTTATAAAAGAAGTATAAATTTAAAAATTAAAAATTATTATCAAGTAATATAAGTTACTTTAATTTTGAATCAATTTGGGTTTTGTAAATATTTTTTAATTAATATCTATCTTAATATTAATAGTTTATAAATTTAATTTTTGATCATTATTATAATATCTATCAATAAAATTATTTATATTAAATTTATATGATATATAATTATTAATATTATTTTAACAAAATATTGTATTAAAATTTCAAAAAATTTTAAATATTATTATATTTTCAAATGTTATAACCTATGAAAATGATAAACAATTATAGAAATTTTTTTTGTTATTTTATTTTTTTAAATAAAACCTATAAACCACTAAAAGCATAAAAACATAAATCGCTAAACTCCTAACGACAAAACCTATAAATACTTAAATCATTAAACTGGTATACATTAATAATAATCATAAATCTCATTTTAATTTTTATTCAGTATAATTTTAAATTTTTATTATAATTATTTATCAGTTTATTTTTATAGAAATATTAATTACAAAATAAATTATTAGTGAGACAGATCTAATTTAAATTAAAATAGTATTCCTAAATAATAAATAATAAATCTCATTTTTTTTAATTATAATTTTAAATATTCATTTTAATTATTTATTTGTTTATTTATATATAAATATTAATTACAAAATAAATTGAGCTAGACAAAAATAATTTATATAAATTATTTTTCATCATAAAATTATAGATAAACTTTTAAAATTGAAAAAAAATTTCAAAACAAAAAATTATTATATAGTAATATATTTTGCTTTGCTTATGAATCATTTTAGGTTTTGTAATTATATATTAATTGATATCTATCTTATTAATAATAGATTATTAATTTATTTTTTGATCATTATTAGAATATTTATCAATAAGAATATTTATATTGAATTTATATCATATATAAATTTAATAATTATTATAACTAAATATTGTATTCACTTTCGAAAAAAGTTTTAGAATTTTTATATTTTCAAAGATTATAACATTTGAACATATGAAAAAATAAAAATTTTTTTTTTGTTATTTCATTGTTTAAATAAATCCTATAAATCACTAAATGCCTAAACACTCAAATCACTAAACTACAAAATCTCGATACCCTTATATAGATAATCCTTTAAACCGGTATACCCTAAATAATAATTAATAAATCTCATTTTTATTTATTTTCATCATAATTTAAAAAATTTATTTCAATTGTTATGTTTATATATATATATATATATTAATTATAAAAAAATTATGAGTTAAAAATATAATTTATAAAAATTATTTTTCATAAAAAAATAGATAAGCTTATAAAAAGAATAAAAATTTAAAAATGAATAATTATTATTAAGTAATATATTTTGCTTTGCTTTTGAATCATTTTAGGTTTTGAAATTATATTTTAAGTAATATCAATCTTATTCATAATAGATTTTTAATTTATTTTTTGATAATTATTAGAATATCTATCAATAAAATTGTTTATATTGAATTTATATGATATATAATTATTATGATTATTATAAATAAATCTTGTATTCACTTTTGAAAAAAATTTAAAAATCATTATATTTTCAAAGATTATAATCTTAAAAAATGAGAAAGAATACAAAAAATAAATTTTTTGTTATTTCTTTTTTAAATAAAACCTATAGACCACTAAATATTTACTTACTTAAATAAGTAGCTCATTAAAACCGAAACCCCTAAATACATAAATCTTATAACAGCTGTATACTACTTAATAAATTATAAATCTCATTTTTATTTCTATTTATTATAATTTTAAATATTCATTTTAATTATTTATATTTTAATTTTTTAGAAAAATAAATTACAAAATAAATTTCGAGTGAGAGAGATATTATTTATAAAATTTATTTTTAATCATAAAAAAATATACGCTTATAAAAATATGGAAAATTTAAAAATTAAATATTATTATTTAGTAATATATTTTTATTTGATTTTGAATTATTTTGTGTTATGTAAATATATTTTAAGTAATATTTATATTATTAATAATAGTTTATTAATTTAATTTCTAAACATTTTTATAATATCTATCATTAAAATTATTTATATTGAATTTATATTATATATAATTAGTAAGATTAATATAATTATACATGGTATTCACATTTCAAAAGATTTTAAAAATTATTTTATTTTCAAAGGTTATATCCTTTGAAAATCTAAAAAAAATCAAAAAAAAATTATTTTTATTATATAAATAAAACCTATATACAACTAAATGCCTAAAAACAAAAATTGCTAAACTCCTAAATGACAAAACCCCTAAACAATCGATCCAATAAACTGGTATACCATATATAATTGTTGGGCAATTGTGCCTCCACGGTAGTTAGATTGAGATACAGAAACACAGAAACAATAGAAAACAAGCAATATATATATCCCAATTCAGTAACCATCCATGATAGAATCAAAAAATGAGAAATAATCACCAAAAATAACGTGATTCGCTAGTCACTCAGTAAGACTAGCTAAATCCACCAGAAAATACTTTTGTGTTACAGATTAAAGCAACAAAATGTCTTATACTATGCAGCACATAAAATAGTCCCGATAAAGCACACAGAGAGAAGAGAGATATATGATGAACAGTTCCACGGTTCCAAAAACAGCCACCCAAAAATAAAATTACAAAACATTTTATATTAAAATTTCTCTCGATTCATTTAACCGGAGCTGATCGGATCATTAGACGGGTCAGGCTCTATTCCAAAATTGGCCGACTGTCTGGTCAGCGAGACCTCCATTATTGTGCTACTACTGCATCCCAGGCCTTTTAATATTTCCTTTCCTGCACTTACATGAAAATATTAAAAAAGAAAAAATATTTGGTTATACAAATATATTATCAAAAAATAAATTACATATACAACAATAATAAATCTTAAATCTCATTTTAATTTGTATTCATTATAATTTTAAATATTCATTTCAAATATTAATTTTAAATATTTATTAGTTTATTTTTTATATAAATATCAATTACAAAATAAATAATTAGTCAGACAAATATAATATTAATAATTTACTTTTAATAAAAAAAATAATCTTATAAAAAGAAGTAAAAATTTAAAAACAAAAAATTATTATTTAGTAATAAATTTTTTATTTATTTTGAATCATTTTAGGTTTTGTAATTATATTTTAATTTATATCTATCATATTAATAATAGTTTATTAATTTATTTTTTGATAATTGATATCATATCTATCAATAAAATTATTTATAATTAGTTTATATTATATATAATTAAAATGATTATTATTACTATATATTTTATTCACAATTTAAAAAAATTTTAAAATTATTATATTTTCAAATGTTATAACCTTTGAAAATGTGAAAAAATAACAAAAATAATTTTTTTATTATTTCATTGTTTAAATAAATCTTATAAACTACTAAATGCCTAAATACTTAAATCAATAACTCCTAAATCTAGAAAACCCTAAATAGATAATTATTTTAAACCAGTATACCATAAATAATAAATAATAAATCTCAATATTATTTTTTTCTTTATAATTTAAAATATTCATCTTACTTATTTATTCGTTTATTTTTATATAATTATTAATTACAGAATAAATTGAGTTAGACAAATATAATATATATAATTATTTATCATAAAAAAATAGATAAACTTTTTAAAAGAAAAAAAATTCAAAACAAAAAAATATTATATAGTAATATATTTTGCTTTATTTCTAAATCATTTTAGGTATTGTAATTATATTTAAATTGATATCTATATTATTATTAATAGATTATTAATTTATTCTTTGATCATTATTAGAATATTTACCAATAAAAATATTTTTTTGAATTTATATGATGTATAAATATAATGATTATTATAACTAAATATAGTATTCACTTTTGAAAACAATTTAAAAATTATTATATTTTCGAAGGTTATAACCTTCGAAAATATCAAAAAATAAAAAAAATAAATATTTTGATATTTTTTTTAATAACACCTATAAACCACTAAATGCATACACAGTTAAATCAGTAAACTCCTAAACCTCGTAATGGCAAAATGCATAAACCATTAAACTCCTAAACCTCGTAATGGCAAAATACATAAACCATTAAACCGCTATATACTACTTAATAATTAATAAAACTAATTTTTATTTCTATTTATTATAATTTTAAATATTCATTTTAATTATTTATTAGTTTATTTTTATAGAAATATTTATTACAAAATAAATTATGAGTGAGACAAATATATTTTAAAAAATATATATGCTTATAAAAGAAGTAAAAATTTAAAAATTAAAAATTGTTATCCAAAAATATATTTTACAATAATTTTGAATCAATTTGGGTTTTGTAATTATTTTTTAATTAATATCTATCTTAATATCAATAGTTTATAAATTTAATTTTGATCATTATTATAATATATATCAATAAAATTATTTATTGAATTTATATGATATATAATTATTAATATTATTAAAACTAAGTATTATATTCACATTTCAAAAAATTTTAAATATTATTATTTTTTCAAAGGGTATAATCTATGAAAATGAGAAAAAATTAAACAATTTTTTTTTGATATTTTATTTTTTTAAATAAAATGTATTAACCACTAAAAGCCTAAAAACATAATTTGCTAAAATCCTAAATGAAAAAACCTCTAAATACTTAAACCATTAAACTGGATACAGTAATAATAAATCATAAATCTCATTTTAATTTTTATTCAGTATAATTTTAAATTTTTATTTTAATTATTTATCAGTTTATTTTAATATAAATATTAATTACAAAATAAATTATTAGTGAGACAGATCTAATTTAAATTAGAATTGTATCCCTAAATAATAAAGAATAAATCTCATTTTTTTCATTATAATTTTAAATATTCATTATAATTATTTATTTGTTTATTTATATATAAATATTAATTATAAAATAAATTGAGCTAGACAAATAATTTATATAAATTATTTTCCATCAAAAAATTATTGATAAACTTTTTAAAAGAAAAAAAATTTCAAACAAAAAATTATTATATAGTAATATATTTTACTTGATATCTATCTTATTATTAAAAGATTATTAATTTATTTTTTGATCATTATTAGAATATTTATCAATAAAATTGTTTATATTGAATTTACATGATATATAATTATAAAGATTATTATAACTAAATATTATATTTACATTTGAAAATAATTTAAAAATTTTTATATTTTCAAAGGTTATCATCTTTGAAAATAAGATAAAATCACAAAAATAAATTTTTTGTTATTTTATTGTTTATATAAAACCTATAAACTACTAAATACCTAAAAGCTTAAATCATTAAACTCCTAAACCCCAAAACGCCAAAACTCTTAAATACTTAAACATTTAAACCATCTTTAAAGGTTTAAGTATTTATAAATAATATATAAATATATATCAATAAATAATAGTTAATTAATTTATTTTTTGATAATCATTATATTTATATTTATATTTAGTTTATTAATACCTATCAATAGAATTTTTTATTTTTAATTTACATGATATATAATTATTAAGTTTATAAATAAATATTGTATTCACATTTGAAAAAAATTTAAAAATTATTACATTTATAAATGATATAACCTTGAAAATTGATAAAAAATTTGAAAATTTTGTTTTTGTTATTTCATTATTTAAATAAAATATATAAACTACTAAATATCTAAACACTGCAATTACAAAACTCCTAAACTTTTAAATTCTTAAACCATTAAACCGGCATACCCTAAATAATTAATCATAAATCTCATTTTTATTTGAATTCATTATAATTTTAATATTCATTTTAATTTTTATTAGTTTATTTTTATAGAAATATTAATTGCAAAATAAATTATGAATGAGACAAATATAATTTAAATAATTTATCTTCATCAAAAAAAATTTATAAGCTTATAAAAAGAATCAAAAATTTAAAAATAAAAAATTATTATTTAGTATTATATTTTACTTTGAATTTGAATCATTTTAGGTTTTGCAAATAAAATTTAATTAATATCTATCTTGTTAATAATAGTTTATTAATCTATTTTATGATAAGTATTATAATATCGATCAATAAAATTATTTATATTGAATTTACATGATATTTAATTTTTATGATTATTATAATTAAATTTTATATTAACATTTGAAAAAAAATTAAAAATTATAATATTTTCAATGGTTATAACCTTGAAAATGTGAAAAAATCATAAAAATAATTTTTTTGTTATTTAATTATTTAAATAAAACCAATAAACCACAAAATACCAAAATACTTAAATTACTAAACTCCTAAACCCTGATACTGCTGCACCACACACACATAGCGATGGACCACAGTACACACGTGCAAATATTTTGTCCATTTTGGTGTAGCATTTAGAGGGGCCAGCAAGTCCTGTAAGTAGCCAAAAGTATGGGCCACTAGCTTGTTAAGGGCCCCACGAGCAAGCCGTAATGATAACATTCAGAAAACTGATGAGACCAAGCAATGTGGTCGAGAGTAAACCCAGGAGTAGCTAGGAGTGGGTCCCACTAGCCATATCAGGCAGCATAGAGGGCTACCCAACCGTCACACAATAGGAGTAGCGGGTAATCCATGATTAATTGGAGAGCCGCCAAAATCCGAAGCATCACCAAGCAGGGCCAGTAAGCAATGGAGTCCAGACCTGCCACACGGGAGCGAAAGATTCAAACTTGTAGTTTATGTTTGTAGTCTTATTTGTATTTTGGACATTGTATACACCATGTACTTGTAGAGATGGATCATGATATACTCACACACATAATCATGTATGTTCTCTATGTAGCATGCAATGAGGGCAACTGGACCCATGAGTATCTCTAAGTTGGGCCCACTATGCATTTTGTAAATACACATTAGGCGATGCTACACTCTCGGGAGCAGAAGACCTATCTTTATAGCATTTTGTAATTTTACTTGTATTCTATCTTGTTTGTACGCATAGATAATTAGACTATGAGATGGACCTCATCACACTTGCACACCGATGCATGCATATTTTTTGATTTTTTGTCGGTGCAACATACTTCCACTTCTTGGAGCTCGAGGAGGAAACATTCTAACCCAAGAGATACTCTTTTGAGGATCATTGGAGCAAAAGAATGTGGAATTCAGAGGTGAGAATTAATTGACAAAGTGCCGTAGATATGGACTTGTGGATTTATGGGTATTCAATTTTACATGTATTCCATTGCATAGCAATGACATAGGCAAACGCTTGATGTTGCATGTCACACAAATGAACAATCTTATATTTGCATAGTTTAAATATGGTGCATCATTCAGGTTCCTCCAAAAGGCTTTGAAAAATCCAAATGGAAAGGACGCAATGCGCATAAAGACTCAATGCCAACTCTGAAGTCCCAGAATGCCAGGTGATTTTAGTTGTATTCGTACGCATGGAATTATTAGGCATTATGTTTTTTTATGTGTTTTATGCATAGAATATTTAAGGTGCATAGGATTTGGTGGGCTTGCCTAAATTAGTCAGCTTTTTAGTCTCTTGTAAGTTGTGTGACTAAATAATAAATAAAGTGTGTATTTTCCAAAAAAACAAAAAAAAACCATAAACCCTCTACTTTAAATCCTAAACCTTAAACCATAAACTATAACCCTATCCCATAAACCATAAATCATAAATCTCATGTTTTGCACTTTATAATCAAATGACTAAGTGTTAAATTTAAATTTAAATTCACAACTTTTAAGAATGTCACAGATTTATCTTTTTGTATATGTAACACAAAGTCATGACTCAAGGGGTGAGTTATGGATTCAGTCTCTTTCTTGCTTTAGATTTTTGTAACATTAGCAATTGACATGATTGTATATTTTGTCTCTAGAACACAAAATCATACCAAATGAGAATATGCCATAACTTGTGTCTCTCTATTGAACATATTGTTATGGCACTAAGAATGATCATGAATACATATGTAATCACTATAATACTGGGTCACAGTATTAGATATGACCATAGCTTGTGTATTTTATCTTTATATTGCAAAGTCATTGCACTAAGAAAGATTGTAACTTTGGACATTCCTCAAGAGCAAAAGTCATGACCCTAGAAATAGTTAAAGCTCGAGTACTACTCTTTATAACTTTTTATAGCAAAAATTCTTGGGGTTGGAAATATCACTATGGCTTTTTCCTTTGATTTGTGATCTCAAGTGTCAATATTCAAGACTAATATTTTGAGCAATGATTAAAACCTTTTATACATTTGAATATGATTCATTTACACCTTTTTGGGTATTGTGTGCTTGTATACATAACTCATTTAATATAAAAAGAAATAAATGATACTTTACAATTCCATGAGGATATAAAAATGGGGCTTAGACATGCCAATAAAATAAATTTTTTGATTCTTGATTGAAAGAGAGCCCATACTTCTTGCCCTACTCAAACCCCCATTGGGCTTGTTTGTTCTAATAGGCTACAAGGTGGTTATTTTTTTAGAGGTGAAATATGTTTTAAAAAAATTCCCATGAGTATGTGCATGAGAGATATTTTATAAGAAATTATAATAATCAATATAAATAGCATCCTCAACAACTGGCTATTTCATCACATAGGGGTACAACTTTGGTTTAGTCTATTTGCGTACATGAGTCAAATTACCTTTGATAACCCCGTGATTCAACATCAAATATGATGAGAAATAATAGAGATAAAGTAAAAGCTCCTATTATTTTGGTTAGAGCTTTAGCAATCATTCTATAGTTGAGAGAGGAACAAAATAAATTATTTTAATTATTCAGTATAATTTAAATTTTTATTTTATTTATTTATCAATTTATTTTTATAGAAATATTAATTACAAAATAAAATATTTGTGAGACGGATCTAATTTAAATTAAACCATTATATCCTAAATAATAAAGAATAAATCTCATTTTTTTCATTTTAATTTTAAATATTCAAATTTAATTATTTATTTGTTTATTTTTATATAAATATTAATTACAAAATAAATTATGAGTTACACAAATATAATTTATATAAATTATTTTTATTCAAAATAATATACATAAACTTTTTAAAAGAAAAAAAATTTCAAAACAAAAATTATTATATAGTAATATATTTCGCTTTGCTTCTGAATCATTTTAGGGTTTGTAAATATATTTTAATTGATATCTATCTTATTAATAATAGATTATTAAGTTATTTTTTCATCATTATTAGAATATTTATAAATAAAAATGGTTATATTGAATTTATATGATATATAAATATAATGATTATTATAACTAAATATTCTATTCACTTTTGAAAAAAATTTTAAAATTATTATATTTTCAAAGGTAATAAGCTTTGAAAATGTGAAAAAATAAAAAAAAATAAATTTTTTGTTATTTCATTTTTTAAATAAAAATTATAGATCATTAATTGCTTACTTACTTAAATCAGTAAGGACATAAATCCCGAAACCCGTGAATACATAAACCTTTTAACAGCTATATACTTCTTAAAAAAAATAAATCTCATTTTTATTTCTATTTATTATAATTTTAAATATTCATTTTAATTATTTATAGTTTAATTTTTTAGATAACTTAATTACAAAATAAATTTCGAGTGAGACAAATATTATTTAAATAATTTATTTTAATAAAAAAAATATATGCTTATAAAAAGAAGACAAATTTTAAAAATAAAATATTATTATTTAGTAAAATATTATTATTTAGTAAAATATTTTGATTTGATTTTTAATCATTTTTTGTTATGTAAATATATTTTAATTAATATTTATATTATTAATAATAGTTTATTAATTTAATTTTTGATCTTTATTATAATATCTATCATTAAAATTATTTAAATTGAATTTATATGATATATAATTAGTAAGATTAATATATTTATACATGGTAATCACATTTCGAAAAATTTTAAAAATTATTTTATTTTCAAAGGTTATAACCTTTGAAAATCATAAAAAATCAAAAATAGAATTTTAAATTTTTTTTATATAAATAAAAAAACACTGAATAATCAAACCAATAAACTTGTATACCATATATAATAAATAATAAATCTCATTTTAATTTGTATTCATTATAATTTTAAATTTTCATTTTAATTATTTATTAGTTTATTTTTTTTTGAAATATTAATTGCAAAATAAATAAAGTGTGAGACAAATATAATTTTAATAATTTATTTTTAATCAAAAAATAAATATAAGCTTATAAAAAGAAGTAATAATTTAAAAACAAAAAATTATAATTTAGTTATATATTTTACTTTGATTTTGAATCATTATAGGTTTTGAATTTATATTTTAATTGCTATCAAACTTATTAATTAAGTTTATTAATTTATTTTTTGATCATTTTTATAATATCTATCAATAAAATTACTTATATTGAATTGAAATGTCTTATAATTATTGAGATTATTAATAATAAATATTCTATTAACATTTAAAAAAATTTAAAAATTTATTATATTTTCAAGGGTTATAACCTTAAAAAATGATAAAAAATCATAAAAATAATTATTGTATTATTTTATTATTTAAATAAAACTTATAAACCATTAAATGGCTAAACATTTAAATATCTAGACTATTTAACCCCAAAACCCCCTAAATACTTACACCATTAAACCTATATAACCTAAAAAATAAATAATAAATTTAATTTTAATTTGTATTCATTATAATTATAAATATTCATTTTAATTATTTTTTAGTTTATTTTTATAGAAATATTAATTACAAAATAAATAATGAGTGAGACATATAATTTAAATATATAATTTTTTATAAAAAAAAATAAGCTTATAAAAAAAATGAAATTTCAAAAATTTAAAATTTTATTTTGTAATATAATTTACATTGATTTTAAATTATTTTGGGTTCTACAAAAAATATTTTAATTAATATCTCTCTTATTAATAATAGTTTATTAATTTATTTTTTGATCATTATTATAATATATATTAATAAATTTTTTTATATTGATTCTACGACAAATATTATTATTAAGATTATTATAACTAAGTATTGTATTCATATTTTAGAACTATTAAAAAATTATTATATTTTTAAAGGTCATAACCTTTGAAAATCAAGAAAAATCATAGAAATAAATTTTTTGTTATTTCATTGATTAAATAAAACCTATAAACACGAAAATGTGTAAACATATAAATCAATAAACCCCTTAACCCCAAAACCACAAAAAACTTTAACTATTAAATAGTTATACCCTAAATAATAAATAATAATTCTCATTTTCATTAGTATTCATTAACATTTTAAATATACATTTTAATTATTTATTAGTTTAATTTTATAGAAATATAAATTAAAAAAATAAATTATTAGTGAGACAAATATAATTTAAATAATTTATTTTTCATCAAAAAATATATTGGCTTATAAATGGATACAAAAATTTAAAATTTTAAAATTAATATTAAGTAAAATATTTCAATTTGATTTTGAGTCATTTTAGGTTTTGAAATATAATTTTAACAATATTTATCTTATTAATAATTGGTTATTACTTTTTTATGATCATTATTATAATAAATATCAAAAAAATAGTTTATATTGAATTTATATTATATATAATTATTATGATTATTATAACATCATATTGTATTCACTTTTCAAAAAAATATTTAAAAATTATTATATTTTCAAAGGTTATAACCTTCAAAAAAGAGAAAATAACAAAAATAAATTTTTTGTTATTTTATTTTTTATATAAAACCTATAAACCACTAAAAGACTAAATACTAAAATGACTAAACTCCTAAACCCCGAAGCCCATAAATACTTAAAACATTAAATTAGTATAGTCAAAATAATAAATCATAAATCTCAGTTTTATTAGTATCCATTATAATTTTAAATATTAATTTTAATTATTTATTAGTTTATTTTTATAAAAATATTAATTACAGAATAAATTATTAGTGCGACATATATAATTTATAAATTTATTTTTCATCAAAAAAAATGCTCATAAAAAGAGGCAAAATTTTAAAAATAAAAAATTATTATTTAATAATATATCTTATTTTGATTTTGAATCAATTTAGATTATACAATATAATTTTTATTTATATCATTCTTATAAATACAAATTTATTAATTTATTAATTGATCATTATTATAATATATATCAATAAAATTATTTATATTGAGTTCACATTATATAAAATTAAAATTATTATATTTTCAAAGGTTACAACCTTCAAAAATTAAAAAAAATCAAAAAATTAAATTTTTTGTTTTTTCATTCTTTAAATAAAAACTATAAATCACTAAATGTCTAAACAATTAAATCATTAAACTCCTAAACCACACAACACCTAAATACTTAAACCATTAAACTGGTATATTCTAAATACTAAATAATAAATCTTAATTTTATTTGTATTAATTATAATTTTAAATATTCATTTTAATTATTTAGTAGTTTTTTATTATAGAATTATAAATTACAAAATTAATTATGAGTAAGACAAATATAATTTGAATAATTTATTTTTAATAACAAAAATATAAATTTATAAAAAAAGCAAAAGATTAAAAAAAATTATTATTTAGTAATATATTTTATTTTATATTAATAAATTTAGATTTTGCAAATACTTTTTAAATAATAACTAATTTATTAATAATAGTTTATTAATTTTTTTTATCATAATTATAATATCTAGCAATATAATTATTTATATTGAATTTAAATGAATTATAATTATTAAGATTATTATAAATAAATTTTATATTTACCGTTAAAAAAATTTAAAAATTATTATATTTTCAAAGGATATAATCTTCAAAAATTAAAAAAAATAATGAAAATAATTTTTTTGCTATATGATTGTTTAAATAAAACTTATAAACCATAAATTTCTAAATACTTAAACATATAAACTCCTAAACACAAAAGCACCTAAATACTTAAACCTTTAAACACATAAACCTTAAATATAATTTAAATAATTTATTAAAATATTAATTACAAAATAAATTATGAGTGATACAAATATAATAAAAATAATTTATTTTAATCAAAAAAACATATAAGCTTATAAAAAGAAGCAAAAACTAAAAATTATTTATTTAGTAATAAATTTTACTTGGATTTTGAATAAATTTAGGTTTTGCAATTATATTTTAATTTATATCCATTATAATAATAATAACATATTAATTTATTTTTTTATAGTTGATATCATATTTATCAATAAAATTGTATATATTTAGTTAATATTCTATATAATTATACTGATTATTATTACTAAATATTGTATTCGCATTTTTAAAAATCTTTGAAAATGTGAAAAAATATCAAAAAAATATTTTTTTTATTTCATTGTTTAAACAAAACCAATAAACCACTAAATGCCTAAAAATATAAATCGCTAAAGTCCTAAATGACAAAACACCTAAATAATTAAAATATTAAACTGGTATACATTAATAATAATTCATAAATCTCATTTTAATTTTTATTCAATATAATTTTATATATTTTTTAATTATTTATGAGTTTATTTTTAATGAAATATTAATTACAAAAAAAATTATTAGTGAGACAGATATAATTTAAATTAAACCAGTATACCCTAAATAATAAATAATAAATATCATTTTTTTATTATAATTTTAAATATTCATTTTAATTATTTATTTGTTTATTTTTATATAAATATTAATTAAAAAATAAATTATGAGTTAGACAAATATAATATATATAAATTATTTTTCATCAAAAAAATATAGATAAACTTATTAAAAGAAAATAAAATAAAAAATAAAAAATTATTATATAATAATATAATTTGCTATGCTTCTTAATCTTTATTGGTTTTATAATTATTTTTTAATTGATATCTATCTCATTAATAATAGATTATTAATTTATTTTTTAATCATTATTAGAATATTTATCAATAAAATTATTTATATTGAATTTATATGATATTTAATTATAATGATTATTATAACTAAATATTGAATTCACTTTTGGAAAAATTGTAAAATTATTATATTTTCAAAGGTTATAACCTTTGAAAATGTGAAAAAATTAAAAAAATATATTTTTTTTGATATTTCATTCTTTAAATAAAACCTATAAACCATTAAATGCCTAAACACTTAATTCAATAACTCCTAAATCTCTAAAACCCTAAATAATAAATAAAAATCCTTTTAAAATAGTAACCCTAAATAATAAATAATAAGTCTCAATATTATTTTTTTTTCATTATAATTTTAAATATTAATTTTAATTATTTATTTGTTTATTTTTATATAAATATTAATTACAAAATAAATTATAAGTTAAACAAATATAATTTATATAAATTATTTTTCATCGAAAAATATAGATAAACTTATAAAAAGAATAAAAAATTTAAAAACTAAAATTTCTTATATAGTAATATATTTTGCACTCATTCTGAATCATTTTTGATTTTGTAATTATATTTTAATTTATATCTATCTTTTTTAATAATTGTTTATTAATTTATTTTTCGATCATTATTAGAATATTTATCAATAAAATTGTTTATATTGAATTTATATGATATATAAATATAATGATTATTATAATTAAATATTGAATTCACTTTTGAAAAAAATTTAAAAATTATTATATTTTCAAGGTTATAACCTTTAGAAATATGAAAAAATAATAAAAATAAAATTTATGTTATCTTATTTTTTAAATAAAACCTATAAACCACTAAATGCATACACAGTTATATCAGTAAACTCCTAAACCCCGTAATGCCTAAATACATAAACCATTAAACCGCTATATACTACTTAATAAATTGAATTTATATTTCAATTTATTATTATTTTAAATATTCATTTTAATTATTTATTAGTTTATTTTTATAAAAATTTTTATTACAAGATAGATTATGAGTGCGACACATTTAATTTAAATAATTTATTTTTAATCAAAAGATTTATATACGCTTATAAAAGAAGTAAAAATTTAAAAATTAAAAATTATTATATAGTAATATATTTTACTTTAATTTTGAATCAATTTGGGTTTTGTAAATATTTTTTAATTATTATCTATCTTATTATTAATAGTTTAATAATTTAATTTTTGATCATTATAATAATATTTTTCTATAAAATTATTTATATTGAATTTATATCATATATAATTATTAATATTAGTATAACTAAATATTATATTCACATTTCAAAAAATTGTAAATATTAATTTATTTTTTATCGTTATAACCTTTGAAAATCAAAAAAAAATCTAATTTTTTTTTATTTTTATTATATAAATAAAACCTATAAACCACTAAATGCCTAAAAACATAAATTGATAAACTCCCAAATAACAAAACCTCTAAATAATCAAACCATTAAACCGGTATACCACATATAATAAATCATAAATCTCATTTTAATTTGTATTCATTATAATTTTAAATATTCATTTTAATTATTTATTAGTTTAATTTTTATAGAAATATTAATTACAAAAAAATAATGAGTTAGACAAATATAATTTTAATAATTTATTTTTAATCAAAAAAAATATAAGCTTATAAAAAGAAGTAAAAATTTAAAAACAAAAAAGTATTATTTAATAATATATTTTTCTCTGATTTTGAATCATTATATATAGGTTTTGCAAATATATTTTAATTGCTATCAATCTTATTAATAAAAATTTATTAATTTATTATTTGATCAATTTTATAATATATAACAATAAAATTACTTATATTCAATTTAAATGTCTTATAATTATTAAGATTATTTTATTATTTAAATAAAACTTATAAACCACTAAATGCCTAAACATATAAATCTCTAGACTCCTAAACCCCAAAACCCCCTAAATACCTAAACCATTAAACCTATATAACTTAAATAAAAAATAATATATCTCATTTTTATTTGTATTCATTATAATTTTAAATATTCATTTTAATTATTTTTTAGTTTATTTTTATAGAAATATTAATTACAAATTAAATAATGAATGAGATAAATATAATTTAAATAAATTATTTTTTATAAAAAAAATAAGCTTATAAAAATAAACAAAATTTCAAAAATTTAAAATTTTGTTTAGTAATATAATATACTTTGATTTTGAATTATTTTGGTTTTGGTAAATATATTTTAATTAATATCTATCTTATTAATTATAGTTAATTATTTTATTTTTTGATCATTATAATAATATATATTAATAAATTATTTTATATTGAATTTACAACAAATATACTTTTTAAGATTATTATAACTAAATATTGTATTCAGATTTTATAACTATTAAAAAATTATTATATTTTCAAAGGTTATAATGATGAAAATCACGAAAATTCATAAAAATTAATTTCTTTGGTAATTCTTTGATTAAATAAAACCTATAAACACCTAAATGTGTAAACATATAAATCAATAAACTCATTAAGCCCAAAACCACAAAAAACTTAATCAATTAAAAAGTTATACACTAAATAATAAATCATAAATCTCATTTTTATTAGTATTCATTATAATTTTTAATATACATTTTATTTATTTATTAGTTTATTTTTATAGAAATATAAATTAAAAAATAAATTATTAGTGAGACAAATAAAATTTTAATATTTTATTTTTCATCAAAAAATATATTGGCTTATAAATGGATACAAAAATTTTTAAAATTTAAAATTAATATTTAGTAAAATATTTCACTTTGATTTTGAAACATTTTAGGTTTTGAAAATATATTTTAAACAATATTTATCTTATTAATAATTGTTTATTACATTTATATGATCATTATTATAATATATATCAATAAAATAATTTATATTGAATTTATATGATATATAATTATTATGATTATTATAACTCCATAGTATATTCGCTTTTCAAAAACAATTATAAATTATTATATTTTCAAAGATTATAACATTCAAAAATGCGAAAAAATAACAAAAATAATTTTTTTGTTATTTTATTTTTTATATAAAACCTATAAACCCCTAAATGACTAAATTCTAAAATGACTAAACTCCTAAACCCCGAATCCCATAAATACTTAAAACATTAAATTAGTATAGTCCAAATAATAAATCATAAATCTAATTTTTATTAGTATTCATTTTAATTTTAAATATTCACATTACTTATTTATCAGTTTATTTTTATAGAGATATTTATTACAAATTAAATTATTAATGCGACATATATAGTTTAAATAATTTATTTTTAATTAAAAAAAATGCTAATAAAAAAAGGTAAATTTTTAAAAATAAATAATTATTATTTAGACATATAGCTTATTTTGATTTTGAATCATTTTATATTTTACAATTATATTTTAATTTATATCATTCTTATAAATACTCGTTTATTAATTTATTTATTGATCATTTTATAATATTTATCAATAAAATTATTTATATTGAGTTTACATTATATATAATTATTAAGATTATTATAACTAAATATTATATTTACATTAAAAAAAATTAAAAATAATTATATTTTCAAAGGTTATAACCTTCAAAAATTAAAAAAAAATCAAAAAATTAAATTTTTTGTTTTTTCATTCTTTAAATAAAAACTATAAATCACTAAAGGTCTAAACAATTAAATCACTAAACTCCTAAACCACAAAACACCTAAATACTTAAACCATTAGACCGGTATATCCTCAATTATAAATAATAAAACTCAATTTTATTTGTATTCATTATAATTTTAAATATTCATTGTATTATTTATTAGTTTATTATTATAGAATTATAAATACAAAATAAATTATGAGTAAGACAAATATAATTTAAAAAATTTATTATTAATAACAAAAATATAAACTTATAAAAAAAGCTAAACATTAAAAAAAATTATTATTTACTAATTTATTTTACTTTGATTTGAATAAATTTAGATTTTTCAAATATTTTTAAATAATAACTATTTTATTAATAATAGTTTATTAATTTATTTTTTGATCATTATTATAATATCTAGTAATGTAATTTTTATATTGAATTTAAATGACTTATATTTATGAAGATTCTTATAAATAAATATTCTATTTACATTTAAAAAAAAATGAAAAATTATTATATTTTCAAAGGATATAACCTTCAAAAATTAGAAAAAATAAAAAAAATAAATTTTATGTTATATCATTGTTTAAATAAAACATATAAACCACTAAATCCCGAAACACTTAAATCACTAAACTCCTTAACACAAAAGACCCTAAATACTTAAACTTTTAAACTCGTAAACTTAATTATAATTTAAATAATTTATTAAAATATTAATTACAAAATAAATTATGAGTGATATAAATTTAATTTAAATAATTTATTTTTCATCAAAAAAATATATAACCTTATAAAAAGAAGCAAAAACTAAATAACAAGAATTATTATTTAGTAATAAATTTTAGGTGATTTTGAATAATTTTATGTTTTGCAATTATATTTTAATTTATATCTATCATATTAATAATAGCATATTAATTTATTTTTTGATAATTGATTTAATATCTATCAATAAAATTTTTTATATTTTGTTTAGATTATATATAATTATAATGATTATTATTACAAAATATTGTATTCACATTTTTAAAAAATTTTAAATTTATTATATTTTCAAAGGTTATATCCTTTGAAAATGTGAGAAAATATCAAAATTAATTTTTTTGTTATTTCATTGTTTAAATAAATCATATAAACCACTAAATGCCTAAACACTTAAATCAATAAATCCTTAATCTCTAAAACCCTAAAAAGATAATTCTTTTAAACTAGTATAACCAAAATAATAAATAATAAGTCACGATATTTCTTTTTTCATTATAATTTAAAATATTCATTTTAATTATTTATTCGTTTATTTTTTATATAAATATTAATTACAAAATAAATTTTAGTTAGACAAATATAATTTATATAAATTATTTTTCAACGGAAAATATAGATAAACTGATAAAAAGAATAAAAATTTAAAAACTAAAATTTATTATATAGTAATATATTTTGCTCTACTTCTGAATCATTTTAAATTTAGTAATTATATTTTAATTGATATCTATCTTATTAATAATTGTTTATTAATTTATTTTTTGATCATTATTAGAATATTTATCAATAAAATTGTTTAAATTGAATTTATATGATATATAAATATAATGATTATTATAACTAAATATTGAATTCACTTTTGAAAAAAATTTAAAAATTATTATATTTTCAATGGTTATAACTTTTGGAAATATGAAAAAATAATAAAAAAACATTTTATGTTATTTTATTTTTTAAATAAAACATATAAACCACTAAATGCATACAGAGTTATATTAATAAACTCCTAAACCCCATAATGCCTAAATACATAAACCATTAAACCATTATATGCTACTTAATAATTAATAAATTGAAGGTTATAACCTTTGAAAATATAATAATTTTTAAATTTTTTTGAAATGTAAATATAATATTTAGTTATAATAACTTAATAATTATAAGACATGTTAATTGAATATAAATAATTTTATTGTTCGATATTATAAAATTGATCAAATAATAAATTAATAAATTATTCTTAATAAGATTGATAGCAATTAAAATATAATTGCAAAACCTATATATAATGATTCAAAATCAAAGTAAAATATATTATAAATAATTATTTTTTGTTGTTAAATGTTTACTTCCTTTTTATAAGCTTATATTTTTTTTGATTAAAAATAAATTATTAAAATTATAGTTGTCTCGCTCATTATTTATAATGTAATTAATATTTCTATTAAAAATAAACTAATAAATAATTATAATGAATACAAATCAAAATGAGATTTATGATTTATTATATGTGCTATACCAGTTTAATGGTATGATTATTTTCAAAGGTTATAACATTTAAAAATAAAAGAAATTTTTAAAGTTTTTAGAAAAGTGAATACTAAGTTTAATTATATTAATCATACTAATTATATATCACATAAATTCAATATAAACAATTTTAATGATAGATATTATAATAATGATCAAAAATTAATTAAATAAACTATTATTAATAAAATAAATATTAATTAAAATATATTTACATAACACAAAATGATTCAAAATCAAATCAAAATATATTACTAAATAATAATATTTAATTTTTAAATTTGTCCTTCTTTTTATAAGCTTATATTTTTTTTGATTAAAAATAAATTATTTAAATAATATTTGTCTTACACGAAATTTATTTTGTAATTAATTTTTCTAAATAAGTAAACTATAAATAATTAAAATGAATATTTAAAATTATAATAAATATAAATAAAAATGAGATTTATTATTTATTAAGTAGTATATAGATGTTAAAATGTTTATGTATTTAGGGGTTTCGGGGTTTATGAGCTTACTAATTTAAGTAAGAATTCAATTAATGGTCTAAAGGTTTAATTTAAAAAATAAAATTACTAAAAAATTATTTTTATTATTTTGTCTCATTTTTTAAGATTATAACCTTTGAAAATATAATAATTTTTAAATCTTTTTCAAAAGTGAATACAATATTTATTTATAATAATCATAATAATTATATATCATATAAATTCAATATAAATAATTTTATTGATAGATATTATAATAATTATCAAAAAATAGATTAAAAATCTAATATGAATAAGATTGATATTACTTAAAATACAATATCAAAACCTAAAATGCTTCAAAATCAAAGCAAAATATATTACTTAATAATAATTATTTTTTTTTAATTTTTATTCTATTTATAAGCTTATCTATTTTGTGATGAAAAATAATTTTTATAAATTATATTTTTAACTCATAATTTAATTTATAATTAATATATATATAAATAAAAAACTAAAGAATCAAAATAAATTTTTTAAATTATATTGAAAACAAATAAAAATGAAATTTATTAATTATTATTAATGGTATTCTGGTTTAAAGGATTATCTATATAGGGGTATCTGGATTTTGTAGTTTAGTGATTTACGTGTTTAGGCATTTAGTGGTTTGTAGGTTTTATTTAAACAATAAAATAACAAAAAAATATTTCTTTTTATTTTTTCACATGTTAAAAGATTATAATCTTTGAAAATATAATAATTTTTTTCAAAAGTAAATATAATATTTAGTTATAATAATTATTAAATATATATATCATATAAAATCAATATAAACATCTTTATTGATAAATATTATAATAATGATAAAAAAATAATTTAATAATCTATTATTAATAAGTTAGATGTCAATTAAAATATAATTACAAAACCTAAAATGATTCAGAAGAAAACCAAAATATATAACTATATAATAATTTTTACTTTTGAATTTTTTTTTCTTTTAAAAAGTTTATCAATAATATTTTGTTGAAAAATAATTTATATCAATTATTTTTGTCTAACTCAATTTATTTTGTAATTAATATTTATATATAAATAAAAAAATAAATAATTAAAATGAATATTTAAAATTATAATTAAAAAAAATGAGGTTTATTATTTATTATTTAGGGATACCAGTTTAATTTAAATTAGATTTGTCTCACATATAATTTATTTTGTAATTAATATTTTTATAAAATAATTGATAATAAAAATCTAAAAGTATTCTGAATAAAAATTAAAATGAGATTTATGATATATTATTAATGTATACTAGTTTAATGATTTAAGTATTTATAGGTTTTGTCATTAGGAGTTTAGCGATTTATGTTTTTAGGCTTTTAGTGGTCTATAGGTTTTATTTAAAAAAATAAAATAACAAAAAAAAATTCTTATAATTTTTTATCATTTTCATAGGTTATAACATTTGAAAATATAATAAAATTTATAATTTTTTGAAATTTTAATACAATATTTGGTTATAATAATATTAATAATTATATATCATATAAATTTAATATAAATAATTTTATTGATAAATATTATAATAATGATCAAAAATTAAATAAAAAACTATTAATATTAAGAAAGATATTAATTAAAAAATATTTACAAAACCCAAATTGATTCAAAATTCAAGTAACTTAAATTAATTTATAATAATATTTATTTTTTAAATTTATACTTCTTTTATAAGCATTTATTTATATTATGTAAATAATATATTATTTAAATTATATTTGTCTCACACATAATTTATTTAGTAATAAATATTTCTAAATAACTACACTAATAAATAATTAAAATGAATATTTAAAAATATAATAAATAACAATAAAAATTAGATTTATTAATTATTAAGTAGTATTTAGCAGTTTAATGGTTTATGAATTTAGGCATTACGGGGTTTAAGAGTTTACTGATTTAACTTTATATGCATTTAGTAGGGCTGCTCACGGGACTCGAAGATTCGCGACCAGACTTTAAGTCTTGTCTCGAAAGAATCAGGACTGAGAAAATCTGTTGACTTTGACTTTTCCCGTCACGTTCTCTCACATATTTTTTCTTTTGTGGTGTTGTGGTTGGGCCGAATGAGTGGGCTGAATGTGTTATAGTCAGTTTTGTAGATATTGCTTGTTTGAAATATTTATATGTAATTATACTTAAAATATCATATTAATTAATGGCAATGCAGATGGCACAATCCAGTGGTAAACGAAAAATATAATAAATTGATGATGATCACAATGATGAAAGTACTGGTAAATCCAATCATCATCCTTTCACGAACTTTCATATTCTTACGGCAGGTGTTGTATATGTAATTTATTTTTACTTAATAATCTGTTTTATTGATCAAATCTAACCTGCTTCGGTTAAATGAACCGGATGTTTATTTTTTGTATAAAATGATTTGTATTTATTTTTTCGGGCGGCTGTTTTTTGACCCGGTTGAATAGTTCATCATCCTCTCTTCTTCTCTCTCCGTGATTTCGTGACTGCTCCATGCTGCATACTGTAAGACGTTCTGTTCTTGGTTTTAATCTGTAACACATAAGAGTTTTCTGGTGGAGGTAGCTAGTCGTACTGAGCGACTAGCAAACCATGTTATTTCCTGTGTGGATCTCTCGTGTTTTTTTGATTCTGTCGTGGATGCTGTTGGATTGGGATATATATATTGCTTGTTTTTCTGTGTTTTCTGTTGTTTCTGTTCTTAATCTCACTACCCATGGAAGCGCGATTTCCTAACAGTAGTTTCTTCAAATCCAATTGTAAAAGAAAGTCAAGGTACATATGAACCTCAATTTAAAATTCTTCTTGGCACTCTATATTGAGGGATTGTTTTTCTTTGTTTGTGAAGGAAAAGAAGAAATTATTTGATAGCATATTATCTCATTATTATAGAGTTTCATTAAGTACCGACACTTGGACTAGCATTCAAAATTGGTCTTATATATGTTTGACTGTTCATTTCATTGGTTCTAAATGGAATATACTTAAAAGGCTTTTGAACTTTTGTGTAATTAAAAGTCATTCTAGTGTTAATATTAGAAATGCTATTGAGTTTTGAATGAATGAATGGGGTTTGAGAAAGTTGATGTTCATTACTGTTGACAATGCGTCATATAATGAAGTTGCAGTTGAACAATTGAAAAAAAGGCTTGTGACGAAAAATAGTGTAACTTTGAGTGGTGAGCATTTTCATATGAGATGTTGCGCTCATATCCTAACTTAATTGTCAGAGATGGAATTACAATAGTTGAGGGTGCTATTCAAAAAATTAAAGGAGTGGTCAAATATGTGAGGAGCAGTCCTAAAAGATTAGATATGTTTATGTTATGTGTTGAAGAAGCAAACTTGACATATGGATCTTCACTGCAATTAGATTGTCCTACAAGATGGAATTCAACTTATTTGATGCTACAAATTGATATAAAATATCAAAAAGAATTTGATAAGTTGGAGGACAAAGACAAAAGGTTTTTGAATGAGTTTGGTTCAAATGTTCCAACGGAGAGAGATTGAATAAACTCCATAATTTTGGCTCGTATCTTGAAAATTTTTTATGAGTTAACTTGTAAATTTTCTGGCACATAATATTTTACCTCTAGTGTTTATTTTCCTGAGATTATTCAAATTTTGAAAAAATTTGAGCTATGTGAAAATAGTAGAGATACAACAGTATCTGAAATGGGTATGAAAATGAGGCATAAATTCAACAAATATTGGAGTTCTCTTCATTCAACAAATATTATGCTTTTTGTAGCAGTAGTGTTGGATCCTAGATATAAGCTCAAATATCTCAAGGTTAAGTACACTTAGCATTATAAAGAGGAATTCGCTTAAAATTTGGTGAAAAAGGTTATAAATGCTTTAAATGAGATGATGAATGATTATAAAGATTTAAATGAAGATGAATCAAAAGAAGATGATTTCTCTTCTACTTTGTTGAAGAAAAATGATGATTTCTTTGATGGTAGTGATACTTATGTTGATGATTTTTTTTGTTGAATTGGAGAACGAACAAGACGTTGCAGCTTAGGAAGAGTTGGATAGGTACTTGGAGGACAAACTTAAAAAAAATAGAATTGATTCAAATCTTCTAAACTAGTGAAAGGTAAATGAGATTAGGTAACCTTCTTTGGAAAATGTAGCAAGGGATGTATTTGTTATCCAAGCATCTACTGTGGCATACGGATCTACATTTAGCAATAGGGGGAGAACTTTAGATAAATTTAGGAGTTCTTTAACACCTATTAAAGCTGAAGTTCTCATATGTTTACCAGATTGGTTGAGAAACTCAAACAAACCAATTGAAATTGAAGAATTAGTTCAAGACCTTCTTGATGATAATGAATCAGGTTAGTATACAAATCTTGTAAATTGTAATTTCACTTTTACTTATTTTATTCATTAAATTTAATAAAAATATGGTTCAATTACAATTTTCAGAGGGGTCACAAGATCCAAATATTTTTCCAACTATAGTTGGACAACTAAATTTGGAATGGGTGTATTAAATTTTATAAGGTAATATTTTGTTTTTTTATTACTCTTTCATCTTAGAAATTTATGTCTACATGATTCACATGTTTTCATCTTTGGTTGTCCTTCTATAGTGGAGGAAGAAAAGAGAGGAGTTGTAGAAGAGATAATTAATTTGGTTTGGATTTTCATTGCTGTTCCGGGACGGACCTTTGAAATGATTATTATCATGGTTGTTATTAGTAGTATTTTTTTGTTATATTAAGCTGCCTAATTTTAGAGATTACTTAAGTAGTAATTGATGCTACCAATGTTTGTGGTCTTCTTTAGCTATTCTTTAATATTTTAAGTAATTTTTAAAAAATGTAGTATTGCTATTATGGTTAACTTTCACTCGAATGAACAAAGCCAACTTGTGAAAAAACAAAGAACCACATTAAGCACACAACTCGATCCCATTCTATTTAACATTCCTATCCTTTCTGCACATCAAAGCTATTGACAAGGTAATGGAACTCGTTTGCGGTATTCAACCTATTTGACAAAACAAAATTGGCTCAATTTGAGTTTGAAAGATAGATAACTAAGGAATGATAAATGGTACAACAAAAGGTTTTGACATGAACTAACTTGGCTGGTTTGAAGAAAATAAATTGAAAAAAATGTCCAAACTCCATTCCATCCCAGAACCATTTTCTCCTACCCAAATTCCCTGATCTCCGTCCCACCCCATCTGATATTTTCAACCAATGGGACGGGTCTGGATATTTAAAAAAAATCTCTAAACTGTGGGAAGGGACTAGGAATTTGTAATCCCCATCCCGTCCCGTCCCGTCCCATGAGAACCCCTAGCATTTAGTGGCTTATACGTTTTATTTAAAAAAAATAACAAAAAATTTTTTTTTATTATTTTTTGATATTTTCAAATGTTATAACCTTTGAAAATATAATAATTTTTAAATTTTTTTCAAATGTGAATACAATATTTAGTTATACTAATCATTATATTTATATATTATATAAATTCAATATAAACAATTTTATTGATAAATATTCTACAAAAAATTAATTAATAATCCATTAATAATAAGATAGATATTAATTAAAATATAATTACAAAACTTAAAATAATTCAGAAGTAAAGACTATATTACGATATAATAAATTTTTGTTTTTGAATTTTTTTTAATAAGTTTATCTATATTTTTTGATGAAAAATAAAATATATAAATTATATTTGTTCATTTATTTTGTTATTAATATTTATATATAATTAAACAAATAAATAATCAAAATGAATATTTAAAATTATAATAAAAAAGATGAGATTTATTATTTATTATTTATTATTTAGGGATACCAGTTTAATTTAAATTAGATCCGTCTCACTAATAATTTATTTTGTAATTAATATTTCTATAAAATTAAACTAATAAATAAATAAAATAAATATTTAAAATTATACTGAATAAAAATTAAAATAAGATTTAAGATTTATTATTAATGTATACCAGTTTAATAGTTTAAGTATTTAGAGGTTTTGTCAATTGGAGTTTAGTGATTTATGTTTTTAGGCTTTTAGTGGTTTATAGGTTTTATATAAAAAAATAAAATAACAAAAAAAATTCTATAATTTGTTATCATTTTCATAGGTTATAACCTTTGAAAATATAATAATATTTAATATTTTTTGAAATGTGAATACAATATTTAGTTATAATAATTTTAATAATTATATATCATATAAATTCAATATAAACAATTTTATTGATAGATATTATAATAATGATCAAAAATTAAATTAATAAACTATTAATAATAAGATAGATATTAATTAAAAAATATTTACAAAACCCAAATTGATTCAAAATTAAAGCAAAAAATATTAATGGATAATAAATTTTAATTTTTAAATTTTTATTGCTTTTATAAGCATATTTTTTTTATTAAAAATAAATTATTTAAAATATATTTGTCGCACTCATAATTTATTTTTTAATAAAAATTTATATAAAAATAAACTAATAAATAATTAAAATTAATATTTAAATTATAATAAATTGAAATAAAAATTAGATTTCTTAATTAATAAGTAGTATATAGTGGTTTAATGGTTTATGTATTTAGGCATTATGGGCATTAGGAGTTTGCTAATTTAACTGTGTATGCATTTAGTGGATTATAGGTTTTATTTAAAAATTAAAATAAAAAAATATTTATTTTTATTATTTTTTTATATTTTCAAAGGTTATAACCTTTAAATATATAATAATTTTTAAATTTTTTTCAAATGTGAATTCAATATTTAGTTATAATAATCATTATATTTATATATCATATAAATTCAATATAAACAATATTATTGATAAATAATCTAATAATGATCAAAAATAAATTAATAATCTATTATTAATAAGAGAGATATCAATTAAAATATAATTACAAAACCTATAATGATTCAAAAGGAAAGCAAAATATATTACTATATATTAATTTTTTGTTTTGAATTTTTTTTTAAAAGTTTATCTATATTATTTTAATGAAAAATAATTTATATAAATTATATTTGTGTAACTCATAATTTATTTTGTAATTAATATTTATATAAAAATAAATATATAAATAATTAAATTTAAATATTTAAAATTAAAATAAAAAAAATGAGATTTATTCTTTATTATTTAGGATATATCGATTTAAATTAAATTAGATCTGTCTCACTAATAATTTATTTTGTAATTAATATTTATATAAAAATAAAATGATAAATAATTAAAATTAAAATTAAAATTATACTGAATAATTAAAATAATTTATTTTGTTCCTCATCAACTCTAGAATCATTGCTAAAGCTCTAACCAAAATAATAGGAGCTTTTACTTTATCTCTATTATGTCTCATCATATTTGATGTTGAATCACTGGGCTATCAAAGGTAATTTGACTCATGTACGCTAACAGACTAAACAAAAGTTGCACCCCTATGTGTTGAAATAGTTAGTTGTTGAGGATGCAATTTATATTGATTATTGTAATTTCTTCAAAAATATCTCTCATGAACACACTCAAAGCAATTTTTTTAAAACATACTTCACCTCTAAAAAAATAACCACCTTGTAGCCTATTAGAACAAACTAGTCCCATGGTCGTTTGAGCAGGGCAAGGAGTATGGTCTCTCATTCAATCAAGAATCAAAAAATTTATTTTATTGGCATGTCTAAGCCCCTTTTTTATATCCTCGTGGATATGAAAAGTATCATTACATTCTTTTTATATTAAATGAGTTATGTATACAAGCTCACAAAACCCAAAAAGGTGTAGATGAATCATATTCAAATGTATAAAATGTTTTAATCATTGCTCAAAATATTAGTATTGCATATCGACACTTTAGGTCACAAATCAAAGGAAAAGCCATAGTCATATTTCCAATCCCAAGAATTTTAGCTATAGAACGTTATAAAGAGTAATACTCGAGCTTTAACTATTTCTAGGGTAATAACTTTTTCTCTTGAGGAATGACCAAAGTTATAATCATTCCTAGTGCAATAACTTAGCAATATAAAGATAAAATGCACAATCTATGGTCATATCCAATACTATGACCCAGTATTATAGTGATTAAATATGTATTCATGATCATTCTTAGTGCCATAACAATATGTTCAACAGAGAGACACAAGTTATGGTATATTTTCATCGATATGATTTTGTGTTCTATAGACAAAATATACAATCACATTTAATTTTTTTAAATGTGAATATAATATATAGTTATAATAATCTTAATAATTATATATAATGTAAACTAAATATAAATAATTTTATTAATAGATATAATAATAATGATCATTAAATAAATTAATAAACTAGTATTAATAAGAATGATATAAATTAAAATATAATTGTAGAATCTAAAATGATTCAAAATCAAAATAAGATATATTACTAAATAATAATTTTTTATTTTAAAAATTTTGCCTCATTTTATAAGCATATATATTTTTTTTGATGAAAAATAAATTATTTAAATTATATGTATCTCACTAATAATTTATTTTGTAATTAATATTTTTATAAAAATAAACTGATAAAGAATTAAAATGAATATTTAAAATTATAATGAATACTAATAAAAATGAATACTAATTTAATGTTTTGAGTATTTATGAGCTTCGGGGATTAGGAGTTAAGTCATTTTAGAATTTAGTCATTTATTGGTTTATAGGTTTTATTTAAAAAATAATATAAAAAAAAGTATTTTTGTTATTTTTTCTCATTTTTGAAGGTTATAACCTTTGAAATATAATAATTTTTAATTTTTTTTTTGAAAAGTGAATACAATATGAAGTTAATAATCATAATAATTAGATATCATAATAATTCAATATAAATAAATTAATTGGTATATATTATAATAATGATCATAAAAAAATAATAAACAATTATTAATAATATAAATATTATTTAAAATATATTTGCAAAACCTAAAATGATTCAAAATCAAAGTGAAATATTTTACTAAATATTAATTTAAAATTTTTAAATTTTTGTATCCATTATATGCTTATATATATTTTTGATTAAAAATAAATTTTTTAAATTATATTTGTCTAACTAATAATTTATTTTTTAATTTATATTTCTATAAAAATAAACTAATAAATAATCAAGATGTATGTTTAAAATTATATTGAATACTAATAAAAATGAGATTTATTATTTATTATATATAGTATACCGGTTTAATGGTTAAATTATTTAAGGGTTTTGTCGTTTAGAAGTTTAGCAATTTATGTTTTTAGGCATTTAGTGGTTTATAGGTTTTATTTGTATAATAAAAATAAAAAAAAAATTGATTTTTTCTGATTTCAAATGTTATAATCTTTGAAAAGAAAATAATTTTTAAAATTTTTTGAAATGTGAATACCATGTATAATTAAATTAAACTTTCTAATTATATATCATATAAATTAAATATAAATAATTTTAATGAAAGATATTATAATAATGATCAAAAATTAAATTAACAAACTATTATTAAAAATGTAAATAATAATTTATTTATATTTAAATAACACAAAATGATTCAAATTCAAATTAAAATATATTACTAAATAATAATATTTAATTTTTAAATTATTCCTTCTTTTTTTAAACTTATATTTTTTTTGATTAAATATAAATTATTTAAATATTATTTGTCTCATTAGAAATTTATTTCGAATTAATTTTTCTAAAAAATTAAACTATAAATAATTAAAATGAATATTTAAAATTATAATAAATAGAAATATAAATGAGATTTATTATCTAATAAGTAGAATATAGCTTTTAAAAGGTTTATGATTATTATAAATAAATATTGTATTCACTTTTGTATCTATATGTTTTATTTAAAAAATGGAATAACAAAAAATTTATTTTTATTATTTTTTTCTCATTTTTTAAGGTTATAACTTTTGAAAATATAATAATTTTTAAATTTTTATCAAAAGTGAATACAATGTTTATTTATAATAATCATAATAATTATATATCATATAAATTCAATATAAACAATTTTATTGATAGAAATTCTAATAATTATCAAAAAATAAATTAAAAATCTATTATTAATAAGATTGATATTTCTTAAAATATAATATCAAAACCTAAAATGATTGCAAAGCAAAGCAAAATATATTACTAAATAATAATTAATTATTTTTAAATATTTATTCTTTTTATAAGCTTATCTATTTTTTGATTAAAAATAATTTTTATAAATTATATTTTTAACTCATAATTTATTTTATAATTAATACAGATATACAAATAAAAAACTAAAAATCAAAATGATTTTTTTAAATTATAATGAAAACAAATAAAAATGAGATTTATTAATTTTTATTTAGTGTATACCGGTTTAAAGGATTATCTATATAGGGGTATCGAGATTTTTTAGTTTAGTGATTTAAGTGTTTAGGCATTTAGTAGTGTATAGGTTTTATTTAAACAATGAAATAACAAAAAAAAATATTTTTTTTATTTTTATCATATGTTCAAAGGTTAAAAACTTTGAAAACATAAAAATTTTAAAACTTTTTTCAAAAGAGAATACAATATTTAGTTATATTATTTATTATTTTTATATATCATATAAATTCAATATAAACATTTTTTATTGATAAATATTCTAATAATGATCAAAACATAAATTAATAATCTATTATTAATAAGATATAAATCATTTAAAATATGATTACAAATATTAAAATGATTTAGAAGCTAAGGAAAATATATGACTATATAATAATTTTTTGTTTTGAAATTTATTTTTAAAAATTTATCTATATTCTTTTTGATGAAAAACAATTTATATAAATTATATTTGTTAAACTCATATTAATTTTGTAATTAATATTTATATAAAAAATATAGAAATAAATAATTAAAATGAATATTTAAAATTATAATGAAAAAAATGAGTTTTATTTTTTATTATTTAGAGTATACCGGTTTAATTTAAATTAGATCTATCTAACTAATATTTTATTTTGTAATTAATATTTATATAAAAATAAACTGATAAATAATTAAAATAAAAATTTAAAATTAAACTGAATAAAAATTAAAATGAAATTTATGATTTATTATTAATGTATACCAATTTAATTATTTAAGTATTTAGAGGTTTTGTCATTTAGGAGTTTAGAGATTTATGTTTTTAGGCATTTAGTGGTTTATAGGTTTTATTTAAACAATAAAAGAACAAAAAAAAATTTGTCATTTTTGCTCATTTTCATAGGTCATAACCTTTGAAAATATAATAATATTTTACATTTTTGAAACTTGAATATAATATTTACTTATAATAATATTAATAATTATATATCATATAAATTCAATATAAATAATTTTATTGTTAGATATTCTAATAATTATCAAAACATAAATTAAAAATTTGTTTTTAATAATGTTGATATTACTTAAAATATAAGATCAAAACCTTAAATGATTAAAAATCAAAGCAAAATATATTACTAATAATAATTATTTGTTTTTTAATTTTTATTCTTTTTATAAGCTCATCAATTTTTTGATGAAAAATAATTTTTAAAAATTATATTTTTATTTCAGAATTTATTTTATAATTAATACATATATAAAAATTAAAAACTAAGTAATCAAAATGAATTTTTTAAATTATAATGAAAACAAATAAAAATGAGATTTATTAATTATTATTTAGGGTATATTGATTTAAAGGATTATCTATCAGGGGTATCGGGATTTTGTAGTTTTGTGATTTATGTATTTAGGCATTTAGTGATTTATAGATTTTATTTAAACAATGAAATAATTAAAAAAATATTTTTTTTTGTTTTTTCACATGTTCAAAGATTATAATCTTTCAAAATATAATAATTTTAAAATGTTTATCAAAAGCGAATACAATATTTAGTTATAATAATTATTAAATTTATATATCATATAAATTAAATATAAAAATTTTTATTGATAAATATTCTAATAATGATCAAAGATAAATTAATAATCTATTATTAATAAGTTAGATATCAATTAAAATATAATTACAAAATCTAAAATTATACAGAAACAAAGTAAAATATATTACTATATATAATAATTTTTTGTTTTTAATTTTTCTCTTATTTTAATAAGTTTATCTATATATTTTTGTCGAAAAATAATTTATATAAATTATATTTGTCTGAATCATAATTTATTTTGTAATTAAAATTTATATAAAAATAAACAAATAAATATTTAAAATGAATATTTAAAATTATAATGAAAAAAATAAAAATTAGATTTATTGTTTATTATTTAGGATATATCTGATTAAAAAAATAATCTATTTAGAGTTTTAGAGATTTAGAAGTTATTCATTTAAGTATATAGGCATTTATTGGTTTATTGTTTTTATTTAAATAATGAAATAACAAATAAATTATTTATGATATTTTTTCAAATTTTCAAAGGTTATTACCTTTGAAAATATAATAATTTTAAAATTTTTTTAAAATGTGAATTCAATATTTAGTAATAATTATTATTATAACAATATATAATATAAACTTAATATAAACAATTTTATTGATAGATATCATATCAATTATCAAAAAATATATTAATAAACTAATATAAATATGATAGATATAAATTAAAATATAATTATAAAAACTAAAATTATTAAAAATCAAAATAAATTTATTACTAAATAATAATTTTTGTTTTTTAGTTTTTGGCTCATTTTATAAAATTATATTTTTTTTTAATAAAAAATAAATAATTTAAATTATATTTGTATCACTCATAATTTATTTTGTAATTAATATTTCAATAAAATATTTAAATTACATTTAAGGTATATTTGCAAAACCTAAATTTTTTCAAAATTAAAGTAAAATAAATTACTAATTAATAATGTTTTTGATGTTTTGCTTATTTTTATAAGTTTATATTTTCTATTCTTAAAAGTATATTATTTATATTATATTTGTCTTCCTCATAATATATTTCATAATTTATAATTCTATAAAAATAAACTAAAAAATAATCAAAATGAATTTTTTAAATTATAATGAAAACAAATAAAAATGAGATTTATTAATTATTATTTAGGGTATATCGATTTAAAAGATTAACTATCAGGGGTATCGGGATTTTGTAGTTTTTTGATTTATGTATTTATGCATTTAGTGATTTATAGATTTTATTTAAAAAATGAAATAAATAAAAAAATATTTTTTTTTTGTTTTTTCACATGTTCAAAGATTATAATCTTTCAAAATATAATAATTTTAAAATGTTTATCAAAAGCGAATACAATATTTAGTTATAATAATTATTAAATTTATATATCATATAAATTAAATATAAAAATTTTTATAGATAAATATTCTAATAATGATCAAAATAAATTAATATTCTATTATTAATAAGTTAGATATCAATTAAAATCTAATTACAAAATCTAAAATTATATAGAAACAAAGTAAAATATATTACTATATATAATAATTTTTTGTTTTAATTTTTCGCTTCTTTAATTAAGTTTATCTATATATTTTGTCGAAAATAATTTATATAAATTATATTGGTCTGAATCATAATTTATTTTGTAATTAAAATTTATATAAAAATAAACAAATAAATATTTAAAATGAATATTTAAAATTATAATGAAAAAAATAAAAATTAGATTTATTGTTTATTATTTAGGATATATCTGATTAAAAAAAATAATCTATTTATGGTTTAGAGATTTAGAAGTTATTCATTTAAGTATATAGCATTATTGGTTTATTGTTTTTATTTAAACAATGAAATAACAAATAAATTATTTATGATATTTTTTCAAATTTTCAAAGGTTATTACCTTTGAAAATATAAATAATTTTAAAATTTTTTTA
>JAREIK010001925.1:0-45540 GCA_029783825.1 Sapria himalayana
TCGATTGTTAACTCTACTAGATATAAAGAAAAATATGAGAATATAGTTTTTCTTTATTCTTTAAGATCGATATTAAAAATGTTATCAATATTGTAAATATTTTATTAGGTTTTCTCAAGAAGATGTATGTTGTGGTCCTATTTATATTCAGAAATATATAATATATGGGAAATTGCTTTTATTCTCTTTTAGTGATTCAAGATATTTTTGATTATTTGACTATTATTATTATTTTTGGGTCTCAATAATAAAAGACCATAATATCAATTATTATTTTGTATAAATACACATCTAATAAACATGAGATATTCATATTTACCCATTTGTGATGAGTGATTAAAAACCATAAAATAAAAATTATGATGAGAGCACATAATTGTATTAATAACAAACTTAAAGATTGATAACTGCTTTAATTTAATATTTTGTATATAATAATAATAAGTTAGCATGTAGCTATGAATAAATCATTCTAAGATATATTCATGATTATTAAAGATATATAAGACATTTCACATGAAGACAATTTTCATCTCTCTTAACCAATATTTTCACATATATATTTTATTTCTTCTCTTTCCATTTTTTATGTTGTATAGTTTATTTTTACAAACTTGCCATTTCAAATAAATATAAAGATGTTTTCACACATAAAACATAATTTAGTCAAACATTTGTATCATAAAAAGTATTACCTAGTTTAATCCATGGGTTTCTCAAGCCAGATTAACACCTCGACTAATCTTATGATTCCTAAGCATTGGTAGATGCAAGCCCCAGTAACCAAAAGAGAGGAATATGCATTGATAGAGGGAGTCAAACATGTCCATAAATTTTCTAGTTCAACTAACCATAAGGTTGTTGTGAATTATGGCTTTATAAAAATTAATACTTGGTTTCATGCAATTATCAAGCTTAAAGATAACTCTTTACATAGATAATAAAATACATTTCTTGAGGATTGTTCAAAGAATATTTTTTTTATTCCAAATGATGAAGATTATTCAAAGAATTTCCAACCAGTAGTTTTTTGATGATGATAAAAGCTAGATTACAAATGCACATAATCATGTTGCAATAGCATAGAATTAACATGTACTCTAATGGTGGAAATAAGTCGATAACCTGGTGACAAAAATCTGATCATTTGCTGGACATAGAGCAATACTTCTCAATTTTCTTTTTTACTGACTAGAGATGTGATTACTGGTATGGCATCCAATTGGGCATGGTGAAGAGCTTCCACCCACCAAATAAATTAATTCCTTATGGTCATTGTTCTGCCCGGAAAAAAAAAGTAAAAAACTTACCAAACAAAACTAAATAAAGGTCATACGCACTACACAAAGCTTCGGCTTAGTGTGGAGTCAGAGAGAATTCAATATACTAACAATCTTATCCCCAAGAATTAGAAAAGTTATCTTATAGGCATCGAACCCTTGAACTAACACCCTTGGATTAACATATTTATCATCACACCAAGGCACACCGTATATTAAATAGAGTTATATATAATTATATATAACTCTATATATAATTATATATAGATTATATATAATCTATATATTAAATATATGTTGTTAATTATATATTTAAATATAGTTATGTATAATGTTTTTATAGCAATACATATAGTAAAAGACAATTATTTATAGTTATATGTTCTTATACCTATAGTATATTTAGTTATAAATAGAGTCATATTTAATTATATTTAATTATAAATATATTTATAAATATGTATGTAGTTAAAGATGAAATTATATACAATATTTTTTATAGTTATACATATAGTAAAATACAATTATATATAGTTATATATTATTATACATATAAATATTTTGTTAGAGATATAGTTATAAATTATTATATAGTTATAAAAATAGTTATATATAATTATAAATATAGTTATAAAAATAGTTTACATAGTTACAAACATAGGTAATGTAGTTATAAAGAGTTTTATATAGTTATAGAAATATTTATAAATAGTTATACATATATAGTTAAACATATAGTTATATATATGTTGTTATATGTTTTAATTATAATTATAGTTACATGTGTGATTGCATACATAGTTATACATATAGTTATAAATGTAGTTATGCATGTTGTAGATGTAGTTATATATAGATTTTCATGTAATTATATATATTTAGATATATAGCCCTATATAGTATTGATGTAGATAAATACATATATATATATAGTTATACGTTGATATACATATTGTCAAATACATACATACATACATATATATATATATATATATATATATATGTATGTATGTATGTATGTATTTATGTATATATTAAATATATGTTGTAATATTTATATATAGTTATTTATATTGTTTTTATATTTATACATATAGTAAAATACACTTATATATATTTATGTGTTATTAATCTTGGGATCATCATATTTACATAAATTAATATGTAAATATTAAATAATTTGTTATATACACACTGCTCACCACAAACACCAACACCCATTTTGTGATTAACATCCAAACCACAAGATTGTCTGAGTGACAAAAAACATGGATATCAAGCCTACATACCTATTGTGCAACATCAATATTTACACAATGAGAATGCATTATATCACACATGCATGAAGTATTTATACATATCGTTGTATATAAGAAATCCAAGCATACCATGGTGATTAATGAATTTGGTACTTGTAATGATTTACCACGAACATCTAGATTAATACTATGTGCATAAGGAGGATCTACAGAAATTTATATAATTGTGGTAATAACTTCACTATGCATGATATCATACATACACAAAGATCTATTATTTAATTTCTATAAAAATACAATATATGGTAATAGTTAGGGTAGAAGAAGAATTTTGAAATAACAAACAGCATAATCAAAACACACTCCTGCATTAAGATAATACATGAAGAGTTAGGGTTGAAAGAGTATCTCAAATCAAAAAGAAACTCATGGCTGAAGGAATTTTTGCTTACTCTTCTATTAGGTTTTGATGTATCTGTGGCGAGAAAGAGAGACAGACTGTAGAGGACTAAAAGCATCTCCAACAATGCTACCTAAAATAACTACTCAAATATAATAAATATTGTATTATCTATTTTAACTAACTACTTTTTTATGGTAACTCCAACAATGCTATCTATTTTAACTAACTTTTTTATGGTAACTTCAACTATGCTATCTATTTTAGTTATTAATTCAACTAACTTTAACTAACTTTCAAAAATAAAATCTAAAATACAATATGAATGTCATATCAACACCATATTAATGAAATGCAAAATCATTCTTCTTCTCCATTTTCAAGTGAAGAACAACAACAATTTCATCAAAGGAGATAGTCTGGAAGTTTATTTTCTCAGCATCAATGTCTAGTTTATGAGATATGGGTATCTCTCCTATTTTTTCGAGTGGCAGAGTAAGCCTTCCAGAAATAGGAACATCTACAATTAGATCCACCTTAACATGATAAGGAATGATACTACCATGATTGATCTTATCATATGTGCTTTTGATATCACCATAAATTAAAGTGAGAAAAATTTTTATAGTTTCTTCGCCATGAGCAGAGATTGTTCCAACATCAAGGACAACTTAAAAACTAGTTTCCTTCCATTGCTACCAATTAGATAATGGATGTCCACTAAGTGAATGGGAATAAGGTTAGGGTTTTTGATGAGAACATCAACAATGATATCTGCTTTCTTGAGATTAATGAAAGGAAGATGAAGAGTAGTAACATCCACAGTTGACTTTCTGAACCCAATTGTCTCTTCAATTTTTTCCCCAATATTGTGGATGAAATTTTTAACTTTCTCCATGAAACTCACCTTCTGCTCATCTGGAGAAGCCATAACTTGACCGTCAAAATAAAAAAGTGGGCAGTATATTATCATCACCAGAATCATAACACAAAAAAAAATTGATTATTGCATAATAACGATCTCAAAAACATATGTCATGATTCACAAAATGGCATCGACATTAGACAAAAACAATAGAAATGAACTAGGGTGAAGATGAACATGTTGAATCTAACAAATTCAAGAAACAATGGATAAAACCATCAGCGACAAGCATGATGCCATTAGTATATCACATTGGTGCATAATTACTTTCATAACACTCTACACCCAAACTTATCTCTCATATCAAAAAAATAAAAACCATCAAAAATGAAGCAATAGGGCATACTTTTTGTTTGATACCTGACTAGAGTTTTTCAAACTGATGAGAGAGATGGAGATGGAATCACAGAAGCTAGCATGGAAAGATGTGTGCACATAGTTTTGTGTAGCATATGATTATTGTTGAGCAATCACATGAGTTCTATCTGAATTGCATTACATGATCAGAATCAAATTAATGGAATGACTTACCGGCAAAAGGCCATTACGTTCCGATAAATCTCTTCCTGATCGGCATCACTACCATGCACATTACAGAGAGAGAAGTTTTGTCTTCTAGAGGCCACCTCAAGAATCGAAGCCCATTGGAGTTGGAGTCTGGCGAGAGTTTATAGATCAGGCGAGAGAAACTACAAATATGAGAAACAGATTGCTAGATGCAAAGGGAGTTGATTTTTAAGTTTAACTCTTTAAAATAACTAATCAGAAGCGGACACAGAGCCACTTGGAGATGCTATTAGGTGCTTGTTAGAGTTGTATCTCGAGTCTCAACAACAAGTGAAGGCAAAATTAAAATTACCAAGTTATTTAATTTTTAAATATCAAAACACTAAATAAATAATAATTAAATTAAAATACTTAAAGATTCATTTTTTATTTATTATCAAATATTTTTAACAAAGTTCATGTGTGTGTAGCAAGGTACACATGAAAAACAAATACCTTGTAATTTTTTATTATAAAATTAATTAAACAATAAAAATATAAACAACTTCAAAAAAAAGATGTTTAGCTTTATAACTAGAAAAAGAAAATCAAATGGCTACAAAATTTACAAACTTCATATAGCAAGACACACATGAAAAGATGATTAACTAAAATAAAATATTCATTTAGCTATGAATTTTAGCTAGGGATCAATCCCTAGCTAAATTGTGAGGGATTAGCTAGGAAATAGCAAGGGATTTATGATTTTTCAAAGATAAAAATTTGTAACGGATTAGCGATAGAATATTTTCGTAAATTCTGCTCAAGAAAAGCAGAGATTTTAGTTACGGACTTAGTGATAGAATTTTTCTAGCTAATAAAAACTAGAATATAGCAACGAATTTAGTGACGAAATTTCTCTAGCTAATAAAATCAAGAATATAGCGACGGAATTAATGACTAATTTCCCTAGCTAATAAAACCCAGAATATAGCGACGAATTTAGCGATGGAATTTTTCTAGCTAATTACATCCGAAATATAGCAATGAATTTAGCGACGGAATTTTCCTAGCTAATAAACCTAGAATATAATGATGGATTTAGCGATATAATTTCTCTACCTAATAAAACCCATAATATAGGGATATTTTAGCGACGAAATTTCTCTAGCTAATAAAATCTAGAATACATTAATAAATTTATCGATTGAATTTTTTTCGCTAATTATTTCTGGATTATAGCCATAGATTTTAGCGACAAAATTTCCCAAGCTAATTACATCCAGAATATATAGATGGATTTAGCGATAGAATTTTCTTAGCTAATTACATCCGGAATATAGCGACGGATGTAACAATGGAATTTTCTTATCTAATTACATCCAAAATATAGCGACGGATTTAGCAACAAAATTGTTCTAACCAATCTTTAATTATTTAATTTTTTTTTAAATATTATTATTAGTTTTAATATTTTATTTAATTTTATTTATTTAATGTTTGTTAATGGTCTATCGATGAGCAATCCTTGAAAGACACATTCTCCTCGTAAAATTATAAAAAAAGGATATTATAAATAAATAATTTTAAAAAAATAAAAATACAAAAAAAAATTATATTAATAAGGACTAAAATAACTAATTTTTATGATGTATAAATTTTTAAAAATATTAAACAAAAAATTTTTCTAAAATTTTTAAAAAAGAAACTTAAATTTTGTATTAAAGTATCATTAAATAAATAATTCTATAAGTATAATAATTTTTTATGATATTTTAAAATTTAATTTACATACATTAAAATTTCTACTAATATAAATGTAAAATAATTCATTGTATGATTAAATAGAAAATATATTCAAATAAATCTAAATTGATGAATAAACTTATAATTATTAATATTATTATAAGTATAAAAAACATTTTATAATTATAAGAAACATTTAAAAAATAATTAATACAAAATTTAAAAATCTTGAAATATAATAAAAATTTTAATTTTTTCATTAAATTTAAAAGAAAATAAATTTCAAATAAAAAATAAATACATAGATTTTAGCCTGTACTAATATTTATAAGAATTAAACAATTGAATAATATTTTTACTATTAGCTTTTAACATTCAGTCTTTATTAAAATAAAATAAATATAACTTTTTTTAATTATCTTCTCACTTTAAGTAATTTTTAGAATTTTAAAAATTATAAATGATATCAAATAATATGAAATTTTATGTCTTTAAATTTATTTCATATTTTCTTCATAAAAATTAATATGAATTATTATTTCTTTTTATTTTTATTACTTTTAATCCATTTCTGAGAACTATTAGAGGTATGTATTTTGTTACATTTTTGAAGCCTCACCTTTAGAGAGAGATGTGCATGTTTTATATGTATTTCTAATTCTAATCTTTTCCATAATTCTACTATGACCCTATTAGTGATAGGGGATGAACTAGGCTTTCAGTTTCACTCAAGCAGCATTTGCACCAAGAAGCTAACAATATACCCTTTTTCTTTACATTAGTATCTATAGGTAGAATATTTGAAAGCACTTTTCACATGAATATTTTAACTTTTTGAGGGTTATCATTATTCCAGACCCAACTGAATAATATTTGATCTTTTTTTTCTTATTACATTTTTCACTAATTTAAGTGAGAATTCTCCATCCAGATTTAATATCCATTTCCAATCGTGCTTGGTGAGTTTAGAGTAATTTTCCACTAATTCTTTTGTATGAGCATTTGTACCCAAACCTAGGATTTACTGCTCCTATTTTTATCTATATTGGGATTATCATTTAAATAGTATTTAGCTCTCATGAATTCGGCCCATAGACTTACATTTTCTTAAAGTCTCCACCACCTTTTGCTAGCCAATGTCTTATCTAGCTCACTTATCATAGTGAATCCCAATCCAACCACTTGTATGGGAAAGCATAAATCTTTCCATTTTTTTCCAGTGCATTTTATATTTATCCTCTTTTTTACCCCATAAAAAGTTAGCGAACTCTTTTTCTATATTCTTGATAAATTTGCTTGGGGGTTAAATTATCATTATATTATGCATTAAAGAACTTTTCCATCCATGAGCAATTAATGTTATTCTCCCTCCCTTATTTAATATTTCCTCCTTCCATTATGATATATATTTTTTTAATTTCACCATTAAAAAGTCCAAGTATTCTATCTTTAGTCTACCTTCAGGGACTGGGCAGCCTAAATAAATTATTTCTCCCTTTTTGATGGAAAATTCTATAATATTTTTGATTTATGAATTAATGTGGAAGGAGATTTTGAAGCCACCATATATCTTAATAAATTATTTATTTTTTGGCATACTTCTTCTTCCATACATCTTAATAACTCCATCAGATTATGCAGTTATCTACCATAGTGAAGATTATTATATCATTTGCATATGCTAAACAGCCTACAATATGCATGTTTTTTGGTTGCGTGGACATTCCTATCTTTCAATTTCTCATCTTATATTTAAGGTTCACAATCAGAAGTTTTATATAGATATTAAATAACAAAGGAGATAGTGGGTCTCCTTGCCTTAGCTCTCTAACTGATATAAATTTGCCTCCTAAAACTCCATTGGTAAAAATTATAGTCCATGTGGTTGAGATGCATATGTATTTTAAGTCTATCCAAGTTTCCGAGAAACCCATTTTTTCATGGTGAAGCATAGGATATCCCATTACACCCTATCAAAAGCTTTCGATAAATCTAATTTTTATCATTACATTGTGCTCTCTTATTTTTGATCATATTTCTTTAATTATTTCTTTAGCCAAACATATATTCTTCATTATTAATCTATTTTTCATGAAAGCGTTTTACTTTGTCGAAATTATTTCAAGAGAAAGTGAGCTAATCTATTTTGTAGTATTTTAGCTAAAATTTTATAAATAGTATTACACATGCTGATTGACCTATAATCTTCCCCTTTCTGGGGATTACCATTTTTGGTATTAAACTATATAAAAGCTTCCCCATTTCTAACCTATATCCATCCCACAAAATATGCATAAAATTGCTTTTAGTACATCTTCTTTTATTATATGCTAGCATTCTTGGCAAAAGGTAATATTCCATCCTTCTGGACCTGCTATGCTATCTATTCATGCTGAAGACTACCATTTTTATTTCTTCCTCTTCCAGCAATTTGGTGAGCATGTTATTGTCTTCTAGAGCAACTTTGTTTTCTATTTTTTGTAAGAGAGTGTCTCCATTGTGCTTGCTATTTTCACATAGCTACTTTTCAAAGAATTTTGAAAAATATCTTTGAATATATGTTTCTTCATCAAGCCTTTCTTATTTATCATTTTTTTCCATTTATTCTATGTTTTAGATCTTTGAGTTTTGTTATTTTGAAAAAGATTCATGTTTTTATCACCTTCTTTTAGCCATTTTATTTGGCTTTTTGTTTCCGAAATACTTCTTCCATTAAAAGCTTTAATTTTAGTTGGGCTTGAACTTGACTGAGAGCATTTCTACTATTTCTATTTTGATCTCTTTCAAATTATAGTTCTATTTTTATAACTAAATACTCTGCTTCTTTTATGTTTCTATTTATATCTCCAAATGTCTCATTATTCCATCTTTTTAACTCAACTTTTAATCTTTTAAGCTTTGAGTTTAAGCATTGAATGGGATTTTCTATGGTTTATTTGTTCCATGATTCGCTTACTATGGCCAAGAAACCATGATGTAAACACCATGTGTTTTGAAATTTGAAAGCTCTATTTATATATGTTATATTTTTTTATGGTAATTAAAAGTGGGTTGTGGTTTGAGCAGGTTCTGTTTAGGTGTTTCACCTTTGTCAAACTAAATTTTTCTAACCATTTAAAATTATAAAGAACTCTATTTAATCTTGCCCATATAATGCCCTTTTAATACAGGTTATTACACCATGTAAATTGTGAGCCTAAAAAATGAGCCTCCATCAAATTTGTTTTATTTATGATTTCATAAAATTAAGAGGTAGCCCTCGAATTAGAAGGTCTACCTTCTTTCTTTTCTTTGGAAAATCTTACAATATTGAAGCCTCCTCCTATTATTCATGGGATATCTTTAATCGCTATATTCTCCATTTCTTCACATAATTCTTTTATTTCTTTCATTAAATTTATTTTTAGTATATACAACTGTTATTATTTCCTTTACCTCTTGACTTAGGCTAAAGTGTATTAGTTAATCTGTATCTTTTACTAAATTAATATTTAAAGTGTATTCTTTTTATTCTACTTATTCTTCTTATTATGATTATTCTTCTTATTCTTCTTATTCTTCTTATTCTTCTTATTCTCTCTTATTCTTCTTTTCTTCTTATTTATATTATTCTACTTATTCTTCTTATACTACTTAATCTTCTTATTCTTATTATTCTTTCTTATTTTTATTTTTCTTCTTAATCTTCATAATCTTATTATTTTTATGATTCTTCTTATTCTTCTTATTCTTCATATTCTTCTTATTCTTCATTTTCTTCTTATTCTTCTTATTCTTCTAATTCTTCTTATTCTTTTTATTCTTCTTATTCATTTTATTCTTTTTATTCTAATTATTCTTTTTTTTTCTTATTCTTCTTATTCTTCTTATTCTTCTTATTCTTCTTATTCTTCTTATTCTTCTTATTCTTCTTATTATGCTTATTCTTCTTATTCTTCTCATTCATCTTATTCTTCTTATTCTTTTATTTCTTCTTATTCTTCTTATTCTTTTATTTCTTCTTATTTTTCTTATTCTTCTTCTTCTTCTTCTTTTTCTTATTTTTTTTCATCAATAAAAAGGAAGATTGATATTGAATGAATCCAGGTGAGCAGAAAGTACATGGAACATGAAATTTTGGCATTTATGCTCTACTAATTGTTAAGCTATTCAACATTGCCCAAATTGTAATCAGGGTGATGCTGCTTGCCAGCTGCATTTTCATTCGCAACTCTTCTTTTATCAAATTGGCACACCTAGATAAGCCACCATGTTGTGCTTTGTGCTCGCCATACAACTTCATATTGTGAGCCAAATTTCTCTAGTATATCTGGCCTTTCTAATCAGGACAAGGTAGCCACCAGTCTATCCCAGTCAAGTTGAAGAGTTTTCATTCCTCTCTCATCTCATCCAAGTACTCGCGAGCCTCTATAGATCTTCCCTGACTCACGAGCGCATCAATCAATACATTATAGAAGTTCTCATCCAAACCACAACCATTTTTTTCTCATCTCATCCCAAATTCCATGACCCATTTCATATGTTCGTTCTCTAAAATATGATTTTATTATCATATTGTAAGTGTGGATCTTAGGTTTCACTCCATCCTTAGTCGTTTTCTTGTATATAATAAGCACATCGTTTGGCTTTCTCTTACGGGTCAACAGCTTGATAAAAGCATTATAAGTTTGCCCATCAAGAGGGTAATCCTTTTCCTTCATCTCCTTCAGCAATTTAGAAACCATATCTAACCTCCTTGTATTTTCTAACCCAATTATTAAACAAGTGTACACAGCAATGCCTGCTTTACAACCATAGTCCACCAGCTCATCAAAGTATCCCATGGCTTCTTTAATCTTGGTTTGTTTGCATAGGTACCAAATCAGAATGGTGTAGCTTACAACGTCATGTGACAGACCATCCTTGGCCTTCATGAGCATGAAGAATTTGATGGCATCGGGGGCCTTATTGCTCCTTAGCATAGCATTACATTATGGGCAACAGCATTAGGTGCAAACCCTTAATCAACTATTTCATTCCATATCCTTCCTACATCTAACAAGTTCTTCGCTCTGCAGAAACCATTAAGCAAATTTGTGTAATTCTTCAAATTTGGCTTGACGCTTTTTTTAAATTTCATAGAAAGCAATTTTGCTTCCTTCCCAAGTTTCTCTCTCCCAATAAATCAAGTAAATGGTTGATATTCTAAACACCAACATCATACTTGTGCTTTGTCATTAGTTTGAGCACACTAAAAGCTTTTTTCATTTCCTTGGTTGTAGCAAAACCTCTAACTACGATAGTAAATGTATCCATAGTCAAAACACCTTTCTCCCCCATCTTTTCCACCATCCACAACATGGTCTCAAACTGTCTACTCTTTGCAAGTATGCTCATCATCATATTATATGTCCTCGAATCATGCCTAAATTCTGCCTTGTGCCCTGCCCAAGAGAATAACCAAAATGCAGGTTTCTTGAGTGAAAAAATCTTTTCAGCACCTCTGCAACTAGATCAGTTAAATCAACACTGTACTCATCAAGCACCGCTTCAATGTTACAATCCATGCCACACGGCTCCTAAATCACCTTGCACACCCAATTTATCTCCATTGGATTCACACCTACCTTCACATTTTTAAAATCATCACCACCACTATCCATTGATGACCAAAAACTCTTACCTATTGATCTCCTAATTGAAAAAAAAGCAAGTGCTATAAATAGTTTTCGAATCTACAACTAATGGCATGTTGTTTTGTATATTGGAATTTGAAGAGGATCATGACAAAGGAAATGAAACATGATGATGAGAATGATGGAGACCGTGATCAGGATAAGTCTTAGGCAGACAAGACAAGGACATAGGGTTACTAATGCGAAGGAGGACTTGTTGATTGCAGCTTCCATTTTTCCTTCCTTTATGTCTATTGTCGAGAATTAACAAATTTTTGGCATAGAAGATGCTGGTATAGAAATGCCAATGCCTTTCAGTATCGTGGAGGTGTCATAACACACAAATTATGGAAAAACTCATAAAAGATAGAGCTTAGAGCATCCATGAAAGAGCATTCCAAAGTTCCTTCCGTCTAGATAGTCCTCCTAATCATCAATCCAGCTCTCCATGATACATAAACTTAAATGTATTGGTTTGAGTTGGGATCAACTTGTTGGCTTATTCACTGAACACCACCCTGCGACAGTTGGTAACTCACCAAAGTATCAATAATTAAGATCAGTTGCCTGGCCGTTGGTAGATTTACATGACAACTAACCTTTAACTAGTGGTTGGGGTTGCCATATTCTTATTCATCTTATTCATCTTATTCATCTTATTCATCTTATTCTTTTTATTCTTCTTATTTTTCTTATTCTTTTTATTATTTTTATTCTAATTTTTATTTTTATTATTCTTATATTTCTAATTATTTTATTCTTCATATTCTTATAATTCTTTTTATTCTTTTTATTCTTTTTATTCTTTTTATTCTTTTTTTTCTTCTTATACAACTTATTCTTTAAATTATTGCTATATGTTCTTATTTTTCTGATTGTACTTAATCTTCTTATTCTTCTAATTCTTATTATTATTCATATTCTTCTTATTATTTTTATTTTTCTTAATCTTCTTATTCTTCTACTACTTATTATTATTCTGATTCTTAATATTCTTTTTATTTATCTTATTATTTATATAATTTTTATTCTTCTTATTTTTTATATTCTTTCTTATTCTTCTTTTCCCCCCTATTCTACTTTTTCTTCTTATACTACACATCTTCTTATTCTCATTATTTTTATTATTCTCCTTATTCTTCTTAATTTTTTATTCTTCTTATTCTTCTTATTTTGATCTTTTTATTATTCTTCTTATTCTTCTTATTTTTCTTATTCTTGTTATTATTTCTTATTCTTTTTATTATTGTTCTTCTTTTTAATCTTTTTATTCTTTCTATTCTTCATATTCTATTTATTCTTTGTATTCTTCATATTCTTCATATTTTTCTTATTCTTCTTATTCTTTTTATTCTTCTTATTCTTTTTATTCTTCATATTCTTTTTTATTCTTCTTATTCTTCATATTCTTCTTATTCTTCTTATTCTTCTCATTCTTATTATTCTTCTTATTATTCTTCTTATTATTCTTATTATTATTACAATTCTTCTATTTCTTTTTTTTCTTTTTATTCTTCTTATTCTTCTTATTCTTCTTATTCTTCTTATTCTTCTTATTCTTCTTAATCTTCTTAATCTTCTTATTCTTCATAATTTTTTCATTCTTCTTATTCTTCTTATTCTTTTAATTCTTCTTATTCTTCATATTATTCTAATTTTTCTTATACTACTTATTCTTCTTATTCTTCTTATTCTTGTTATTCTTTCTTATTATTCTTATTATTCTTATTCTTCTTAATCTTCTTATGTATCAAATTCTTCTTATTCTTCTTATACTTTTTATTCTTCTTTTTCTTCTTTTTCTTCATTTTCTTCCTATTATTCATTTTCTTCTTATTCTTCATATTCTTCTATTTCTTATTATTTTTCTTATTTTTCTTATTCTTTTAATTCTTCTCATTCATCTTATTCTTCTAATTATTCTTATTCTTCTTATTATTATTTTTATCTTCTTATTCTTCTTTTCATTTTATTCTTATTATTCAATGTATTTTCTTATTCTTCTTATTCTTCTTAAAATTCTAATTTTTAATATTTTTATTTTTTTTTGTTATTCTTCTTATTGATTATATTTTTATTATTATTCATATTTTTCTTATTCTTATTTTTCTTTTTATTCTTCTTATTCTTCTTATCATTCTTATTCTATTTTTTCTTTTTATTATTGTTATTATTTTTATTCTTCTTATTCTTTTTATTCTTTTATTATTCTTATTCTTCTTATTCTTTTTATTCTTCATATTCTTATTATATTCTTATTCTTTTAATCCTCTATTCCCATAAATCTTTTTATTAAACTTATTCTTTTTATTTTTTATTCTTCTAATTTTTCTTATTTTTTTTTCTTTATTTTCACCTTTTTATTCATATTCCCCTATTCTTCTTTTTCTTCTTAGTCATCTTATTCTCCATTTTATTCTTTTACTTCATATTATTATTATTATTCTTCTTCTTCTTCTTTTATTCTTCATATTTTTCTTATTCTTTTTAATCTTCATTTTCTTTTTATAATTCTAATCCTAATTATTCTTCTTATCATTCTTATCCTTCTTATTTTTCTTATTTTTATTATTTTCTTATTATTCTTCTTCTTCTTATTTTTCTTATTATTCTTAATCTTCATATTCTTCTTACTCTTCTTATTACTGTATTTCTTCTTAGTCATCCTATTAAACTTTTTTTTCTTTTTCTTCTAATTCTTCTTATTATTTTATTATTTCTATTCTTTTTTTATTTTTATTCTTTTTTTTATTCTAACTCTTATTATAATTATTCCTATTCTTCTTTTTATTCTTATTCTGCTTATTCTTCATATTCTTTGTATTTTTCTTATTTTTTTATTCTTCAAATTATTTTTATTCTTCAAATTATTTTTATTCTTCTTATAACTTATTTTTATTATTCATCTTATTTTTCTTATATATCTTATTCTTTTTATTTTTCTTATTCTACTTATTATTCTTATTCTTCTTATTCTTCTTATTCTTATTTATCTTCTTTATTGTCTTATTCTTCTTATTTTTCTTATTCTTCTTATTCTTTTTTTTATTCCTATTCTTATTATTCTTCTTATTCTTCATATTATTCTATTTCATATTATTTTTTCTTATTCTTCTTATTCTTATAATTCTTCTTATTCATCTTATTCTTCTAATTCTACTTATTCTTCTTATTATTCTTATTCATTTTATTATTCTTATTCTTTTTTATCTTCTTATTTTTCTTATTCATTTTTTATCTTCTTATTCTTCTTATTCTTCTTTTTCCTTTTATTTTTCTTATTCTACGTATTTTTCTTATTCTTCTTATTCTTCTTAATATTCATATTTTTCATAATTTTTTATTTTTGTTATTCTTGTTATTTATTATATTCTTATTAGTCTTCATATTTGCTTATTCTTATTTTCTTCTTATTCTTTTTTTTTCTTTTTATTCTTTTTATTCTTTTTATTCTTTTTATTTTTTTTATTCTTCTTATTGTTCTTATTTTTCTTATTCTATTTATTATTCTTATTATTCTTATTCTTTTTATTCTTCTTATTCTTATTAAATTCTTATTCTTTTAATCCTCATATTCATATAAATCTTTTTATTCATCTTATTTTTTTATTTTTTTATTCATCTAATTATTCTTATTTTTCTTATTATTATTTTTTCTTCATTTTCATCTTTTTCTTCTTATTCACCTATTCTTCATTTTCTTCTTAGTCATCTTATTCTCCATTTTATTCTTTTACTTCATATTCTTCTTGTTCTTATTATTGTTCTTATTCTATTTATTATTCTCATCCTTATTCTTTTTATTCTTATTATATTATTATTATTATTATTATCATTATTCTTTTTTTTCTTATTATTCTTATTATTCTTATTATTCTTATTATTCTTATTCTTCTTATTCTTCTTACTCTTCTTTTTATTCTAATTCTTCTTAGTCCTCTTATTATACTTTTTTTTTCTTCTTATTCTTTTATTATTTCTATTCTTCTTTTTCTTTTTATTCTTTTTATTCTTCTAACTATTATTATTATTATTTCTATATTTCTTATTCTTTTTATTCTTCATATTCTTCTTATTTTCTTATTATTCTAATTCTCTTTATTATTCCATTTTTTCTTATTTTTCCTATTCTTATTTTTCTTATTTTTCTTATTCTTCATATTCATTGTATTTTTCTTATTTTTTTTATTCTTCTAATTCTTTTTATTCTTCTTATAACTTATTTTTATTATTCGTCTTATTTTTCTTATTTATCTTATTCTTGTTATTCATTTTATTCTTATTATTATTCTTATTATTCTTATTCTTCTTATTCTTCTTAATCTTTTTATTCTTTTTATTCTTTTTATTCTTCGTATTCTTTTTATTCTTCTTGTCCTTCTTATTATTCTTATTCTTTTTTTATTTCTTATTCTTCTTATTCTTCGTATTTTCTTATTCTTCTTATTTTTCTTAATTTTCTTATTCTTCCTTATTTTCTTATTCTTCTTATACTTTTATTCTTTTATTCTTTTTATTTTTCTTAATATTTTATTTTTCTTTATTTTCTTATTATTTGTATTCTTCTTATTCATCTTATTTTTATTAGTCTACTTATTCTACTAATTCTTCTTATTCTTCTTATTCTTTTTTTTAATATCCTTATTATTTTTATTCTTTTTCTTCTTCTTATTTTTCTTTTTTTCTTATTCTATTTATTCTTCTTATTTTTCTTATTCTTTTTATTCTTCTTTTCTTCTTTTATTCTTATTCTTTCTTTCATTCTTATTCTTCTATTCATTTTATTATTCTTATTCCTCTTATTTTTTTAAATCTTTTTATTCATCGTATTCTTTTTATTTTTATTATTCTTCTTATTTTTCGACTTTTTTTTCTTCTTTATTCTTCTTTTTCATCATATTATTCTTATTCTTCTTTTCTTCATAGTCATCTTATTCTCCATTTTATTTATTATTATTATTATTATTATTATTCTTCTTATTGTTCTTATTATTTTAATTCTTTAATTCTTCTTATTTTTCATATTCTTTTTAATTTACATTTTCTTTTATTAATGCTTATTCTTCTTATTCTTCCTATTCTTATTATTCTTATTATTCTAGTTATGTTTTTTATTAATTATTCTACTTATTCTTCTTATTCTTTATATTCTTGTTATTCTTATTCTTCTTATTTTTCTTATTTTTCTACTTTTTCTTCTTTTCTTCTCTTTCTTCTCAATTTTCTCCTTCTTCTCTTTCTTCTCAATTTTCCTCCTTCTTCTCTTTCTTCTCAATTTTTTTCCTTCTCTTCTTCTCAATTTTCTCCTTCTTCTCTTTCCTTCTCTTTCTTCGCGCCTCTTCTTTTTCTCTCTCTCTATCTTCTCTCTTCTCTTTCGCCTCCTCTTCCTATCATCTTCTCTCTTCTCGCTTCTTCGTCTGCTCATCTCTTCTCTCGCTCGCTCTCTCTCTTCTCTCGCTTCTGTCACTCCTTCTCCTCCTCCTCCTCCTCTCCCGACCTTCCGTACCTTCTCCCTACTCTCCTACGCTTGTCCTACTCTCCCTCCTCTGCCTCCCTCTCTCTCCTTTCCCTTCTGTCCCTCCTATTCCCTATCCTATCCCTCCTCGCCCTGCCTCTCCCTCCTCTCCCTCCTCTCCCTCCTCTCCCTCCTCTCCCTCATCTCCCTTCTCTCACCTGCTCTCCTTCCTCCTCCTTCTCTCTCCCTGCTTTCCCTTCTCTCCCTGCTTTCCATTCTCTCGCTCTTCTCTCCCTACTCTCCCGACGCTTCCCTTCTCGTCCCTCTCTCCACCTTCTCACCCTTCTCTCCCTGCTCTCCCCTTCTTACACACCTTCCCTCCGCTTCTCACCCTTCCTCCGTCTCACCCTTCTCATCCCTTCTCACCCTTCTCTCCCTCTACACCTTCTCACCCTTCTCTCCCTTCTCTCTCTTCTCTCTCTTCTTTATATCTCTCTTTCTCTCTTGTCTCTCTTCTCTTTTACTCTTTCTTCCTTTTCTTCCTTTCTTCTCGTACTTTTCTTACTTCTCTTTCTTCTCTTTCGTCTATTTCTTCTCTTTCTTCTCTTTCTTCTCTTTCTTCTCTTTCTCTCTCTTCTCTTTCTTCTCCTCTCTTCTCTTTATCTCTTTCTTCTGTTTCTTCTTTTTCTTCTTTTTCTTCTTTTTCTTCTTTTTGTTCTTATTTTTTTATCTTCTTATGTTTCATATCTTCTTATTTTTCTTATTGTTCTTATTCATTCTTATTCTTCTATTGTTTTATTTTTCTTATTCTTCTGATTCTTCTTATTCTTATTATTCTTATTATTCTTAATATTCTCTTATTTTTCTTATTCTTCTTATTCTTTTATTCATCTTATTCTTCTTATTCTTTTTAATCATCTTATTCTTCTTATTCTTATTATTTTGCTTATTCTTCTAATTCTTCTAATTTTTCTTATTCTTCTTATTCTACTTAGTCTTCTTATACCTCTTTTTCTTCTTATTATTTTTATTCTTCTTATTTTTTTTCTTCTTTTTCTTCTATTTATTTTTATTCTTATTTTTGTTCTTAGTGTTCTTATTGTTCTTATTTTGTTTTTTCTTCTTATTTTTCTAATTCTTCTTATTATTCATATTCTTCTTATTATTCTTAATCTTCTTTTTTTGAAAGTTAGTTTTATTAATAAAAAACCCTCTTTTTTGGTGGAGGAATACCATTTTTACATTTTAGAATTACCCTTTTTCCCTTTTACACTTTTGAATAAAATAAATAAAACAATACACATTTTGCTTGGAGTGAATCTACTTGTCCTATCTTTAAATGCATCACTTCACTTAGATTTTGTACATTAGGCAGCTTTACTTTAAAAATATCTCGGCATGTTTATCTTTTGTTGCTCTGTCCCTATCTTTTTTTGTTGGCCCCTTTCTCATCTGTAGCCACCTTGTCAAATTGCTTTTATTTAAAATTTTGGCAGCCTCTTTACTATTTTATTCATATTTCCTTTCCTCCTCTTCCTTCTATTATCTATGCAATTGACCCTGCAAAACAAACACACAAGGCCAAGAACATAGAAACTACTTGATATCTGCTAGCAGTAAATACTTTCACTACCCCTTGCATGCTGTTTTAATGCTTCATAGCCTCTCTGCCTTATGTCCCTGCATTTCAATCAGCATAATAGAATATACGTTGCCTCTAATGCAACACTTAACCCCTTTTACACCCTTGAACTTAAAATAAGCAAAGCATGCATTTGAGAACTACTCTTCTAGTTGTAGCTTTATCTATCCTTATGAATTTAATAAAATTTGATGGCCTTACTTTTTCCCTAACCTTCTTTGCCTCATGTATGCATTTGACTATCTCTCCTGCACCACAAGCCCACCAAGCCAAAACATAGAAAATAGATATATATATAATTAAATTCCCTCTTGGCCGATGGGTTTATACTTTCATGCCATAGGCCATTTCTATATCCTTTCATTTTAACTTATACCTGTAAACATGAAAACCAACGCATAGTAATATATATTTATAATTACCCCACAGGACCGAGGAGTTAAAAGATTTCTTTTCCAGTTATTGCTTTTGAATTCTAATATTAAGGAATTCTAATTTATCTAATATGATTAAGCCTTTATATTTCTCTGGTATATCAGCTTCGTCAAACTCTTGTAATGTCTTTTTCAAGCCTTCTCTAGCTAAGTTTTCTGCTACAACATTAGCTTTCCTAAATATATGCGTAACTTTCCCTTTTACGTCGGTTAAAAGACTCTTAATTGATTCTATCTGTTCTTCATACTGCCACATTTTATCTTATTCATGAAAAGATCCACCAGTATACTATAATCCACCTGCACTTGTAAGTTAATATAAGAGTTTTCTTTGCATATTTTAAGGCCTTTATGCAAGGCACAATTTTTTGCATGCAAGGCTGAGGATGCTTTTTCTTTCATTATAGTAGCTTTTATAACCCCACCATGCTCGTTTCTTAACACCCCTCCTCCCCCTGCCTCTCCCATGTCCATGTTAAAACTACCATCTATGTTTAAAGTAAGCCTTCCCCATTGAGGTTTTTCCCACACATCATTCTAACCTCAGGGATTTTTTTCCTTAATTGCATGTAATCCACAAATCCTTCTTTTCTTATCTTCTATTTCCATGTTTCTAAGTTTTAATGGGAATCCTGCTGATACCCATGAACAATCTTTTTTAATTTCTTCTATTATATGCTTAGCATTCATTTTAATATTCTCAAACCTACTTCTATTCCTAGCTTTCCATAGATTCTAGACTGTGATGTGCAGGATGTAAACCCTTATCCAATTACATACTTTATTCTTTGTGTGACCTTTCTTCCATCTCATTAATCTTTCCTTGATATCTTCTAACTTATTGCTTACTTGTGCATCTATCCCCAGATAATTCCAGACTTCCACCGTTATTTTCCTTGTTAAAAATAAATGATTTGTTCTTTTATGCTAGTAAAACATCATTCACATCTGGAAGCAATTTTACTACTTTCAACTAAATATTCGAGTCCACCGGAATAGCATTCGATAAGAGCTTCCACATAAATACATTCATTTTTTCTAGGATCTCTTTCAGCCAGGCTCCCTTAAAAACTTCTTGACTAATTTTTTCTTCTCACTAAACTTTTTACGCTTTTAAGTGTGAACCTCCCCTGAGGATTTAAAGTCCATCTCCATACATTGTTGATTAGGCATGCATTACTTTCAACTAATTCTTTTTGTTTAAGCACCATGTTCTAACTTCTAGATGCTTTTTCAGCATTATTACATGTTTTATTTCCTGACCCATATCTAGCTCTCATATATCTCGCCCAGAGGCTATCATTTTGCTTGAGCCTCCACCAGTTCTTACATGCCCAGGCCTTGGCCATATCGTTTAATTTATTCAAAGCTAGACCCACTTCCTCCTTTAAACAGCATATATCCTCCCATTTTTTCCAATACATCTTATTTTTTTCCAAGATTTTTTACCCGATAAGAAGCTATCCATTTTATTTTCTAAGCTGTTTAGGATCTTTTTTGGTGGCTGTAAGGACATTAAGATGTGTGCTATAGTTCCTTGTAGAAAATGTTTAATTAATGAGATTCATCCCACCATACTTAACATATTCTCCTTCCATCCCACTATTTTACCTCTTAATTTATTCATTAGAAATGTTAGATATTCTTCTTTCAGTCTACCCTCGTATATTGGACATCCCAAATACATTAACACCCCTTTACTCTTCTCAAAGCTTGTAATTCTTTTTACTTTTTGAAGTTGTCATTTTAGGTATTTTCTTTGAAACCACAAATTGACATTTATTTTTATTAAGTTGTTGTAACAAGTATTCCTCTACTATATCAAATAGACTCATCATATTCTTCAGTGATGTGCTCCTGGCATTTGTAAAAATAATTAAATCATCCGCATAAGCTAGGCAGCTTATATTCGGGGTGTGTTTAGGTTGATTAAAGCTTGTAATATTACCCTCCATTCTTCCTTTTAAACTTGTTATTAGTAATTCTATATATATATTAAATAATAATGGAGATAAAGGATCACCTTATCTAAGTCCTCTAACTAGCTTAAATTCTTCACATGCCTTCTCATTAATTAAAATTTTAATCGATGTGCTAGAGATGCATCTATACATTAAATCAATCCAGAATTCCAAAAACTCATTTTCCTCATTGTGTAGCATAAAATGTCCATTCCACTCTGTCAGATACTTTAGACAAATCTAATTTCATAACCACATTATGGCCCCTGACCTTGGCCCCTATTTCTTTCATTAGTTTTGTAGTTAAATTAATATTTTTCATCATTAATCTATTTTTAACGAATCATGCTTGTTCTATCGAAATGATGGAGGGAATTACCCTATTTAGTCTATTTAGTAGGACTTTTGTCAGAATTTTATACACTGAATTACATCGATATATAGGTCTATAATCTTCACTTTTTTGCAGATTATCTTTCTTGGGTATCAGTACGATATATGAGCTGGTCCATGATTTTGTGATTTCTACTCCTGCAAAAAGCCAAGCAATTACGTCCATCAGCTCTTTATTTATTATATTCCAGGATTGCTGGTAGAAACCATTATTCCACCCGTCTGGACCGGCTACATTGTCTTTATTTCCACTAAAGACTGTTGCTTTTATCTCTTCCTCACTAGGGCACTCTTCTAATAGTTTATTTTGTTCTTCAGTTACTCTTTTGTCTATTTGTCGAATTAATGATTCATCCCTTTGTTGGCTGTAACCACAGAGATGTCTTTTAAAGTAATCTTCCAAAACTTTTTAAAGTTCTCATTCCTCGTCTATCCACTTGCCAATATCAATTTTGATAACTTTTATTTCTTGTCTTTGATTTTTTAATTTCGAAACTATGTTAAAAAACTTAGTATTTCTATTCCCTTCCTTGAGCCACTTTACTTTGGCCCTCTGTTTTCCAAAAAATTTCTTCCATGTGCAGCAATAATTTTAACTCCGCATTTGCTTTATTTAAATTAATTCTAGAAGGTTCATCCTGATTATTCTCATACTCTATTTTAATATACTTACTTTAGATTCGGCATCTTGGATATTCTTATGTATATTCCCAAATCTTTCTCTATTCCACCTTCTAAGTTCTAATTTAAACCTATGTAATTTTATAGCTAGAACTTGCATGGGATTTCCGTTTGTTGGCTCTTGCCATGAGTTTCTTACTATTCCATCAAACTCTTTATGCAAACCCCACATGTTTTGATATTTAAATCTTTTATTCTTTCCTTCTCTAACTTTAAATCTTAGGAGAAAGGGGCAATGATCTGAGCATGTTCTGCTCAAGTGTTTCACACTCACCCCTCCATAGTAGTCCACCCATTTAATGTTATAGAGAATATGGTCAAGTCTAGACCAGATCATTGCACTATTTTTCTGGTTATTGCACCATGTGAAGTTAGGGCCCAAGTACTCAGCCTCCATGAGGTTCGTAATATTAATTACCTCATTAAATTTAGCTATAGCTGACGGGTCAGGTGACTTTCCTCCTTTTTTTTTCCTTAGCATTTCTAACTACGTTAAAGTCCCCTCATATGATCCATGCAGTATTTTTATCAGCTATTTTTTTCATTTCACCACAGATATCTTTTCTATGTTCTTTCGAGTTACTGGCATATACCACCGATATAATTGGATCAGTATTTTTTTAGATTAAAATTAATAATTTGATCTGCCTCTGAAATAATTTCCATATTGATTTTATTTTTCCATAACAGCCATATCTTACCATTATTATTAGAGAATGCGTTCTCTAGACCTAATTTCTTTGTATATATTTCTATAAAATTCTTAGAAACCATAGGTTCCGCTATTATCACAATTCTAATATTATGGATTTTAATTAATTTTTAAATTCTATTTATCGATGGAGTATTTCCTATTCTTCTTTTGTTACAATATAAACTATTGTACATTATTAGATCTAGCATGCGCTCTGGTTATGCATCTTGTTTCATAATACATAATTAAATATTTTTTCCTATTTATTGAACTTTTGTATATGCTTGATTTGGCCTGCTCATTTTTACTTACCAATTTTAATTTACTTATTTGGAAACTCATAAACTTTAATTCCTCTAATGCACTGTCCTACTATTCGATAACCCCTCCCATTCTTTTGAGCCATCTTCTTTGAATCATATTGTGTCAATGTCAAGTCTAGATTTTGCATTTCTTTATGCATGCCCATAATGAGCTAGCTTTTAGCATCGGGACCTTCTTTCGATAGGAGGTCATCTTCCTCCCCATTAAAATTTATAATTTCTTTTTCAAAATTAGTTTATATTTTTGATTTTATTTGCCTCTCTTTTCCCGAAACCCTTCCTCCCTGTCCTTTCCATCTCCTTAGCCCCCTCATCTAAGCACTTCTTTATTTCTAGTATCTTTCACCTGCCTACCTCTTTTTTCCCTCTTCCTTTCCTCCCTCCCTTACAACCTTTCCTCCTTACCCTTTCTAGTATCTTCCTTTCCCCAACTCTTTCCTTCCTCCCCCCTACTACCTGAACTCTCTTTATGCCCCTCCTCTGCCCTCACCTCTTCTGCCCTATCCTCATGCCTTCTTCTAACCCATTTTCCCCCTCTCCCTCAATTTTGTTCTGCCTAACCCTCTTCCCCCTCCCTTAACAATACAATTTGAAACTGAATGACCTAATTTCTTACAGTTTAAACAATATTGGGGGAGGTTTTCAGTAATTATTTCTTGCCAATATCCACTTGAGTACCCACCACCCACCCACACTCTATTCAGAATAGAAACAGAAACATCCACCTCCACATACACCCTTGCTACGCTCGGCCTTTTCATATAGGCCATAACTTTATCCATTATGCAAGGCTTACCCACACACTGAGCAATGTAGAATAAGGAGGACTTATAGAATAGATGAAATGAGATATGAGGGAGAGAAAACCAAACCAGGGTATGCGCAGATTCTTCCTTAGGGTTAAACTTAGGCATCCATTTGAACATCCTCATTGGATATCCCATGGTATTCCACTACCCGCCTAACCATAAATGGAGGAAATCTTCTTCCTCCTTAATTTGAATCATTATATGTTTTGCGTCATGCCGCGCAATCCTTACGGACTCTCGAAGCTTCAAAGCTTCAAAAAACACATAAATTTCTTTGAATTAAGGACTCCCATGAGAAAAGTTGCCAAGAAGTGTAAGATTGAATGGGGTAGTAAGCTTCTCGATATCCTCCTTTGAGAAGCAGATTGTTGGCACTGCCTCTTTCATACAAAAAACCAGATTGAGCATATCAGATTCTTTAATAACCGAAGCAAATGATTTTTTGTTAAATATCTTAGAGAGATTCTTCATAACTCAAGCTTGAAAGCTTCAACAATGGAGATTCTCCCTCTATGAATCCCACTTTCTCTCTCTAGAATTGAGAGAGAAGCTCTTTTTTATCTTATTCTTCTTTGTTCTTCTTATTCTTCTTCCTTCTTATTCTTCATATCCTTCTTTCTCTTCTTATTTTTATTCTTCTTATTCTTCTTATTCTTCTTATTCTTTTTATTCTTTTTATTCTTTTTATTCTTTCTATTCTTTTTATTCTTTTTATTCTTTTTATTCTTTTTTATTCTTTTTATTCTTTTTATTTTTTTTATTCTTTTTATTATTCATATTGTTCTTATTATATTTATTTTTGTTATTCTTTTTATTCTTCGTATTCTTCATATTCTTCATATTCTTCATATTGTTTATGGTTTTGTTTTTTTTGTTATAGCCCTATTTTTGGCAGATGAATACCCTTTTTACAACCTATATATTCTACTCTTATACTTTCCATACAACCCATTAAATTCAAATACAAACAAAAAAACAACCATTACAAATTTTTCTATTCTTAGTGTAATTTTTGATCGAGAGTTTCAGGCCTCCTTTTCTATCTAAGTTAGTATTGTTCCCTCATTCCTTGCTTTATCCCATGAAAATATTTTTTACTTTCATCTCTACTTTCACTACCTAAGTACTCTATTCTCCTCCTACCCTTTCAATCTGAATTTTTTCTTATTGCTGAGTTCTTTGAGATTTAAACTCTGCCCTACCTTACCTACCCTTTTAAGTTATTCTTCCCTCTACTACTTCATGTTCTTTCCCTTCCTTTCTAAGCTTTTCTGAATTTTTTTCTCCTACTCCCTCATTCCTTGCTTTCTCCTCCTATTTCATGCTCTTCTCAGAGCCATACTTTTAGTATTGTTCTTTTATATTACATCCATATAAAGCTATTAGTAAGTGCTCCTTTTTATCTCTTTTCTACTAGCTTTTCTTCCCGCACACACAAACCAATTGTTCAAGCTTCTTGGTTCCACCTTCCAGCTTCCAGCTTCTTGGTTCCACCTTCTGCATTCTCTTCCCTAGTGGTCTTCCTTTATTATTAGACAAACCAATTGTTTTCTACCCTCTTCCCCCTATCCCTTACACCCACAAATATCTGTTAATTAAAATATAGCCACCCTCTCTACTTCTTAATCCCCCCTTATCACCTATAGAATTTAAATACAACAACTTATCCTAGTTTTAAATTACAACCATATAAAGCTATTAGCAAATGCTCCTTTGTATCTCCTATCTGCTAGATTTTCTTCCTACACACACAAAAAACCCAACACAGCAACCAACACTGCAATAAAGAACTATATCTCTTTTCTTCTTGATTCAAACTTCTTCCTTCTCTAACCAAATCCTACTAGTCCCTACTGTCAGAATCTTCCAGCTTCTAACTTCTTGGTTCCACCTTGTGCATGCTCTTTCCTCGTGGTCTTCCTTTAGTATTGATACATCACAATTTTTTTCTAGCTTCTTTCCCCTTATCCCTTAAAACCACTAACTTCTTTTAAATTAAAATACAACCACAAAGAACTTCCCTACTTTTAAATCCCCCTTTATCCCTTACAGAATTATTAACTAAAGTATAGCCACTTATCCTTCTTCTATATTACATCGATATAAAGCTATTAGCAATTGCTCCTTTGTATCTCCTTTCTACTTGCTTTTCTTCCTGCACACACAAAAAACAAACACAACAACCAACATAGCAATAAAGAGATATACTCATTACATGGTTTTTTCTATAATTTCTTATCCTGCCGGTCCTTTTTTTTCTTTAATTTTATGCTTTTCTCATTGTGCAATCCTAGTTCTATCTTTCATATACTTTCATTTGAGTAATTTTTAAAATTATGTAAGTTCCTCCTCTCTGCTTGCACCTGTTATCTTTTTTGGTCTTGTAACCCCTTAAACCCCTGTGTGTCATTCTTTTACCCTCTACCTCTTTTGGCTCACTATCTTTCTTCCCCTTTTACCCTCTACCTCTTTTGGCTCACTATCTTTCTTCTTTCTGACATAGGGGCAGTCCATTCTATGTAATTTAATGATACCTTTATAATTATTTAGCATATCTTCTTTTACAAAGTATTGATTCCCTATTCTTACCCCTTCTCTTGCCAGCTTATCTACAAGAGCATTTCTCTCCCTCTAAATGTGTTTTATCTTCCCATTTTGAGACTTCATAATCTTGACAATCTCTTCCATCTCCTCCTCCTCTCTACATCTCACTACTTTTTTTCTTATCAAATCTACCATAATTTTTGAGTAAGCCTGTACTTGAATATTTGTAAGGCTATTTTCCTCACAGATTTTTAATCCTTGCTTAAGTGTCAGGATCTCTACATGGAGAGCATATGTAGCTTTATAGTTAATAGTAAAGGCTAAGATCAACCTTCCCTCTGAATCCCTAACTGCCCCCCCCCCCCCCCCCCTACTATCCCCATGTCTCTATAAAAGCTGTCATCTGTATTTAAAGCTAAATTCTCTCTTGCTGGTTTCTCCTAGTGTATGATAGTAATTTTACTTAGTTTCTACTTTTTTACCACTAACTTCCATTTACTAAGTATGTCTCTCTCTAAATCTTGATTTTAAATCTTTATAGGGCTGGTTTATGAAATTATTTCAGCTTCTAACTTAATTTATGTTAGATTATATTTTGTAAACATTCTTATGTCTTTAACCTTGTTTTTATTTCTACCTTTCCAAATACATCATACAATGAGGTGCAGAATATTGTCTTTCAGCCATTTCTATTAGTTGTTAGATGTTTTAGTTTTATACCATTTATCAAGTCTATATATCAACCGTATACTTTCATTATTTATGTTCAAAGAGTGCTCTATTGTGTTCCAAATCTCTTCTACTAGTTTTCCTTTTAATAGTAGATGACACATTGTTTCCTAATTTTCCAAGTAACATTCACACCTTGAAGCTATTTTAATACCTTTAGACTATATATTTGTATCTGTAAGAATAATATCCAAGAGCTCTTTCCACATAAAAGTGCAAAGTTTATGTGGAGTATCATTCCTCCTAACCCATCTAAAAAGAATGTGTGTGTTTTTTTCTGTTTCTAATCTCATTTTTAGTCAATTTCAAGGTAAATGTACCCTCAACATTGAGGGTCAATTTCCAACCACTTTGGGTGAGTTTAGCATGTCTTTTAACCCTCTCTCTTAGTTTTAGCATTTGTTTCCATACCTGTGATTTTCTACTTTTTTTCCTTTCTTTATCTGTGTTATTTTCTATGCAGTATTTGGCCCTCATAAACTCTACCCATAAACTCTCATTTTCATTTAACCTCTACCATCTATTGCAAGCCCATGCTTTTGACTGGTCTTTTAAGTTTTTTATTCCCAATTCCACCTCTTCCCTAGGAAGGCATACATCCTGCCATTTCTTCCAATATATTTTGTTTTTTCCCTCTCTCTTTCCCCATAAAAAGTTTGCTTACTCCTTTTCTAATTTTTTAATTGTGTTTTTCAGATGTTGCACTATCATTATATTGTTCATTAATGAACTTTTTAAAATATGTGCTATTAGTGTACTTCTACCTCCCATGTTTAGTTTTTTTGCTTTCCAGCCTACAATTTTTCTCCTTATTTTCTCTAACAAGAACTCTAAGTATTATGCTTTCAACCTCGCTTCATATATTGGGAAACCCAAATATATCATCTCCCCATTTTTTTTGCATAAATCCATAATACTTTTAATTCTATGATTTAAATTTATATGAGCTTTGTCCGTGATCATATATTGATATTTCTTTATATTAAGACATTAGCTAGTTTCCTCCTCCATCATTTGGAATAATTTCATCATGTTCCTAAAAGACTCTGTGCTGCCATTTGTGAATATGATAAGATCATCAGCATAACCAAGGCATCCCACCAAAGATGTTGGACTAGGTTGCCTGAAAGGTAATATGCTTCTTCTTCTCATTCTTTCCTTAATATTTACTATTACCAATTCTATATAAATGTTAAAAAGAGATGGAGAGATAGGGTCTCCCTATCTTAAACCTCTTACTAGTATGAATTCTTTCCCCATTTCTACATTAGTTAGAATCATAACTTATGTGCATGAAATGCACCTATACATGAGGACTATACAAGATTCGGAGAATCCCAACTTTCTCATTGTAAAGGATAGTACATCCCATTCTACTCTGTCAAAGGCATTTGATAGGTCTATTTTAATTACTACATTATGACCTCTACTTAATCCTAAATCACTTATTAATTCTTTGGCCAAGCTAACATTATCCATTATTTGTCATTTTTTAATAAAGCTTGTTTGTTCTTTTGAAATAATTTTAGGAAGTATTAGTGCAAACCTATTTTGTAGTATTTTTTTCAAAATTTTATATATCGAGTTGCATAGACTGGTGGGTCTATAATCTTTCCCTATCTGAGGGTTATCCTTCTATGGAATAAGGATAATATATGAATAAGCCCACGCCTTACCAAACATTTTCCCCACAGAAGATCCATTTAATGGCTTTCTTGAGATCCTCTTTTATGATATTCCATCATATTTGATAAAAAGCATTATTCAATCCATCCGGTCCAATCGTGCTACTCCCTTCAAAACTAAATATCACTTCTTTTATCTCATCTTCCTCTAGAAATGGCATAAGATTTTTAGTATCTTCTAATGTAATTCTTTTATCTATATTTTCTATTAGATACCTCCCCCCATGATTTCTTTCTTTACCTAGATGGTATTTGAAAAAGTTTTGTAAGTGGCTTTTGATATCTTCCTTTTTTATCAGCCATTTACCCTCATTATTTTTTATACCATTTATTTTTTGTTTTTGTAAATTAATCTTGCTATTATTTGAAAAAATTTTGTGTTTTTGTTTCCTTTTTTCAGCCATTTTATCTTAGCTTTTTGTTTCAAAAAGAATTCCACCATTGAAGTTTCAATCAAAGCTCCGCCTATTCTTTATTTAGTGCACCACTTCTTTCATCTTCCTCATTTTATTCTAGTTCCTTCTCTAATCTTTGCACTTTAGTTTCTAGCTCTATAATGCTTTTATTAATATTCTCTAGCCTTTCATTATTCCATTTTCTTTTGTAGTTTTTTAATCTATGTAGTTTAAAGTTGAATACTTGAGCCATATTACCTATTGTAAGTTGCTCCCATTCTTTTTTAACTATATTTTAAAAGTCGTCATGCAAATTCCACATGTTCAAGAAGATGAATCTTATTTTAAATGTTTTAAAATTGATTAATGTAATGAGCAAAGGACTATGATCTGAGCATGACCTATTTAGGTGTTTAACTCTTGTTGAATTGTACATTTCTACATAATTTACATTGTATAATACCCTATCTAATTTTGACCATATAACTACCTTTTTTACAATTATTGAAAATGTAAACTCGGAGCATAGAAAATCTACTTCCATTAGATTTGTTTTGTTTATTATTTCATTATATTTGATGGATAACCCGTAAATTTGGTGCCTTCCTTTTTTTTTGGTGATTCTTAAAATATTAAAATCTCCTCCTATAATCCATAGAGTTTTTTTTTCTCGCTTATTCTACCATATCTCTCCAAAGCCCATTCCTCTCCTTCTTATTCTTTTTATTCTTCCTACTCTTCTTATTATTCTTATTCATATTATTCTTCTTATTTTTCTTATTCTTTTTATTCTTCATATTCTTATTATTCATGTTATTATTCTTATTCTTCTTAATCTTCTGATTTTTTTTTATTTTTCTTATTATTTTTATTATTCATAATCTTCTTATTCATTTTATTATTCTTAATTTTATTATTATTATTAGTATTATTATTATTATTATTATTCTTCTTCTTAATATCATTCTTGTTATTCTTGTTATTCTTGTTATTCTTCTTATACTTGTTATTCTTTTTATTCTTCTTATTGTTTTTTTTATTATTCTACTTATTCTTTTTATTCTTCTTATTGTTCTTGGTGTTCTTATTCTATTTATTCTTATTAGTCATTTTAATCTTTTTATTCTTATTATTCTTTCTTATTCTTCATATTCTTCTTATTCTAATTATTTTTTTTTTCTTAGTATTCTTTTTATTCTTCTTATTCTTATTATTCTATTTTAGTCATTGTATTCTTCTTATTCTTATTATTCTTCTTATATTTCTTTTTCTTCTTATTCTTCTTCTTATATTTTTTTTCATCTTATTCTTCTTTTTCTTCTTATTCTTCTTATTCATCTTATTCTTCTTATTCTTCTTTTTGTTATTATCCTTCTTATTCTTCTTTTTGTTATTATCCTTCTTATTCTTCTTATTCTACTAATTCTTCCTAATTTTCTTATTCTTTTTATTCTTTTTATTCTTTTATTATTCTTCTTATTCTTATTTTTGTTATTATCCTTCTTATTCTTTATTATCTACTAATTCTTCATATTCTTCTTATTCTTTTTAGTCTTCGTATTCTTTTTCTATTCTTCTTATTCTTCTCATTCTTCTTATTCTTCTTATTCTTCTTATTATTCTTATTCTTCTTATTCTTATTTTTCTTTTTATTATTATTATTGTTCTTTAAGTTCATATTATTCTTATTCTATTTATTCTTCAAATTCTTCTTATTATTCTCATTCTTCTTATTCTTTTAAGCTTTTATTTTTCTTATTCTATTTTTTCTTCATATTTTTATTATTCTTCTTATTCTTCTTAAACTTTTATTATTCTTATTCTTATTTTTCTTTTTTTTTATTATTTTATTCTTATACTTTATATACTTCTTATTCTTCTTTATTTTTTTTATTCTTCTTATTCATTTTACTTTTCTTATATATTTTATTCTTCTTAAACTTCTTATTCTTTTTATTATTCTTATTCTTCTTATTTTTACATTTCTTAATATTATTTGTATGCTTATTATTATTCTTATTCAACTTTATTATTATTATCATTATTTTTTTTCTTCTTCTTATTCTTTTTATTCTTTTTATGCTTTAAATTCTTTTTAGTCATCTTATTCACCTTTTTTACTTTTTATTCTAATTGTACTAATTCTTCTTATTCTAATATTCTTTTATTCTTATATATCTTCTTATTCTTCTTATTATTCTTATATTCATCTTATTTTCTTATTCTTCATATTCTTCCTATTCTTTCTATTCTTCTTTTTCTTCTTATTCATTTTATTATTAATATTCTTTCAATTCTAGTTATTCTTATTATTCTTTTTATTCTTCTAATTTTTCTTATTCTTCTTATTCTTTTAATTCTTTTTATTCTTAATAATAATAATATTATTATTCTAATATTTCTTATTTTAATTATCTTTCTTATTTATCTTATTTTTCTTATACTTCTTATTTTTTTATGCTTCTTATTCATCTTATTATTCCTCTTCTTATTCAGCTTATTCTTTTTATTCTTTTGATTCTTCTTATTCTTTTTTTTTAAAAAAAATTGTTTTTTATTATTTATAGCCCTCTCTTTTGGTGGAGGAATACCATTTTTACAAGCTACTTTTACCCTTTACCCTGTTACATCCTTGCCCCATTTCTAGTGACTATTTTAATATTCTTTCTAACATTTAATAATATTACAATGAAGAGTCCTAATAAATTCTCATTTGTTCTGCTTGTGAAATCTTCTGTCTCTATCTCTGGCGCACCCTTATGTATTTTCTTCTTTTCCTGATGTCCATCTACTCTATGCTTTATTTTCCATGTACCTTGCAGTAGGTCAGTAATAGAAATATATCCATATTACAAATTACCTTTGCTCCGCTATGCCCCAATTTTCAGCCATTTATTCTTCCTTCTTACCATCCTTGCCCTTTTCCTTCTATATTCCTGAATCTTTAGGCTCCATCTTGAGTATCATAACAATTCTTTTGTCACATCTTGGGCCTTTTCAATCTTCAATACTAGACACTTACTTAGCCTAGAACTTTTCATTTGTTATAGCACATGCATTACATAATTACATGTAACTTGAGCCTCTAATATATATATAACACCTGACTCTATAGAGCTGATACAGATTCTCATATTCTTCAAGGTATTTTCGCTTCACCAGGCATGAGGTGGTGGACCGATTAGAGCTTTCCTGCAAGTAAAAACAACAAACACAAGCCTCAAAACAGCTTTTACCTTTTCCCTTATTTTACCTTTTAGACAAGCTTTGCAGGACAGAAATTCCCCTTTACTCCGTGATGCCCCAATTTTCCAGCCCTTTCCTTCTATGTTGCTATAATCTTTAGGCTACCATCTTGAGTATCATATCAATTCCCTTTGCCACATCTTGAGCCTTATCAATCTTCTATACTAGACACTTACTTAGCCTAAAGCTTTATATTTAACATAACACATGCATTGTATAATTACATGTAACTTAAACCTCTAATAACACAAGATTAAACCAGAATATGTATATATAACACATGACACTGTAAATCTAGCACATATTATTATGATTTTCAGGATATTTTCGCTTCAACGGGCATGAAGTGATGAACCGATTAAGGCTTTCCTGCAAGTAAAAACAACAAATACAAACCACAAAATTCCAGATCTTACCTTTTCCCTTCGATTTATCTTTTTAGACAAGCCTTGAAAGGACAGAAATTCCCCTGCCGAGTTAGTAGATTTTAATTATTTATCCTACCGTCCTAGGCTGTTTTGATTGTTCTTATGTAAGGAAATGCCATTTTGTCTAAGCATGCTATTCCCTTTAATTTATGTGGCAAGGATTCCTCGTCTGATTCTTCTTATTCTTCTTATTCTTCTTGTTCTTCTTATTATTCTTATTTTTCTTATTATTCTTATTTTTCTTATTATTCTTATTTTTTTATTATTTTTATTATTCTTATTATTCTTATTCTTCTTATCCTTCTAATCTTTCTAATTCTTCTTATTCTTCTTATTCTTAATTTTGTTATTATTCTTCTTATTTTTTATTCTTCTTATTATACTAATTCTTCTTATTTTCATATTCTTATTATTATTCTTTTTCTTCTGATTATTATAAAACTTTTAATTCTTCTTATTCTTCTTATTGTTCTTATTCCTTTTATTCTTCTTATACTTTTTCTTCTTATTTTTTTATCCATTTCTTTTTATTCTTTTTATTCTTCTTATTCTTCTTCTTCTTATTCTTCTTATTCATCTTATTCTTCTTCTTTTTTTTTTGTTGAAAATTTGTTTTATTATAATCAAAGCCCTCTCTTTTGGTGGAAGAATACCATTTTTACAAACTATACTCTACCTTTTCCCCCTTTACACCCATCCTTTAATCTACAAACAAAATAAAACAAAATCAAAGATAAGCTTTCGATGCATTTTTGATATTTGCTCTTTATTAAATTTGCTGAAGATTGTTGTTTGTGTGGAGTTATTCCAGTTGTTGTATCATCATGTCTTCTATTCTGGATCTTTTCAAATCTTATATGCTGTCCATTGTAGCTTTAATTCACTAGCCCAAGAAAGCTCTAAAAAACGGCTATACTTATACAGGGCATGCAGATCCTTTTTACATACTCAACAGAATGCTTCAACAATTCTGGTCTTTAGGTTTCCAGACTTTAATTCTGCCAAAAAGATAATTCTACAATTTCCAGGTTATTTCTTACCCTCTTGAATAAGCATTTGATCGCATGAGTGTCTCATTGCTTTCTCCTTTTTTCCAGCTTCCATACTCAACAGCCTTTCCTTATTGAGTTCTCCTTTAGAGGATAGATTTTTTTTTAACAGACACAAATCAAACAGAAAACACACACAAAAACAAACAAACAAACAGTAGTATAAACATCCAGCATCCATCTTTTTATCAGCTCTATTATTGCCTTCCTCCACCTTGCATCTGTTTAACAAAGAGAAAAACAAGAAAAAACAAGGACAACATAGTCCTATTCGCGCAATCCACTTGTGCACATTCCTTCTTCCAAGTCCATTACTGCTGTTGCTTTTTTTCTTTTTTTTTTCTTGCTGTACCTGGATCTGTTAAACTACAAAACACACACTAGTATAATACTTATAGCCACATATATATAAACCCTTTAGTCCACCCCACAGGACCAGGGTGGATATCCAGGTTAAGGTTATACTTTAATTATTCGAATATATGGATATTCCATCTTATCCATTCTTATTATACCCTTGTATCTATCAGGGATCGAATCCTTTATATATTTTCCATGTTTATTATTTTTCCTTTCTTTAGCCAGTTTTTCAGCTAAAGCATTTGCTTCCCTGTATATATGTTTGATAAAAGTGTTTAACGATAAGGCTAGATGGCTGATCTCTTCTAATTCATCTTCGTACTTCCATAAAGACTTTTTTTTATTTATCATATCTACCACAATTTTAGAGTCCGACTGAATGTCTATATTTCTTAGTCCTCTAGAGAGACAGGCCCTCAAACCATCTTTTAATGCTAAGATTTCTGCATGAAGTGCAGAAGAGGCTTTGTAACTCCTTGAAAAGGCAAAAATGAGGTGACCTCTAGAATTTCTAATCACTCCTCTTCATCCTGCTAAGCCTATATTTCTATCAAAACTACCATCGGTTTTTAAGGAGAGCCTATCTAATGGTGGTTTTTCCCACTTAACTCCTATAATTTTTTGTGATCTTTTCTTAGTAACCGTAAGATTCCAAAAATTTAAAATATCATTATTTAGAAAATTAGTCTGGACTGTTATCGGGCAAGCTTCTGAAGTACTTATTAATTCTCTCTTTATAACTTTCCAGATGTCTTCCACCGACATTCTCTTACCTTCATATCTACTATTATTCCTAGCTTTCCATATGCACCAAATAGCAATATGAGGTATATTATTTTTAACCCATTTTTCTAAAGAGTTTCTCGTGTATGCTATATACCATTTTTGAAGTCTATTTCTAAGAGGGATGCATTCGTGCTTTATACCCATTTCATCTTATTCTTCTTATTCATAATATTCTACTTATTTTTAATTTCTTCTTTTTCTTCTTATTATATTTATTTTTATTCTTATTATTTTTATTATACTTTTTATTCTTCCTATTCTTCATTTTCTATTTATTCTTCTTATTCTACTTAAACTTCTAATTCTTCCAATTTTTTTATTCTTCTTATTTTTATTTTTCTTTTTATTCTTATTCTTCTAATTATTCTAAGTAATCTTGTTCTCCTTTTTTTTCTTATTATTTTAATTCTTCTAATTCTTCTTTGTATTTTAATCTTCCTATTCATCTTTTTTTTATTATTTTTGGTATTCTTATAATTCTTATGATTCTTCTTCTTCTTTTTCTAGTTTTCTTTGAATTCATCTTATTCATTTTATTCTTCTTATTCTTCGAATTCTTTTTATTCTTTATTTTCTTCTTATTCTTCTAATTTTTCATATTCTCTTTTTTCTTCTTAATTTTTTTATTCTTCTTATTTTATTTATTTTTCTTATTCTTCTCATCTTCTAATTCTTGTTATACTTATTATTCTTTTTTTTATTATTCTTCTTCTTATTCTTTTTATTTTTATTATTCCTCTTATTCTTCTTATTCTTCTTATTTTTATTATTCTACTTATACTAATTATTCTTCTTATTATTTATATTTTTATTATTTTTCATATTCTTCTTATTCTTCTTTTTTTTAATCTGTTTTATTATTAATATAACCCTCTCTTTTGGCGGAGGAATACCGTTTTTACAACCTACTTCTACCCTTGCCCCCTTTACACCCTTTCTTAACTAAATAAAACAAAATGGTTATGTAATATTAAATATATTTTTAGAACATTAGCTTGATCATTATTATCGTGGTAGACTTTTGCTGGGTTGATTTTCGTGCTAGGCTTCTGTGGCATTGTTATTTCTCCGCTGATGCTGACATATTGTCATTGGAATGACAATTTTTTTTGGTATCTCTTCTAGCCCTCTTTTACTTTTTTCTTTTGCATCTTTTCCTTCCCTTTGACCATACATTTTCACAGCTTAAGCTCCTGTTGTAGCTTTTATTGTGTGTGTGCAAGCTCCCCCTTCATCTCTTGAGACACTAATTAGACAGACTCTATATTTACCTCCTCTTACTGTACTCTAACATTTTTACAAACATACTGCATTTGACTCTAATTACTGTACTCTTGTGTGTGTACACTAGACCGACTGCATTTTTCGTAGGTTCAATTTTGCCAGCAGACCACCCTTTCTTCACCTACCTTATTATTCTTTTTATTCTTCTTATAATTCTTATACTTCTTATTATTCTTATTCTTTATATTCTTAATATTCTTCATATTCTTCTTTACTTCTTATTCTTTTTTTATTCTTGTTATTCATTTAGTTTTCTTATTGTTCTTAGTGTTTTATTGTTTTTATTATTCTTATTCTTTTTATTCTTATTATTCTTATTATTCTTATTACTCTTCTTATTCTTCTTATTCTAATTATTCTTCATATTCTCCTTTTTCATATTATTCTAATTATTCTTCATATTCTTTTTATTCATCTCATTCTTTTTATCCATCTTATTCTTTTTTATTCTTTTATTTGTTCTTAATCTTTTTATTCATCTTATTTTTTTTTTATTTTTCTTATTCTTTTTATTCTTTTTATTCTTCTTTTTCTTGTTTTTCTTCATTTTCTTCTTTTTTTTCTTTTTTTTCTTTTTTTTCTTTTTTTTCTTTTTCTTCTTTTTCTTCTTTTTCTTCTTTTTATTCTTATTCTTCTTATTCTTCTTAATCTTATTAATCATCTTATTCTTTTTTTTTCTTATTCTTCTAATTCTTCTTAGTTATCTTATTCTCTTTTTTTTGTTTTTCTTCTAATTATTTTATTGTTTCTATTCTTTATTTTCTTCTTATTCTTCTAATTTATCTTATTCTTCCTATTATTCATTTTCTTATTATTCTTCTTATGCATCTTATTCTTCCAATTAATCTTATTCTTATATTTCTAATTTATGTCTTATTCTTCCTATTCTCTTTTTTATTCTTATCACTTTTATTCTTCTTAATTTTCTTATTTTTCTTGTTTTTCTTATTCTTATTATTCTTTTTTTATTTTTATTTTTCTCATTATTATTATTATTATTCTTATTCTTCTTCTTATTGTTTTTATTCTCATTTTTCTTATTATTCTTATTGTTCTTTTTATTTTCCTAATTCTTTTTATTCTTCTTAATTTTTTATTTTTTTTATTTTTTTTATTCATCTTATTCTTCTAATTATTCTAATTCTTCTTATTATTTTTTTGATTGTTGTTCATTTTATTCTTCATATTTTTCTATTATTCTTATATTTTTTAGTGTAATTATTATTAGTATTCTATTTATTATTCTTATTATTCTTATTCTTAATATTCTCATTTTTTTTCTTTTTTTTCTATTTCTTCTTATTCTTCTTATTCTTCTCTTTCTTCTTATTTTTTTTATTTTTCTTATTCTTCTTTATCTTCTAATTCTTCTTAGTCATCTTATTTTTCAATTTTATTTTTATTCTAATTCATCTAACTCTACTTATTCTTTTATTCTTTTTATTTTTTTTCTTTTTCTTCTTTTTTTCTTATTCTTTTTAATCTTCTTATTCTAATTATTCATATTATTCTTATTATTCTTTTTATTCTTATTATTTTATTATTTTTATTATTTTTCTTATTCTTATTATTATTCTTATTCTTCTTATTCTTCTTATTCTTTTTATTCTTTTTATTATTAATAATATTATTCTTATTCTTATTCTTATTATTCTAATTATTCTTATAATTATTCTTATTTATTTTTTTTTGTTTTTATTCTAATTCTTTTTATACTTCTTATATATTTTATTTTTCTTATTCTTTCTATTATTTATATTTTTTATAATCTTTTTATTTTTTTTATTTTAGTTATTCTTATTATTCTTTATATTTTTCATATTCTTATTATTCTTCTTATTATTCTTTTTTTATTCTAATTCTTCTTATTTTTATTATTTTTTTTATTCTTCTTATTCTTTTTTATCTACTTAATCTTCTTATTCTTCTAATTCTAATCTTTTTATTTTTCTTATTATTCTTATTCTACGTATTCTTTCTATTCTTCTTACTGTTCTTATTGTACTTATTGTTTTTATTTTATTTATTATTCTTAGTCTTCTTATTCTTCTTATTCTAGTTATTCTTTCAATTATTATTAATCATCATATTTTTCTTATTCTTATTTTTTTCATTATTATTCTAATTCTTTACATTCTTATTATTCTTCTTATTCTCCTTTTTCTTCTAATACATCTTAGTCATCTTATTCTCATTTTTATCCTTTTCTCCTAATTGTGTTATTTCATCTAATTCTTCTAATTCATATAATTATTTTATTCTACTTACTTTTCTTTTTCTTCTTATTCTAATTATTATTATTTTCATTCTATTTCCTCATATTTTTAATATTCTTCTTTTTCTTTTTATTCATATTATTCTTCTAATTGTTATTATTCTTCTTATTCTTCTTTTTCTTCATAATCATATTATTATTATTCTTCTTGTTATTCTTTTTATGCGTATTATTAATCTAATTATTCATATTTGCTTTTTCTTTTTTATTCTTCTTTTTTTAATATTATGATTCTTCTTGTTTTTTTTATTCTTCTTATTATTCTTAGAGTTCTTATTGATCTCATTCTATTTATTGTTCTAATTCTTTTTTTTTTCTTTTTATTCTTCTTATTCTTGTAATTCTTCTTATTATTCTTATTCTTATCATTCATCTTATCTTCTTATTCTTCGAAATCTTTTTATTCATCATATTCTTCTTATTTTTCTTATTTTTATTATTCATATAATTATTCTTTTTACTTATTCTTTTTATTCTAGTTATTCTTTTTAGACTTCTTATTCTTAATTTTCTTATTTTTCTTTTTTTTTCATATTCTTCTAATTATTTTAATTCTTCTTTTTGTTCTTATTATTATTCTTCTTCTTATTGTTCTTATTATTTTTATTTTTCTTAATCTTTTTAATATTTAACTACTTTTTTTTATTTTTATTCATCTTATTATTCTTATTTTTCCAATTCTTCTTATTCGTTGTAATTATATTATTTCTTTTTATTCTTCTTATTCTTTTGATTCTTAATATTCTTATTATTCTTATTATTCTTCTTATTTTTCTTATTCTTCTTAATCTTATTATTATTATTATTATTATTCTTTATATTCTTCTTATTTTTATTATATTTTTATTTGTCTTATTATTCTTATTTTTATTATTTTTTTATTTTTCTCATTCTTATTATTATTCTTATTCATCTTATTCTTATTATTCTGTTTATTCTTATTATTTTGCTTATTATTATTATTATTATTATTATTATCATTCTTTTCTTTTCTTCTTATTCTTTTTTTTTCATTTTATTCTTCTCAGTTTTCTTTTTGTTCTTATTCTATATTATTATTATTATTATTATTATTATTATTATTATTATTATTATTATTATTCTTCTTCTTCTTCTTCTTATTCATCTTATTTTATAAATTTTTTTATTCATCTTATTCTTTTTATTTTTCTTATTCTTCTTATTTTTGTTATTTTTCTATTTCTTCTTATTATTCTTTTTCTTATTATTCTTCTTATTCTTATTATTCTTCTTATTCTTATTATTCTTCTTATTCATCTTATTCTTCGTATTCTTATTATTCTTATTATTCTTATTATTCTTTTCTTTTCTTCTTATTCGTCTTTTTCATTTTATTCTTCTAAGTTTTCTTTTTGTTCTTATTCTATATTATTATTATTATTATTATTATTATTATTATTATTATTATTATTATTATTATTATTATTATTATTATTATTCTTCTTCTTCTTCTTCTTCTTCTTCTTATTCATCTTATTTTATAAATTTTTTTATTCATCTTATTCTTTTTATTTTTCTTATTCTTCTTATTTTTGTTATTTTTCTATTTCTTCTTATTATTCTTTTTCTTATTATTCTTCTTATTCTTATTATTCTTCTTATTCTTATTATTCTCCTTATTCTTCTTATCCTTCTTATTCATCTTATTCTTCGTATTCTTTTTATTCTTATTATTCTTATTATTCTTCTTATTCTTATTATTCTTCTTATTCTTCTTATTCTTCTTATTTTTTATATTCTTTTATTGTTGTTATTTTTGTTATTATTTTTATTATTTTTATTCTTCTTATTTTTTAATATTCTTTTTATTCTTCTTAAGCTTCTAATTCTTCTTTTTATTCTTATATTTATTATTATTCTTCTTCTTCTTATTCTTTTTATTCTTTTTATTCTTTTTATTCTTTTTATTCTTCTTATTCTTCATATTATTCTTATTATTCTTATTCTTTTTACTTTTTTTTCTTCTTATTTTTTTTTCTTCTTATTTTCTTTATTTCTATTCTTTTTAATCTTCTTATTCTTTTTTTTTCTTATTCTTTTTATTATTTTCAACCTACTTATTTTTCATTTTCTTCTTTTTCTTCATATTCTTTTTATTCTTCATATTCTTATTATTCTTTTTATTCTTTTTATTCGTCTTATTCTTAATATTCTTTTTATTCTTCTTATTCTTCATTTTTTTCTTTTCTTCTTTTTATTTTTATATTTTTTATTCTATTTGTACTTTTATTCTTATTATTCATCTTATTTATTTTATTATTTTTATTCTTTTTATTCTTCTTATTCTTATTATTATTCTTATTTTTTATATTCTTTTATTCTTGTTACTTTTGTTATTATTATTATTATTATTATTATTATTATTATATTATTATTATTCTTCTCTTCTTCTCTTCTTATTCTTCTTAAGCTTCTAATTCTTTCTTTTGTTCTTATATTTCTCATTCTTCTTATTCTTCTTATTCTTTTATTCTTTTATTCTTTTTATTCTTTTATTCTTCTTATTCTTCTTATTATTCTTATACTTCTTATTCTTTTTATTTTTTTCTTCTTATTTTCTGTATTCTTTCTTTTCTTCTTAATCTTCTTATTCTTTTATTTTTCTTTGTTTTCTTATTCTTTTTATTTTTCTAAACCAACTTATTTTTCTAATTCTTCTTTTTCTTCATATTCTTCTTATTCTTCATACTCTTTTTATTCGTCTTATTTTTAATAATCTTTTTATTTTTCTTATTCTTCTTATTCTTATTCTTTTTATTCTTCTTATTTTTTTTCTTCTTTTTCTTTTTATATTTCTTATTCTATTTGTACTTTTATTCTTATTTTTCATCTTATTCATCTTATTCATCTTATTCATTTTATTCTTCTTATTCTTCTTATAATTCTTATTCTTCTTATTTAATATTTTTTCTTTTAATTCTTTTTATACCTCTTATTATATTTATTCTTCTTATTTTTCTTATTCTTCTTATTTTTGTTATTATATTTATTTTTCTTATTCTTCTTATTATTTTTTTTTCTTTTTTTTATTCTTATTCTTCTTATTCTTCTCATTCTACTCATTCTTCTTATTCTTATTATTCTTCTTATTCTTCTTATTCTTCTAATATTATCACTTTTCTTATTCTTCTTATTCTTTTCATTCTACTCATTCTTCTTATTCTTTTTATTCTTCTTATGCTTTTATTCTTCTTATTCTTCTTATTCTTGAATATTCTTGTTATTCTTGTTATTCTTCTTATTCTTATTATTATTCTTATTCTTCTAATTCTCCTTATTCTTCTTCTTCATCTTATTCTTCTTATTCTTTTAATTTTTTCCTATTATTTTATTCTTCTTATTCTTCTTATTCTTTTTATCTTCTTATTATTTTTTTTCTTTATTTATTCTTCTTATTCTTTTTATTCTTCTTAATATTCTCATTATTTTTATTATTCTTATTTTATTTATTTTTGTAATTCTTCTTATTTTTCTTATTGTTCTTTTTTCATCTTATTCTTCATATTCTTTATTCTTTTTATTCTTCTTATTCTTCGTATTCTTCTGATTCTTTTGATTCTTCTGATTCTTCTGATTCTTCTGATTCTTCTTATTCTTCTTATTCTTTTTATTTTTTTTTTATTTTTTTTTTCTCATTTTTTTCTTATTCTCCTTTTTCTTCTTATTCTCCTTATTTTTCTTATTCTTCTTATTCTTTTTATTCTTCTTATTCATCTTATTCTTCTTATTGTTCATTTTCTTTATTTATTCTTCGTATTCTTTTTATTCTTCTTCTTTTTTCATCTTATTCTTCGTATTATTCTTATTTTTCATTTTCTAAATTCTTTTTATTCTTCTTATTCTTCCGATTCTTCTTGATCTTTTATTTTTATTCTTTTATTTTTCTAATTCTCATTTTCTTCTATTCTCCTTATTCTTCTTTTTCTTCATATTCTTCTTATTCTCTTCATTCTTCTTTTTCTTCTTTTCTTCTTTTCTTCTTTTCTTCTTATTCTTCTTATTCTTATTATTCTTTTTTTTTTATTCTTATTTCTTATTCTTCTTATTCTTCTTATTATTCTTATTCTATTTATTTTTAAAATTTTTTAATTCTTCTTATTCTTCTTAATCTTTTTATTCTTCATATTCTTATTTTTTCCTATTCTTTGTATTCTTCTTATTCTTCTATTATCTTATTTTTTTTCTTCTTATTTTTCTTTTTCTTCTTATTCTTCTTATTCTTCTTATTCTTCTGATTCTTATATTCTTTATTTATTCTTCTTTTTCTTTTTATTCTTCTTATTATTCTCTTTCTTCTTATTATTCTTATTATATTTATTTTTGTATTAATCATATTTATCTTATCTTCTTTTATCATCTTATTCTTCATATTTTTCATATTCTTCTTTTATCTTCTTATTCTTAATTTTTTTCTTATTCTTCATTTTTTTTTCTTTTATTCTTTTTATTTTTTTTATTCTTCTTATTCTTCTTATTCTTTTTATTTTTTTTACATTCTTGTTATTCATGTTATTCTTCTTATTATTTTTATTTTTTTTATTTCTCTTATTCTTCTTATTTTTCTTTTTCTTCTTTTTTTTCTTAAGCTTCTTATTCTTCTTTTTGTTCTTATTTTCTTATTCTTTATATCTTATTATCCTTCTTATTCTTCTTATTCTTTTTATCCTTTTTATTCTTCGGATTCTTTTTTTTTATTATTTTTTTATCATTCTTATTCTTTTTATTCTTCCTATTCTTCTTTGTGTCCTTATTTTTTTTTATTCCCCTTATTCTTCTTTCTTTTTATTGTTCTTAGTGTTCTTATTCTTTTTATTCCCCTTATTATTCTGATTCTTCATATTGTTCTTATTCTTCTTATTTTTCTTATTATTATTTTTTTTCTATTCTTTTTTAATTTTCTTATTCTTCTTATTCTTTTTATTCTTATTATTCTTCTTTTTTTGTGAAAAAGTTTTGTTTATAAATGATTGCCCTCTCTTTTAGCGGAGAAGGAATACCATTGATACATTACTATACCTTCTACCCTTTACCCTTTACAACCTTTCCTAGCCTCTAATTATATCACCCATTAAAAAATGTCATTGGTTTAGAGACCTCATTCAAAGTAAATTCTATTCAAGCTTCTGATTAATGCTAAACTACATAGTTTTCTGTTCTTTCCTTTCTTCTCCTTTATCCTGCCTCTCTTTACTGCTATGCTGACCTCAGCTCAGGCTCATTCTCCTTTGAATATGTCCATCAATCAGCACAACTTTGATCCCTTTATATGCTTTCCTGCTTTTTTCAAGAAGGAGTGCTCCCATTCTACTTGCCTCATTACTCATTCATGCCTTGCCACCTTCTTTAGTGCTTTTACCTACCTACAACACAAACAAGTACACAACTTTCAAACAATTTTAATCTACCCATTTCCCCATGAACCATACCCCTTACACACAAGCCCTCATAACACATCATCTAAATAAAGTAGCTTTTAATCTAGGCCTCCTTGATTAGTCCCCCTTCTACTCCTTCAGTCGGCTCCACATTTCTACTTTCAAGCCTTTATGAGGCTTGCTTGTTAGCTTTACCTTTTTCAAGTATACATTCCTACATGTAAAGATGTACAACTTTCTATTATTCTGCACATGCCCTTTGTTACATGCCATTACTACATAGTTACTTCTTTTCTAATCTCATGTACTACTTACAAGTGTACCGCTATCAACTTGCAAATAGAAAAAGCATCTTTCTATTTCTAACCCTTTCCTTTGGAACCCCTTCTCTTACATCAGAGCCAAAGCTAACAACCACACCTTGAACAAACTGAAAAATAGAAACTAACAAATCTGTTTCACTGAAAACCATTGCTCTTCAGCTTAGCTTATTGTCTCCTCTAACGTGTGCTGCAGTAGCAGTTTAGGATCTTACTTTAAATTTGTAGCTAACTGCTATTTAAGCATTTCCTATCTACTTCAATCTATGCATAAAAACAACAAAACCCAAACACACACCCCGCCCACAGCCCAACTCAACACACACACACACACACACAATCCATAATAGTAGATTTAATAGCCTCCCCCCTCCTTTTTCTTCTTTTCCTTGTGTCTAGCTGCGACATCCTTGTCATTGCTTACCCTGAAGTATGGGTAAGCCAATTTATCTAGCCTTGCCAGACCTTTAAATCTATTTGGATGTTCTCCCCATCAAATTCTCTTTAGCCAATGCGTGCACCTTCTTTTGCTAGCTTATCTGCTAATGCATTCGATTTTCTATTACATGTCTGAAATTGTGGCATTCAACTCTTTCATGTGGTTTCTAATATTTTCTATCTTCTTCGTATCTCTAGATCTGCAAAATTTTTGAGGCAAGCCCAACCAGGAGACTCGAATCCACTTGAATTTTGAAAGCTCTTGAGCTTTTAGCCCTTTGCAAATTTGCAGTCCTATGAGTAATGCTTGGACTCTGCTTGTAAAGCCGAGCTAGACTCCACCCTTCATTGTAAAGCTTGTATTATCATACCTTGTGAGTCCCCTAATCACTCCCCCTCCCCCCTGCTATTCATTGTCTTCTATATTAAACTATCATCCCTGTTGAGGGACAACCTTCAAGAT
>JAREIK010001925.1:50287-100287 GCA_029783825.1 Sapria himalayana
TTCTTCTTATTCTAATTATTCTTCATATTCTCCTTTTTCATATTATTCTAATTATTCTTCATATTCTTTTTATTCATCTCATTCTTTTTATCCATCTTATTCTTTTATTCTTTATTGTTCTTAATCTTTTATTCATCTTATTTTTTTTATTTTTTCTATTCTTTTATTCTTTTTATTCTTCTTTTTCTTGTTTTTCTTCATTTTCTCTTTTTTTCTTTTTTTCTTTTTTTTCTTTGTTTTCTTTTTCTTCTTTTTCTTCTTTTTCTTCTTTTTATTCTTATTCTTCTTATTCTTCTTAATCTTATTAATCATCTTATTCTTTTTTTTCTTATTCTTCTAATTCTTCTTAGTTATCTTATTTCTTTTTTTGTTTTTCTTCTAATTATTTATTGTTTCTATTCTTTATTTCTTCTTATTCTTCTAATTTATCTTATTCTTCCTATTATTCATTTCTTATTATCTTCTTATGCATCTTATTCTTCCAATTAATCTTATTCTTATATTTCTAATTTATGTCTTATTCTTCCTATTCTCTTTTTATTCTTATCACTTTATTCTTCTAATTTTCTTATTTTCTTGTTTTTCTTATTCTTATTATTCTTTTTTTATTTTTATTTTTCTCATTATTATTATTATTATTCTTATTCTTCTTCTTATTGTTTTTATTCTCATTTTTCTTATTATTCTTATTGTTCTTTTTATTTTCCTAATTCTTTTTATTCTTCTTAATTTTTATTTTTTTTATTTTTTTTATTCATCTTATTCTTCTAATTATTCTAATTCTTCTTATTATTTTTTGATTGTTGTTCATTTTATTCTTCATATTTTCTATTATTCTTATATTTTTTAGTGTAATTATTATTAGTATTCTATTTATTATTCTTATTATTCTTATTCTTAATATTCTCATTTTTTTCTTTTTTTTCTATTTCTTCTTATTCTTCTTATTCTTCTCTTTCTTCTTATTTTTTTTATTTTTCTTATTCTTCTTTATCTTCTAATTCTTCTTAGTCATCTTATTTTCAATTTTATTTTTATTCTAATTCATATAACTCTACTTATTCTTTTATTCTTTTTATTTTTTTCTTTTTCTTCTTTTTTTTCTTATTCTTTTTAATCTTCTTATTCTAATTATTCATATTATTCTTATTATTCTTTTTATTCTTATTATTTATTATTTTTATTATTTTTCTTATTCTTATTATTATTCTTATTCTTCTTATTCTTCTTATTCTTTTATTCTTTTTATTATTAATAATATTATTCTTATTCTTATCTTATTATTCTAATTATTCTTATAATTATTCTTATTTATTTTTTTTTGTTTTTATTCTAATTCTTTTTATACTTCTTATATATTTTATTTTTCTTATTCTTTCTATTATTATATTTTTTATAATCTTTTATTTTTTTATTTTAGTTATTCTTATTATTCTTTATATTTTTCATATTCTTATTATTCTTCTTATTATTCTTTTTTATTCTAATTCTTCTTATTTTTATTATTTTTTTTATTCTTCTTATTCTGTTTATCTACTTAATCTTCTTATTCTTCTAATTCTAATCTTTTTATTTCTTATTATTCTTATTCTACGTATTCTTTCTATTCTTCTTACTGTTCTTATTGTACTTATGGTTTTTATTTTATTTATTGTCTTAGTCTTCTTATTCTTCTTATTCTAGTTATTCTTTCAATTATTATTAATCATCATATTTTTCGTATTCTTATTTTTTCATTATTATTCTATTTCTTTCCATTCTTATTATCTTTTATTTCTCCTTTTCTCTAATACCTCTTAGTCATCTAGTCTCATTTTATCCTTTCTCCTAATTTGGTTATTTCATCTAATTTCTTCTATTCATATAATTATTTTATTCTACTTACTTTCTTTTTTCTTCTTATTCTAATTATTATTATTGTCATTCTATTTCCTCATATTTTTTTTATATATTCTTCTTTTCTTTTTATTCATATTATTCTTCTAATTGTTATTATTCTTCTTATTCTTCTTTTTCTTCATAATCATATATTATTTATTCTTCTTGTTATTCTTTTTATGCGTATTATTAATTAATTATTCATATTAGCTTTTGCTTTTTTATTCTTCTTTTTTTAATATTATGATTCTTCTTGTTTTTTTTATTCTTCTTATTATTCTTAGAGTTCTTATTGATCTCATTCTATTTATTGTTCTAATTCTTTTTTTTTTCTTTTTATTCTTCTTATTCTTGTAATTCTTCTTATTATTCTTATTCTTATCATTCATCTTATCTTCTTATTCTTCGAAATCTTTTTATTCATCATATTCTTCTTATTTTTCTTATTTTTATTATTCATATAATTATTCTTTTTTACTTATTCTTTTTATTCTAGTTATTCTTTTTAGACTTCTTATTCTTAATTTTCTTATTTTTCTTTTTTTTCATATTCTTCTAATTATTTTAATTCTTCTTTTTGTTCTTATTATTATTCTTCTTCTTATTGTTCTTATTATTTTTATTTTTCTTAATCTTTTTAATATTTAACTACTTTTTTTTATTTTTATTCATCTTATTATTCTTATTTTTCCATTCTTCTTATTCGTTGTAATTATATTATTTCTTTTTATTCTTCTTATTCTTTTGATTCTTAATATTCTTATTATTCTTATTATTCTTCTTATTTTTCTTATTCTTCTTAATCTTATTATTATTATTATTATTATTCTTTATATTCTTCTTATTTTATTATATTTTTATTTGTCTTATTATTCTTATTTTTATTATTTTTTTATTTTCTCATTCTTATTATTATTCTTATTCATCTTATTCTTATTATTCTGTTTATTCTTATTATTTGCTTATTATTATTATTATTATTATTATTATCATTCTTTTCTTTTCTTCTTATTCTTTTTTTTTTTCATTTTATTCTTCTCAGTTTTCTTTTTGTTCTTATTCTATATTATTATTATTATTATTATTATTATTATTATTATTATTATTATTATTCTTATTCTTCTTCTTCTTCTTATTCATCTTATTTTATAAATTTTTTATTCATCTTATTCTTTTTATTTTTCTTATTCTTCTTATTTTTGTTATTTTTCTATTTCTTCTTATTATTCTTTTTCTTATTATTCTTCTTATTCTTATTATTCTTCTTATTCTTATTATTCTTCTTATTCATCTTATTCTTCGTATTCTTATTATTCTTATTATTCTTATTATTCTTTTCTTTTCTTCTTATTCGTCTTTTTCATTTTATTCTTCTAAGTTTCTTTTTGTTCTTATTCTATATTATTATTATTATTATTATTATTATTATTATTATTATTATTATTATTATTATTATTATTCTTCTTCTTCTTCTTCTTCTTCTTCTTATTCATCTTATTTTATAAATTTTTTTATTCATCTTATTCTTTTTATTTTTCTTATTCTTCTTATTTTTGTTATTTTTCTATTTCTTCTTATTATTCTTTTTCTTATTATTCTTCTTATTCTTATTATTCTTCTTATTCTTATTATTCTCCTTATTCTTCTTATCCTTCTTATTCATCTTATTCTTCGTATTCTTTTTATTCTTATTATTCTTATTATTCTTCTTATTCTTATTATTCTTCTTATTCTTCTTATTCTTCTTATTTTTTATATTCTTTTATTGTTGTTATTTTTGTTATTATTTTTATTATTTTTATTCTTCTTATTTTTAATATTCTTTTTATTCTTCTTAAGCTTCTAATTCTTCTTTTTATTCTTATATTTATTATTATTCTTCTTCTTCTTATTCTTTTTATTCTTTTTATTCTTTTTATTCTTTTTATTCTTCTTATTCTTCATATTATTCTTATTATTCTTATTCTTTTTACTTTTTTTCTTCTTATTTTTTTTTCTTCTTATTTTCTTTATTTCTATTCTTTTTATCTTCTTATTCTTTTTTTTTCTTATTCTTTTTATTATTTTCAACCTACTTATTTTTCATTTTCTTCTTTTTCTTCATATTCTTTTTATTCTTCATATTCTTATTATTCTTTTTATTCTTTTTATTCGTCTTATTCTTAATATTCTTTTTATTCTTCTTATTCTTCATTTTTTTCTTTTCTTCTTTTTATTTTTATATTTTTTATTCTATTTGTACTTTTATTCTTATTATTCATCTTATTTATTTTATTATTTTTATTCTTTTTATTCTTCTTATTCTTATTATTATTCTTATTTTTTATATTCTTTTATTCTTGTTACTTTTGTTATTATTATTATTATTATTATTATTATTATTATTATTATTATTCTTCTTCTTCTTCTTCTTCTTATTCTTCTTAAGCTTCTAATTCTTTCTTTTGTTCTTATATTTCTCATTCTTCTTATTCTTCTTATTCTTTTTATTCTTTTATTCTTTTTATTCTTTTTATTCTTCTTATTCTTCTTATTATTCTTATACTTCTTATTCTTTTTATTTTTTTCTTCTTATTTTCTGTATTCTTTCTTTTCTTCTTAATCTTCTTATTCTTTTTATTTTTCTTTGTTTTCTTATTCTTTTTATTTTTCTAAACCAACTTATTTTTCTAATTCTTCTTTTTCTTCATATTCTTCTTATTCTTCATACTCTTTTTATTCGTCTTATTTTTAATAATCTTTTTATTTTTCTTATTCTTCTTATTCTTATTCTTTTTATTCTTCTTATTTTTTTTCTTCTTTTTCTTTTTATATTTCTTATTCTATTTGTACTTTTATTCTTATTTTTCATCTTATTCATCTTATTCATTTTATTCTTTTTATTCTTCTTATTCTTCTTATAATTCTTATTCTTCTTATTTAATATTTTTTCTTTTAATTCTTTTTATACCTCTTATTATATTTATTCTTCTTATTTTTCTTATTCTTCTTATTTTTGTTATTATATTTATTTTTCTTATTCTTCTTATTATTTTTTTTTCTTTTTTTTATTCTTATTCTTCTTATTCTTCTCATTCTACTCATTCTTCTTATTCTTATTATTCTTCTTATTCTTCTTATTCTTCTAATATTATCACTTTTCTTATTCTTCTTATTCTTTTCATTCTACTCATTCTTCTTATTCTTTTTATTCTTCTTATGCTTTTTATTCTTCTTATTCTTCTTATTCTTGATATTCTTGTTATTCTTGTTATTCTTCTTATTCTTATTATTATTCTTATTCTTCTAATTCTCCTTATTCTTCTTCTTCATCTTATTCTTCTTATTCTTTTAATTTTTCCTATTATTTTTATTCTTCTTATTCTTCTTATTCTTTTTATTCTTCTTATTATTTTTTTTCTTTATTTATTCTTCTTATTCTTTTTATTCTTCTTAATATTCTCATTATTTTTATTATTCTTATTTTATTTATTTTTGTAATTCTTCTTATTTTCTTATTGTTCTTTTTTCATCTTATTCTTCATATTCTTTATTCTTTTATTCTTCTTATTCTTCGTATTCTTCTGATTCTTTTGATTCTTCTGATTCTTCTGATTCTTCTGATTCTTCTTATTCTTCTTATTCTTTTTATTTTTTTTTTATTTTTTTTTCTCATTTTTTTCTTATTCTCCTTTTTCTTCTTATTCTCCTTATTTTTCTTATTCTTCTTATTCTTTTTATTCTTCTTATTCATCTTATTCTTCTTATTGTTCATTTTCTTTATTTATTCTTCGTATTCTTTTTATTCTTCTTCTTTTTTCATCTTATTCTTCGTATTATTCTTATTTTTCATTTTCTAAATTCTTTTTATTCTTCTTATTCTTCCGATTCTTCTTGATCTTTTATTTCTTATTCTTTTTATTTTTCTAATTCTCATTTTCTTCTTATTCTCCTTATTCTTCTTTTTCTTCATATTCTTCTTATTCTCTTCATTCTTCTTTTTCTTCTTTTCTTCTTTTCTTCTTTTCTTCTTATTCTTCTTATTCTTATTATTCTTTTTTTTTTATTCTTATTTCTTATTCTTCTTATTCTTCTTATTATTCTTATTCTATTTAATTTTAAAATTTTTTAATTCTTCTTATTCTTCTTAATCTTTTTATTCTTCATATTCTTATTTTTTTCCTATTCTTTGTATTCTTCTTATTCTTCTATTTATCTTATTTTTTTTCTTCTTATTTTTCTTTTTCTTCTTATTCTTCTTATTCTTCTTATTCTTCTGATTCTTATTATTCTTTATTTATTCTTCTTTTTCTTTTTATTCTTCTTATTATTCTCTTTCTTCTTATTATTCTTATTATATTTATTTTTGTTATTAATCATATTTATCTTATTCTTCTTTTATCATCTTATTCTTCATATTTTTCATATTCTTCTTTTATCTTCTTATTCTTAATTTTTTTCTTATTCTTCATTTTTTTATTCTTTTTATTCTTTTTATTTTTTTTATTCTTCTTATTCTTCTTATTCTTTTTATTTTTTTTACATTCTTGTTATTCATGTTATTCTTCTTATTATTTTTATTTTTTTTATTTCTCTTATTCTTCTTATTTTTCTTTTTCTTCTTTTTTTTCTTAAGCTTCTTATTCTTCTTTTTGTTCTTATTTTTCTTATTCTTTATATTCTTCTTATCCTTCTTATTCTTCTTATTCTTTTTATCCTTTTTATTCTTCTGATTCTTTTTTTTATTATTTTTTTTATCATTCTTATTCTTTTTATTCTTCCTATTCTTCTTTGTGTCCTTATTTTTTTTTATTCCCCTTATTCTTCTTATTCTTTTTATTGTTCTTAGTGTTCTTATTCTTTTTATTCCCCTTATTATTCTGATTCTTCATATTGTTCTTATTCTTCTTATTTTTCTTATTATTATTTTTTTCTATTCTTTTTTAATTTTCTTATTCTTCTTATTCTTTTTATTCTTATTATTCTTCTTTTTTTTGAAAAAGTTTTGTTTATAAATGATTGCCCTCTCTTTTAGCGGAGGAATACCATTGATACATACTATACCTTCTACCCTTTACCCTTTTACAACCTTTCCTAGCCTCTAATTAATCAACCATTACAAAATGTCATTAGGTTTAGAGACCTCATTCAAAGTAAATTCTATTCAAGCTTCTGATTAATGCTAAACTACATAGTTTTCTGTTTCTTTCCTTTCTTCTCCTTTATCCTGCCTCTCTTTACTGCTATGCTGACCTCAGCTCAGGCTCATTCTCCTTTGAATATGTCCATCAATCAGCACAACTTTGATCCCTTTTATATGCTTTCCTGCTTTTTTCAAGAAGGAGTGCTCCCCATTCTACTGCCTCATTACTCATTCCTGCCTTGCCACCTTCTTTAGTGGCTTTTACCTACCTACAACACAAACAAGTACCAAACTTTCAACAATTTTAATCTACCCATTTCCCCATGAACCATACCCTTACACACAAGCCCTCATAACACATCATCTAAATAAAGTAGCTTTTAATCTAGGCCTCCTTGATTAGTCCCCTTCTACTCCTTCAGTCGGCTCCACATTTCTACTTTCAAGCCTTTATGAGGCTTGCTTGTTAGCTTTACCTTTTTCAAGTATACATTCCTACATGTAAAAGATGTACAACTTTCTATTATTCTGCACATGCCCTTTGTTACATGCCATTACTACATAGTACTTCTTTTCTATCTCATGTACTACTTACAAGTGTACCGCTATCAACTTGCAAAATAGAAAAAGCATCTTTCTATTTCTAACCCTTTCCTTTGGAACCCCTTCTCTTACATCAGAGCCAAAGCCTAACAACCACACCTTGAACAAACTGAAAATAGAAACTACAAATCTGTTTCACTGAAAACCATTGCTCTTCAGCTTAGCTTATTGTCTCCTCTAACAGTGTGCTGCAGTAGCAGTTTAGGATCTTACTTTAAATTTGTAGCTAACTGCTATTTAAGCATTTCCTATCTACTTCAATCTATGCATAAAAACAACAAAACCCAAACACACACCCGCCCACAGCCCAACTCAACACACACACACACACACACAATCCATATATGTAGTATTTAATAGCCTCCCCCCTCCCTTTTCTTCTTTTCCTTGTGTCTAGCTGCGACATCCTTGTCATTGCTTACCCTGAAGTATGGGTAAGCCAATTTATCTAGCCTTGCCAGACCTTTAAATCTATTTGGGATGTTCTCCCCATCAAATTCTCTTTAGCCAATGCGTGCACCTTCTTTTGCTAGCTTATCTGCTAATGCATTCGATTTTCTATACATGTCTGAAATTGTGGCATTCAACTCTTTCATGTGGTTTCTAATATTTTCTATCTTCTTCGTATCTCTAGATCTGCAAAATTTTTGAGGCAAGCCCAACCAGGAGACTCGAATCCACTTGAATTTTGAAATCCTTGAGCTTTAGCCCTTTGCAAATTTGCAGTCCTATGAGTAATGCTTGGAACTCTGCTTGTAAAGCCGAGCTAGACTCCCCCTTCATTGTAAATGCTTGTATTATCATACCTTGTGAGTCCCTAATCACTCCCCCTCCCCCTGCTATTCATGTCTTTCTATTAAAACTATCATCCCTGTTGAGGGACAACCTTCAAGATGGTGGTTTTTCCCAAGTAACACTCTTTAAACCCATCCATCTCTCCTTTCTAAATGTCAAACCCCATGTGTTCTTCAGATCCTCAAAAACTTCTTGTTATCTACTTGAATAGGTTTAATGGTAGATATGGTTGAGATTTCAATTTTAATATCCTTCATGATTTCATCCGAGCTCATTGCTAATGCCACCGAATCTACTCTTATTTCTAGCTTTCCATATACACCACACTGCTACGAGTGGAAGGGTTTCTGTAAGCCAAGTGTGAGCTTTTTTTTGTATTAACTCATGTTCAATCTTGTAAGTCTGATGTTCATCTTTTCTTCTTTCTGTTGTGAGTGTTCAAGCCGACTCCATACTTCCGTTGCTAATTTTATTTTTGAGAAGAGGTTGTCCATACTTTCTACTACTGAGAAGTTGTATTCACACATTGATACTAACTTTATACTTTTTTTTCTATATATTAGCATCCACCGTGGAGGCTTCTATTAGAATCGTCCACTTGAATGTTTTCATTTTTTATGGGGTATCTCCTTTACATAGCCATTTAAAAATAAACAGTGGATTCTTTTTGTTTCTTATCATTTCTTTTGCTGATTTGAGGGCAAAGCTTCCTTGTGTGTTTAGAGTCCATATCCAGCCACTTCCGTTTAGCCTGGAATGGGGTTCAACTAGCTCCTTTTGCTTTAACATGGCCTTCCATGATTTAGATGTTTTCTTCGAGTACTTGATTGGCTCCATGTCTCGCCCATACTTAGCCCACATAAAACTTTCCCAAAGACTAACATTCTTTTTAAGTCTCAACTAGCTTTTATAGGCCCATGCATTTGTTGTATTCATCAGGCTTGTAAAACCCAGGCTTGCCTCCTCTTTAGGATAGCATAAATCTTTTCATTTTTGCCAGTGTAACCTAGGGTTCCATTCCTTCTTGCCCCATAAGAAGTTTGCCATTTCTTTTTATAGTTTCTTTAAATCCTTTTTAGAGGTTGCATGACTGTTAGGATATGTGCGACTAGCTCTGCAATGCATGCTTGATTAATGTAATTCACCCTCCCAAACTTAGCAGGTCCTTTTTCCAACCCGCTCTTTTCTTCTTCATCTTATCTAATTGGTAGCTTAAGTATTCTTCCCTTAGCCTCCTCTCAAATATCGGGCAACCCAGATACATTAAAGCCCCTTTCTTTTGTGTAAAGCCCATGATATTTATAACTTTCTGTAATACCTAATCTGGGGCATTAGCTGCCATCATGAATTGACATTTATTTGTATTAAAGATTTGTCTGGTTTCTTCTTCTAGGGTTTGCAAAAGCTCCATTAAATTTATAAAAGATTCTATAGCTAGCATTTGTGAAGATAATCACATCATCTGCATATGTCAAACAGCTTACATGAGGAATGCTCTTAGGCTACCTAAATGTTAATATTTTCCCTTCAGACATTCTTTCTTTTAGATTCAGTAGTAGTAATTCTAGATAAATATTAAAGAGGCAAGCTGATAATTGATCGCCTTACCTTAAAGCTCTCCCTAGCTTGAATTCCTCACTTTTCTACCTATAAATTATAATTCTGACCTATTGGCTTGATATACATCTATTATTTAAATCTATCGAAAATTCTGAGAATGCCATTTTGCGCATTGAATAACATAAGGTAGACCATTCAACCCTATCGAATTCTTTTTGACAGGTCTAGCTTTAATGCTACATTATTCTTATTATTCATATTCTTCTTATTATCTTATTATTCTTATTATTCTTATTCTTCTTATTTTTTTATTATTCTTATTCTTATTATTCTTCTTATTCTTCTATATATTGTTTTTATTCTTCTTACTCTTATTATTCTTATTATTCTTCTTATTCTTCTTTTTCTCTTTATTCTTATTATTTTTCATTTTTTACTTATACTTCTAATTCTTCTAATTCTTATTATTTTTTATATTTTATCTTAATCTTCTTATTCTTCCTATTATTCTTATCATTGTTATTCTTCTTTCTTATTATTCTTATTATTCTTATTATATTTATTTTTATTATTCTTCTTATTCTTATTATTCTTATTATTCTTTTTGTACTTCTAACTCACCTTATTCTTCTAATTCAACTAATTCAGCTTATTTTTCTTATTTTTTTATATATTATTCTATTTATTCTTCTTATTATTCAAATTATTCTTATTCTTTTTATTCTACTTTTTATTCTTTTGCTTTTTATTCTTTTAATTATTCATATTCTTCTAATTCATCTTAGTTATCTTATTCTACTTTTTCTTATTTTTCATCTTATTATTGTTATTCTACTTTTTGTTCTTAGACTTTTTTATTCTTCTTATTCTAGTTATGCATATTAAAACTTTTATTATTTTTATTCTACTTTTTTTTCTTCTTCTTTCTTATCTTCTTATTTTTGTTTTTCATATTAACATTTTTATTCTTATTATTCTTCTTATACATCTTATTCATCTTATTCATTTTATTCTTCTATTTTTTTGTTTTCTTCTTATTCTTATTAATCTTCTTATTTATTTTATTATTCTTATTATTCTTATTATTCTAATTTTTCTTTTTCTTCTTATTCTTCTAATTCTTCTAATTCTTTTTATTCTTCCTATTCTTCTTATTCTTCATATTATTTTTATTATTCTTATTCTTCTTATTTTTCTAAATCTTTTTATCCTTCTTATTCTATTTATTCTAGATATTCTTTTTTTTTCTTCTTATTCTTCTTACTCATCTTATTCTTCTTATTCTTCGTATTCTTCTTATTCTTTTAATTCTTTTTTTTCTTCTTATTCATCATATTCTTTTTATTCTTCTTATTCTATTTTTTCTTCAATTTCTTCTTATTTTTATTATTCATCTTATTCTACTTATTATTCTTATTCTTCTTATCTTTTTTATTTTTCTTAGTCATCTTATTCTTTTTATTCTTCTTATTCTACTTATTTTTCTTATTCTTATTATTATTATTATTATTATTTCTCTTATTATTCTTATTCTTCTTATTCTTTTTTTTCTTCTTATATTTCTTATATTTCTTATTCTTTTTATTCTTTTTATTCTTCTTATTGTGTTTTGTGGAATTATTATTATTATTATTCTATTTATTCTACTTTTTCTTATTATTCTTCTTATTCTTTTTATTCTTCTTATTCGACTTTTTCTTCTTATTCTTCTTATACTTCTTATTCTTCTTATTTTATTATTATTATTATTATTATTATTATTCTTATTATTCTTATTATTCTTATTCTTCTTATTCTTATTCTTATTATTATTTTTCTTATTCTTTTTATTATTCTTATTCTCCATATTTTATTATTCTTATTATTGTTCTTGTTCTTATTATTATTATTATTATTCTTGTTATTCTTATTATTTTTTTATTCTTCTTATATTTTTTTCATCTTATTTTTCTTAAACATCTTATTCTTATTATTCTTTTTTTTCATCTAATTCTTATTATTCTATTTTTTTATTGTTATTCTTCTTATTATTCAAATTCTTTTTTTATTTTTTTTAATGCTACTTATTCTTCTAATTCTTCGAATTCTTCTTAGTCATTTTATTATCTATTTTCTTCTTTTTCTTCTTATTCTTGTTATTATTGTTATTCTTCTTATTGTTCTTATTCTTCTTACTCTTCTTATTCTTCTTATATTTTTTATTTTTATTATTATTCTTATTATTCTTATTATTCTTATTCATCTTTTTCTTCTTATTATTTTTATTCTTTCTATTCTTTTTATTCTTACTATTCTCCTTATTCTTCTTTTTATTCTTCTTATTATTCTTATTCTTCTTATTATTCACATTTTTTCTTATATTTTTATTCTTCTTATTCTTCTTATATTACTTATTCATCATTTTCTTCTTATTTTTCTTATTCTTCTTATTCTTTTTATTCTTCTTTATTCATATTATTTTTCTTATTCTTGTTATTATTCTTATTCTTATTTTTCTTATTATTATTATTATTTTTTTTTTATTCTTGTTATTTATCTTATTTTGCTTTTTCTTCATTTTCTTCTAATTCTTTTAGTCATCATATTCTTTTTTTTCTTATAATTTTTTTTATTCTTTTATTCTTAATATTCTTTTTTTCTTCTTATTCTTATTATTCTTTTTATTCTTATTATTTTTATTTTTATTATTTTTAATAAAATTATTCTTATTATTCTTCTATTTTCTTCTTATTCTTTTTATTCTACTAATTCTTTTTATTTTTTTTCTTATTTTTCTATTTATCTTTCTTATTCTTCTTATTATTTTTATTTTTATTATTTTTCCTATTCTTCTTATTCTACATATTCTTTTAATCTTCTTATTCTTCTTATTCTTCTTATTATTCTTATTATTATTATTTTTATTATTCGTATTATTCTTCTTATTATTCTTATTTTTTTATTTTTCTTATTTTTTTATTCTTTATATTCTTATTATTATTCTATTTCATATTCTTCTTATTATTCTAATTTATATTATTCTTATTATTTTTCTTATTCAATAAATTTTCTTATTCTACTTATTTTTCTTATTTTTCTTATTCTTTTTTCTTATTTTTTTTTCTTATTCTACTTATTCTTCTAATTCTTTTTTTTCTTTTTTTCTTCTTATTCTTCTTATTCTTCATATTTTTTTATTCATATTATTGTTATTAGTGTATTTATTGTTCTTATTCTTTTTTATTCTTCTTAATCTTTTTATTCTGTTTATTTTTCTTATTCTTCTAATTCTTTTTATTTTTCTTATTCTTTTTATTCTTTTTATTCTTTTTGTTCTTCTTATTCTTCTTATTCTTCTTATTCTTTTTATTCATCTAATTCTTCCTATTCTACTTTTTTTTCTTATTCTTCTTATTATTCAAATTCTGATTTTTTTTCATTTTTTTATTCTTTTTATTCTTCTTATTATTCAAAGTCATTTTATTATTTATTATCTTTTTTTTCTTCTTATTCTTATTATTCTTATTATTGTTCTTATTGTTGTAATTCTTCTTATATTTCTTATTCTTCTTATTCTTATTACATTTAAAATTTTTATAATTCTTCTAATTCTTTGAATTCTTCTAATTCTTTTTATTCTCCTTATTCATATTATTCTTCTCATTCTATTTATTTTTATAATTATTCTTATTATTCATATTTATTTTTTTCTTCTTATTCTTTTTATTCTACTTATTCTTTTTTATTCTTCTTATTCTTCCAATTCTTATTATTCTTTTTATTCTTCTCAATTTTCTTATTCTTCTTATTCTTCATATTCTTTTTATTCTTTTTATTCTTCTTATTCTTCTTATACTTCTTATTCTTCTTATACTTTTTATTCTTCTTATACTTTTTATTCTTCTTATTCTTCTTATTTATCTTCTTATACTTCTTATTCTTCTTATTCTTCTTATTCTTCTTATTCTCCTTAATCTTTTTATTCTTTTTCTTATTCTTATTTTTCTTATTCTTATTATTATTCATATTATTCTTATTATTATTCATATTATTATTATTATTATTATTATTATTATTATTCTTGTTATTTTCTTATTTTACTTATTCTTCTTTATCTTTTAATTCTTCTTAGTTATCTTATTCTCCTTTTATTTCTTATTATTATTCTAATTATTCTAGTTCTTTTATTCTTCATATTTGTATTATTCTTTTTATTCTTCTTATTCTTCTTATTCTTATTATTTTTCTCATTATTAATATTATTCTTATTCTTCTTATTCTAATTATTCTTATTATTCTTCTTATTCTTCTATTTTTTTATTCTCATTATTCTTCTTATTTTTTTTCTTATTTTTCTTTTTATTTTTCTTATTCTTCTTAGTATTTTTATTTTTAGTATTCTTCATATTCTTTTTCTTCTTCATATTCTTCTTATTCTTCATATTTTTATTATTTTTATTATTTTTATAATTCTTATTATTCTTATTATTCTTATTCTTTTTATTTTTATTATTTTTTAATTCTTCATATTCTTATTATTATTTTAATACATATACTTCTTATTATTCTATTTCATATTATTCTTATTATTTTTCGTATTCTATAATTTCTTCTTACTCTTCTTATTCTTTTTTTTTCACTTTTTACTTTTTTTTTCTTTTTTTTTCTAATTCTTCTTATTCTTTTTTTTTTCCTTTTTTCTTCTTGTTCTTTTTATTCTTCGTATTCTTCTTATTCCCCCCTATTCTTATTATTGTTATTAGTTTATTTATTGTTCTTATTCTTTTTATTTTTCTTAATCTTATTATTCTACTTATTTTTATTCTGATTTTTTTTATTTTTCTTAATCTTCTTAATCTACTTATTATTATTCTAATTATTTTTATCTTTCTTATTCTTATTATTTTTCTTATTATAATAATATTTTGTCTTCTTCTTCTTCATTTTCATTTTATTTTATTTTTTTTGAAAGTTTATTTTATTATTATAATAACCCTCTCTTTCGGCTTAGGAATACCTTTATTACAAATTATATACTATCCTTTACCCTCTTACACCCCTTCTTAAAAATTAAAAAGAACATTAAACAAAAATCAAATCTAGAATTTTTTTATTTATTCAGCTCCCTATTTTGGCTTTGTGAGCCTTCTCTTGTTTTTAAATCTGATTATTCATCTCATCTGTTAGGCCATGTTTTGGTTGTGCAGTCATGCTTGTGATGACCTTTGTAACTAGTTACTGCTGTCCAGCTCCAATCTTCTATTTGATTATTTTCCTCCTAGCTCCCTGTTGCCCATTTTCTATTTGTCTACCCCTTCACTCCTGCTGAGATGCTTTACTCCTAGGCTCATCATGCTATTCTTCAGCCCTAACTACCCTTATTGACCTATAACAACCACCAGACACTAAACAACAAACACATCAAGTCAATACCTATTATGGCATAAATGGTAGAATCTATTTGACTTTTATGCAGTCTCAAAACTTATAGTCCTTAATTGAAAGACACTAAACAACAATTTTAATCATTACAGACACCTTAACTTAATTTACACATTACATTACACTTGACTCACAACCCTTCATCCAGTCTACACATTGACTATTAATCAACAATGTGTTGACATTTAAGGATATTAGGCAGCAACCCTATTCATTCATAACATTGTGGTAATCATCACATCCTTTGGTATGTGATGACCCATTCATTCTCTAACAAAAACTCCTTCATTCTCACCTTCACCACTTTATCTTTTTCTCTAGTTGACCTGTACAAGACAACTAACCACAAGAGCATGAACAAATGCAAAAACAAGCATACATTCATAAACACAAATCAAACTGCCCATTTTATGTATATGACCACCCCTTAAGACTAGGGTGGCTCCTGTCTTGTCCACATCCTTGACCTATATTTATGATTTTCCAAAAGCTTATCTATTTTTTAGAAATAAAACTCATATTACAAATTGCATCAAAGCTATATCTTCAGTGGCTTGTCACCCATTCTAGCTTTCCTCCTACTTATGAATGCCAAACAAGGAATCCTTCCCCCCAGCTCTCCTTTGATTTTACCCCTTGTCGTATCCAAGAAGCTTAGATTTCTGCCCTCCTGCAAGACTAGAAAAAACAAAGCCTCCTACCATTTTCCCTTTCTCCCCTTATTTACATTACACCTTAACATTCTGTTCAGATACATCAAGAGAATTAAGATACATAAAGTGATTCCTCTTCTCCCTTGCTTGTCTCTTCCTCCCTCGAGCTTCTTGACTGACTATTTCATGAATCTTCTCTCTCACACATTACACCAACTTTTGCCAAGTAGTGCACAGCTTGCCTGCTGCTGCTCCTGTTAGTAGACACTGACTACTATCCTCTCTCTTGTAGACTAGAGGCTTGAGCCTTCTCTTCCAGCATAGGCATATCTAATCTCCAGCAGTAAATTGTTGTGTTTCTGTAGCATCAAGGCACACCATACAATCTAATAGAGCTTCCTACCCATCTACCTTATCCATCCTTATTTACAATACACCTCAATGTAAACTAAAAAAAATAGAAAACATGAAAAAAAAGAAAAATATTCTATTCTTCTGCTTCACCTTCTATTTCTTCCCCTTCCTTGCACCAAGTACTCTTCTGCCCGAGCCCAAACATTGGTATGCCTGCCATTCACCTGCATAAATAAAAAATCTTACGCATGCAAGCAAACAACCTCTTGGAGCCAGCATCTCTCCCATTTCTCATAGTGCAAATCTAAAATCCTGCAAAATAACAAACAGAAAAAAGAAACCCATGCCCCCCCCCCTCCTCCTTATCGATTCTACATCTCCTTCTCCCCCTAATAGCCCCTTTTCCACCAGCTCTCATATCCTAGCCTTTTTAACCCTTTGATAGGGGAATGCTAACCTATCCAGTCTAGCTAAGCCTTGTACCCTTACCGGCTAGGATTCCTCATCAAAATCATTAGCCCCTTTAAGGAGGCATATTCTGGCCAAAGTGTCAGCAAGCACATTTGCCTCCCTATAGGTGTGCTGAATAGATGTCTTCAGCTCCTTCATAAGATTAATGATTTCTTTGATCTCCTCTTCATATATTTATAAAGATATTTTGTTTGTTACTAGATCTACTAGCAAACTGGAGCCCACTTGGATTTGTAAATTTTTTAATCTGAGCTCCTTGCAGACCAGTAGCCCTCTTACGAGTGCACTAATTTCTGAGTGTAGAGCCAATGAGACCTTGCATGACAGAGAAAAAGCTCATTATGATTCACCCTTAAAATTCCTAATTACTCCTCCTCCTGTAGCCCTCATATCTCTATTAAAGCTTCCATCCGTATTAAGAGATAAATGTCCTATAGAAGGCTTGTTCCATCTTATGCTCTTTACACTTTGAGGCTTCGCCTTACTCAGTGTAAGCACCCATGAATTCCTAATTACTCTTTCCACATCTATATTTTCAGCCCTTATTGGCTTTACAAAAGATATATTACTAATTTCTCTCCATATATCTTTTAATAATTTTGTTGAGTTCATTCATTTTCCATCATATCTACTCTTGTTTCTGACCTTCCATAAGATCCCGATAACCACATAAGGAAGATTTTGAGTATATCATTTTTTGGTTGGGCTTTTTGGAGTTTCTCTTTCTCATTTCCTATCTCTGTCTACTAATCCTGTCTCTTTAATATTAATCTGCATAGATTTTTCCAGCTCCTTCCAGATTTCAACTGCAATTTTTTCTTCCGAGAACAAATGATCTGTAGTTTCTATTGTTACAAAGGAATAGCCACATCCAGATACTAGCTTTATACCCTTTCTTTGCACATTTTATCCACCGGTATGGCATTAGAAAGAACTTTCTAGGTAAATGAACACATTTATGCGGAATGTCTCTTTTCCAGACCCATTTAAAAATAGCTTGAATAGGTTTTTTCTTTCTAATCACTTCTTTTACTGATTTTAGTGTGAAAATTCTCTGTGGGTTGAGCATCCATTTCCATCAATTCTTTTGGAGTATCGAGAATGATTCTACTACCTCTTTCTATTTTTCCAGGGCTTTCTAATTATTCGAAGCCTTATTTAGGCCCTTATTACTCTCCCACCCATATTTAGCCCTCATATATTTAGCCCATAAGCTGTAATTTTCTTTCAATTTCTACCAACCTTTACAATCTCATCTGAAGCCATATCTTCTAGACTAATTATACCTATACATGCTTCCTCTTTTGGGTAACATATGTCTTTCTAGTTTTTCCAATGAAGCTTCAGTCTCTCCTCTTTTTTACCCCATAAAAAATTTGACATTTATATTTCTGATTTCTTTATAAATTTCTTAGGAGGGTGAATGACTGACAAAATATATACCGGTGTACTTTGAAGTACATGATAAATCAGAGTAATCTTACCCTTGAATCTCAATAAATCCTCCTTCCAGCCTACTATTTTCCTTCTCAATTTGTCTTGTAGAGAGCTAAAATATTCTTCTCGTAATCTACCCTCATATATAGGACATCCCAAGTACATTAAAGCTCATTTGTTTTGCTTAAAGCTTATAATATTTTTAACCTTTCTAGCCACTTTTTCTGACGTTTTAGATCTTAACATAAATTGACACTTATTTTTGTTCACTGTTTGCCCTGTTTCAATCTCGAATCTTTGTAATAACTCCATTAAGCTCATTAATGATCTTCTGCTGGCATTTGTGAAGATTATTAAATCATCCACATAAGCTAAGCATCCTATTCTTCGAGTGTTTTAGGCTGCCTAAAAGGTATTATTTTACCCTTCGACATCCTCCTATTTAAGCCGAGAATCAGTAATTCTAGATATATATCAATAATAAAGGAGACAATGGATCCCCTTGCCTTAAACCTCTTCTTGGCTTAAATTCCTCTCATTTCTTTCCATTCACAATGATCCTCACCCATACGCTAGAGATGCATTAGTATATTAAATCTATGCATAACTCTGAGAATCCTAATTTCTTCATGGAAAAGCAAAGTGTGTCCCACTCTACCCTATCAAAAGTTTTAGACAAATCTAGCTTTATTAGCAGGTTTTCACCTCTAGTCTTCGTACCTATTTCGTTCATCATTTCAGATGTCAGTCTTATATTTTTCATCATTAATCTATTTTTAACAAAACCCATTTGTTCTTGAGATATTATCTCTGGCAAGATACTGCCCAGCCTACTTTGCAAGATTTTTGCCAAAATCTTATAAACTGTATTACATAAGCTAATTGGTCTAAAATCTTCTCATTTCTCAGGAGATACCTTTTTTGGGATAAGCACAATAAAAGAATTCGCCCATACTTTTAGAATATCCGCTCTTTGGAAAAGGCTTGAAATAGCAAGTATAAGATCATTTTTAATAATATGCCAGCATATCTAAAAAAGTAGTTATTCCAGCCATCTAGGTTTGCCACACTATCTTTATCTAAACTAAACATGGCATTTTTAACCTCTTACTCCCCCAGAATCTTCTTTATTCTTTGATTATGTTTATTTGTGATAATAGATTTAAATTCTTTCAATAATGAATTGCCTTCATGTCAAGCTTTCCCACATAAGTAACTCTTAAAAAAGTCCTCATTGAGAGCTTCTATTTATTTATCATTCTCCACCCATGTACCCTCCCTATTCTTTATACCCTTGATCTTATTTTTAGTGCTTTAATTTTACTCATTGTGAAAAAATTTTGTATTTCGGTCCCCATCCTTCATCCATTTAATCTTTGCCTGCTATTTCCAGAAAATTTCTTCCATGTGCAATCTGAGCCTCAATTGTCCTTTAGCCTTACTCAGTTTAAGTCTTGACTCCTCACTATGGTTGCCCTCGAATTCTAATTCCAATCTCTCTGTTTTTCTGCCTGGTTAATCTTTGTATTTAAATTTCTAAAACTTTCTTTATTCCATAATTACTAACAATTTTTTTATCTACGCAACTTGGACGATAGGACCTGCAATTGTTTTCCTAATGCTAGTTATTTTCATGACTCTCTCGCCACCATTTCAAAGTCTGTGTGCTTTGCCCACATGTTATGAATTTTAAAACTCCCTACCATCTGATGATTTTTATGAATAGATAGGAGTAGTGGGCTATCATTCGAGCATGTTCTATTTAGATGCCTCAGCCCTGTAACCCCTTGCTCAGAAATCCACATGGCATTACACATAACCATGTCTAGCCTGGCCCAGATTGTTCCTCTTCTATGCCAGTTGTTGCACCAAGTAAAGCGAGATCCTATAAAATTCACTTCCATCAAGTTAGCCCTAGCTATTATGTCATTAAATTGTGTCATAGCCACAATATCAGAAGTTTTACCTCCTTTTTTTTCTTGTGCATTCCTTATCATTTTAAAGTCTCCTCTAGTGATCCATGGAGTATTTTTAGTTGTTATGTCCTCCATCATCTTCCATAAATATAATTTATCTTTTTTAGCATTTTTTGCATATACCATTGATATTATTCCTTCTGCTTCTTTATCAGTTTTAAAATGAACTACTTGCTCCGTATCCTTTAAAATTAAAATATCCAAATTTTTGCTTCACATGATCCAGAGCTTACTATTTAAGTTTGCATACGCATTATTAAAACCTAAAATTTATTATATTTATCTAACTGATCCTTATCTATCATAAGTTTCGCAATAATAACTAAGGTAATTTTATGTATTTTTATTAACCTTTCTAGCCTATTAATTGAGGGATTATTTGCCACACCACTTATATTCTAGTATAAACACTTATCTATAAAATCCTAATTTGGCTTGAGCTCTTATTGTGCATTTTGACTCATGCGTCTTATTTAAATGTTTTTTCCTATTCCTTGATGGTTTTGCTGCACTAAAAGTAAATTGCATGAACTCTCTATATATTTAGGTTGTTGCCCGAGTTGCATTGCCATTTTTTAAGGCTTCCATAGCTTGATCCCTAGTAAGCTTATCCCAATCCTCTTCATAGAGCTCTAAATCATCCTTCACTTTTTCCATATCCCCCATCTCCTTTACTTCTTCCCTACCTAGTGAGGGGCAGCTAAATATATCTGAGTCTACTTCTAGAAAATCTTGAAGATCCTCATCTGTCCAGATGTATTCCTCCTCCTGTTCCCTCAAAATCCTCCTAGACTTAAATTTCTTATCCCTCTTTTTCTTCCCTTTCACCTCCAACTAGCCTTCACCCTTATCATCTTCTACCCATTCCTCGATGCTCGCTGTGCCCTTATTGCCATATTCCTCTGCTCTTTGAGAGTTACCTCCCCCTTCCTTTACTTACTAACCCAATACTCCTACCTCCTCTCCCATCTCCTTCCCTTCATCATTCCTTAAACCCGCCTCTAATGAACCCTTGCCCTATTCCATTCCTACCCCCTCTTGCCTCCTAATCCATAGCTTCATTCCCCTTACTCTTCCTCTACACTTTTTCCCCTTCTCCCTACCCTTCTCATCTAGCCCAAGCCTACACTCCCCTAGGTCATGCCCTAACCTCTTGCATACATGATAGTAAGATGGTAGATTTTCTAGCATGATAGATTTCCAGAAGCCTAGACTCTAGTCTCTCTCCACTACCTATCCAGATTCTTGTAGGCAGCTATGTAAGCAAGTTACACTCAACACATACCCGAGCCTTACTCAGCCTAGTCATGGTTACAGTCGCTTCAGCATAGGAATACCCAAGCACGAAGCAATGGAGTGAAGAGAATGCAAGTTATAAAAATATATAGAAAGGTTAGGGAGAGAGAAGCATACCGGGGTTATCGGGGCCTCCTCATGTGGACTAAAGTTTTTGGTCCATTTTAGTATGCACATAAGGTAGCCATTAACGTGCCATTGTCCACTTAACCAAATACGGTGATAATCATCCTCTATAGTGCACTGTAAGAATATATGTTCGGCATCGAAGTCAGCGAACTTAATCATTCCGTTGAGCTTCAGTGAGGTAATAAAGGTCTGTATCTCTTCTTGTGAGGTCTACCATGGGAGAACTTTCCTATTAGCATGAATTTGAAGGCCTATATAAGTGTCTATAGCTTTTCGGACAAGAAATAGATCAAGGGACTTCCATTTTTGTTCCCGAACATTGGAGGAGAAGGCATGGATTCCATTAGAATTGAGGCAAATGAATTGTTAATTGATAAGAGATCTCTTTGCTCCATTTTGAGCTTGAAACTAGCTTGATTTGAGTAGGAATGGAAATTTCTATCTCTAGAAATTAGAATTTTCTTTCTCTAGAAGTAGAGAACATTTTTGAAAAGAAGAAGATGAGGAATTTTTTTTTGTTTTATTCTTTTTATTATTCTTATTTTTCTTATTTTTCTAATTCTTATTAGTTTTCTTATTCTCATTTTTATCTTTTTCTTTTTTTCATACTATTTCTTTTGATTCTTCTTATGCTTCATATTCTTATTAGTATTCTAATTCTTATTATTATTCTTATACTTCTTAATCTTTATAGTCTTATTATTCTAATTATTTTTTTATCCATATTTTTTTCTAATTTTTGTTATTCTCATTTTCATTCTTATTCTTCTTATTCTTCTTATTCTTTTTATTCTTTTTATTCTTCTTATTTTTGTTATTATATTTATTCTTCTTATTCTACTTATTATTCTTATTATTCTTATATTTTTTATTTTTTTTTCTTATTATTCTTATTATTCTTCTTATTCTTATTATTCATATTATTTTTATTATTCTACTTATTCTTCTTATTATTTTTTTCTTTTTATTTTTATTATTCTTTTTATTATTGTTATTGTTCTTAGTGTTTTAATTTTTTTATTCTATTTATTCTTCTTATTCTATTTATCTTTTTATTATTCTTATTTTTCTAATTATTTTTAATCTTTTTAATATTCTTATTCTTCTTATTCATCTTACTCTTCTAATCTTTTATTAATCTTATTCTTTTAATTTTTATTATTCTTTTAATTTTTTTAATCTTTTTCGACAACTTCTTCTTATTCTTCATAATCATCATATTCTCCATTTTCTTGTTTTTCTTCTTAATCTTCATATTCTTCTTTTATTCTTCTTATTGATCTTATTATTCTAATTCTTCTAATTCTTTTTATTTTTCTTTTTCTTTTTAGTCTTCGTATTTTTTATATTCTTCTTATTAATAATATTCTTCCTATTCTTCATATTCTTCCTATTCTTCATATTCTTCTTATTCTTCTTATTCTTTTTATTATTCTTTTATTCTTATTATTCTAAATTTGCTTATTTTTGTTATCCTTCTAATTGTTCATATTCTTTTTATTCTTCTTATTATTCTTATTATTCTTATTCTTCTTATACTTTTAATTTTTGTTTTCTTTTTATTCTTCTTATTCTATTTTTACTTTTTATTCATCTTATTCTTCTTATTATTCTTATTATTCTTATTATTCTTATAATTCATATTATTCCTATTCTTCATATTCATCTTATTCTTTATTTTTTTATTCTTCTTATTCTTCTTATTCTTCTTATTCTTTTTATTCTTTTTATTATTGTTATTGTTCTTAATAAAATTATTTTTCTTTTTTTTATTCTTCCTATTCTTCTTCTTTTTCATATTCTTCTTTATTAATCTTATTCTTCTTATTCTTTTTTTTCTTCATATTCTTTTTATTCCTCTTATTCTTCTTATTCTTATTATTTATCTAATTCTTCTTATTCTTTACATTGTTTTTTTTCTTTTTATTCTTCATATTCCTCTTATTCTTCTTATTCTTTTTATTCATCTTATTCTTTTTATTCTTCTTATAATTCTTATTCTTCTTTTTTTTATTCTTCTTAATCTTCATATTCTTCATATTCTTAATATTCTTAATATTCTTCTTATTCTTCATATTCTTAATATTCTTCTATTCTTCCTATTCTTCTTAATCTTCTTATTCTTCATATTCATTTTATTCTTTTTATACATCTTATTCTTCTATTCTTCTTATTCATCTAACTTTTATTAATCATCTTATTCTTCTTATTCTTTTTATAATTTTTATTATTCTTAATCTTTTTATTCTTATTATTCTTTTTATTCTTCATATTCGTGATATTCTTATTTTTCTTATTCTTCTTCTTATTCTTCATATTCTTTTTATTCTTCTTATTCTTGTTATTCATTTTAATCTCCTTATTCTTATTTTTATTGATTTTCTTCTTGTTTTATTATTTTTTTATTCTTTTTAAGCTTTTTATTATTCTTATTGTTCTAATTATTTTTATTCTTCTTATTCTTTTTATTCATTTTTTATTCTTATTATTATTCTTTTCCTTATTTTATTCTTTTATTCTTCTTATTCTACTTATACTTCTAATTATTTTTTATTTTTTAATTGTTGTTAATCTTCTTATTCTAATTTATTATTATTATTATTATTATTATTATTATTATTATTATTCTTCTTCTTCTTCTTATTCATTTTATTCTTTTTATTATTGTTTTTGTTCTTAATAAAATTATTTTTCTTTTTTTTATATTCTTCGTATTCTTCTTCTTTTTCATATTCTTTTTATTAATCTTATCCTTCTTATTCTTTTTTTTCTTCATATTCTTCTTATTCCTCTTATTCTTCTTATTCTTATTATTTATCTAATTCTTCTTATTCTTTACATTGTTTTTTTTCTTTTTATTCTTTATATTCCTCTTATTCTTTTTATTCTTTTTATTTCTCTTATTCTTCTTATTCTTTTTATTCCTCTTATTCTTTTTATTCCTCTTATTCTTTTTATTCTTCTTATAATTCTTATTCTTCTTATAATTCTTATTCTTCTTTTTTTTTATTCTACGTAATCTTCATATTCTTCATATTCTTCATATTTTTAATATTCTTAATATTCTTAATATTCTTTTTATTTTTCATATTCTTAATATTCTTAAAATTCTTCTATTCTTCCTATTCTTCTTATTCTTCATATTCGTTTTATTCTTTTTATTCTTTTTATACATCTTATTCTTCTATTCTTCTTATTCATCTAACTTTTATTAATCATCTTATTCTTCTTATTCTTTTTATAATTTTTATTATTCTTAATAATAATAATATTATTATTATTCTTTTTATTCTTCATATTCGTGATATTCTTATTTTTCTTATTATTCTTTTTATTCTTCATATTCTCTTTATTCTTCTTATTCTTGTTATTCATTTTAATCTCCTTATTCTTATTTTTATTGGTATTCTTCTTGTTTTATTATTTTTTTATTCTTCTTAAGCTTTTTATTCTTCTTATTGTTCTAATTATTTTTATTCTTTTTATTCTTATTCTTTTTATTCATTTTTTTATTCTTATTATTATTCATATTGTTATAAATATTCTTTTCCTTTTTTTCTTCTTTTATTCTTATTTTTCTACTTATACTTCTAATTCTTTTTTGTTTTTTAATTGTTGTTAATCTTGTTATTCTATTTATTCATATTATTCTTCTTATTTTTCTTATTATTCTTATTCTTCTTATTCTTTATATTATCTTATTCTAATTATTCTTCTTATTCTTGTAATTATTTTTATTCTTATTATTCTTCATATTCCTGCTATTATTCTTATTTATTTTATTCTTATTTTTCTTCATATTCTTCATATTCATCTTATTTTTTTAATTCTTATTCTTTTTTTATTCTTATTGTTCATATTTTTTTTATTTTTTTTATTCATCTTATTCTTATTTTTATTATTCTTATTCTTCTAATTATTCTTATTCTTCTTATTTTTTTTATACTTCTTATATTTATTATTCTTCGTATTCTTCTCATTTTTCTTATTCTTATTTTTTTCTTTTTTTTATTATTCTTCTTATTCTTCTAATTATTCTTATTCTTATTATTCTTCTTATTCTTCTTATTCTTTTTACTTTATTATTATTCTTATTATTCTTATTATTCTTATTATTCTTTTTTATTCTTCTTATTCTTCTTATTCTTCTTATACTTCTTATTCTTCATATTCTTGTTATACTTCATATTCTTCTTATACTTCTTATTGTTCTTATTCTTCATATTCTTCTTACACTTCTTATTCTTCATATTATGTTTATTCTTCTTATTCTTTATATTATGTTTATTCTTCTTATTCTTATTATTCTAAGTATTCTTCTTATTCTACTTATTCTTATTATTCTTATAATTCTTCTTATTCTTCTTTTCTTCTTTTCTTCTTTTCTTCTTTTCTTCTTATTCTTATTATTCTTATTATTCTTATTATTCTTATTATTCTTCTTATTCTACATATTGTTCTTTATTTTATTTTTCTTCTTATTATTCTTATTCTCCTTATTTTTCTTACTCTTCATAATTGTATTATTTTATTATTTTTATTATTCTTCATATTCTTTTATTTTTCTTATTCTTATTATTATTATTTTCTTATTTATTATTTTTATTCTTTTTATTCTTAATATTTTTTTTTACTTTTCTCATTTTTCTTAGTCATCTTATTCTTATTATTTTACTTATTCTTCTTATTCATCTTATATATTCTTTTCTATTTATTCTTGTTATTCTTGTTATTCTTGTTATTCTTTTTATTCTTTTTATTATTCTTAATATTCTAATTATTCTTATTCTTTTTAATCTTCTTATTCTGATTTATTTTTTTATTCTTCTAAATCTTTTTATTAATCTTATTCTTCTTATTTTTTTTATTATTCTTATTTTTTTATTTTATTAATCTTCTTGTTTTTCCTTTCTTCTTTTTCTTATTTTTTTTCTTTTTCTTATTTTTCCTCTTTTTCTTCTCTTTGTTCATTTTCTTCTTTTTCTTCTTTTTGTTCATTTTTCTTTCTTTTCTTACTTTTCTTCATTTTCTTTCTTTTCTTCCTATTCTTCATTTTCTTCATTTTCTTCCTCTTCTTCATTTTCTTCCTTTTCTTCCTTTTTTTCCTCTTCTTCCTCTTCTTCCTCTTCTTCCTCGTCTTCCTCTTCTTCCTCTTCTTATCTTCTTCCACTTCTTCCTCTTCTTCCTCTTCTTCCTCTTCTTCCTCTTCTTCCTCTTCTTACTCTTCTTCTCTTCTTCCTATTCTTCCTCTTCTTCCTCTTCTTCCTCTTTTCCTCTTCTTCCTCTTCTTTCTCTACTTCCTCTTCTTCCTCTTCTTCTTCTACTTCCTCTTCTTCCTCTTCTTCCTCTTCTTCCTCTTCTTCCTTTTCTTCTTTTTCTTCGTTTTTGTTTTTTTTCATATTATTCTTTTTATTCATTATATTCTTTTTATTCTTCTTACTCATCTTATTCTTCATTTTCTTCTCATTCATCTTATTTTTCTTATACTTCTTATTCTTCTTATTCTTCTTATTCTTCTTATTATTCTTATTCTTCTTGATCTTCATATTCTTCATATTCTTCTTATTCTTCTTATTCTTTTTATTTTTTTTATGATTCTTATTCTTCTTTATCTTAATATTCTTTTTATTATTCTTATTTTTCGAAATCTACTAATTTTTCATATTCTTATTATACATTATATTATTCTTATTTATCTTATTATTTTTATTATTCTTATTTTTTTTCTTCATATTCTTTTTTTTCTTCTTATTCTATTTTTACTTTTTATTTTTCTTTATCTTATTATTAATCTTATTCTTCTTATTCCTCTTATTATTCTTATTATTCTTATTTATTAATTTCTTAATTTTTTCTTATTCTTCATATTATTTTTATTCTTCATATTGTTCTTATTCTTATTATTATTTTAATTATATATATTTTTCTGATTTGTTTTATTCTTTTTATATTTCTTTTACTTCATATTCTTCTTTTTCATGTTATTTTATTTATTCTTTTGATTCATCTTATTCTTATTATTCATCTTATTCAACTTATTCAACTTATCTATCTTATTCTTCTTATTCTTCTGATTCTTCTTATACTTTTTATTCTTCTTATTCATCTTATTCATCTTATTCATCTTATTCTTCTAATTCTTCTAATTCTTGATATTATTTTTATTCTTATAATTCTTATAATTCTTCTTATTCTTCATATTTTTGTTATTCTTTTTAATCTTCTTATTTATTTTTAATTCTTATTCTTATTTTTTCATATTTTTTTATTCTATTAAGCTAGTTTATTCTTCTTATTGTTCTAATTCTTCTAATTCTTCTTATTATTCTTATTCTATTTATTCTTCTTATTCTTCATATTTTAATTTTTGTTTTTATTCTTATTATTCTTCTTATTCTTCTCATTATTCTTATATAATCAATTCTTATTATTTTTTTATCTTATTATTTTTATTCTTGTTAATTCTTCTTTTTGTTCTTAATGTTCTTATTCTATTGATCCTTATTATTGATCTTAATCATTTTATTCTATTTATTCATATTATTCTTCTTATTCTTCTTATATTTTTTTTATTCTTCTTAATCTTCTTTTTCATCTAATTCTTCTTATTCTTTTTTTTCCTTTTTATTATTTTTATTCTTATTTTTCTACTTATTCTTTATATTATTCTTATTCTTCTTAATCTTTTTATTATTCTTATTATTCTTATTATTCTTATTATTCTTATATTATAAATTTTTCTTATTTTTCTTATTCTACATATTCTTCTTATTGTTGTTTTTCTTCTTAATCTTTTTATTCTTATTATTCTTTTTATTAATCGTATTAATCTTATTTTTCATATTCTTATTTTTCATATTCTTCTTTTTCAACTTATTCTTATTATTATTCTTATACTTTTTATTATTCTTATTTTTATTATTCTTATTTTTATTATTCTTATTATTCTTATTATTCTTATTATTATTCTGATTCTTCTTATTCTTCTTAATCTTCTAATTATTCTTATTCTTCTTATTCTTCTTATTCTTATTATTTTTCTAATTCTTTTTATTCTTTTTATTCTTCATATTCTTATTATTCTTCTTATTATACTTATTATTTAAATTCTTCTAATTCATCTTAATCTTTTTAATCTACTTATTCATTTTATTCTTATTATTCTTCTTATTTTTCTTATTCTTCTAATTCGTCTAATTCTTTTTATTCTATTTATTTTAATTATTCTTCTTATTCTTCTTATTCTTCTTATTCATTTTATTCATTTTATTTTTCTTATTAATCTTATTTTTCTTATTCTTCTTTTTATTTTATTTTCTTTTATTCTTTTTATCTTCTTTTCCTACTTATTTTTATATTTTTTTCTTTTTTTTTCTTATTCTACGTTATCATCATTTTCCACTTTTATTCTTATTATTATTATTATTTTTATTCTTTTTAATTATTTTATTCTTCTTATTTTTCTTATTTATTTTATTCTTCTTATTTTTCTTATTTATTTTATTCTTCTTATTCTTTTTTTCTTATTATTCTTCTTATTCTTCTTTTTCATCTTATTCTTCTTATTCTTCTTTTTCATCTTATTCTTCTTATTCTTCTTTTTCTTCTTATTCTTCTTATTCTTCTTTTTCTTCTTATTCTTCTTTTTCTTCTTATTCTTCTTACTCTTCTTATTTTTCATATTCTTTTTATTCTTCTTATTTAACGTATTATTCTTATTTTTATTATTCTTCTTATTCTTCTTATTCTCCTTATTCTTCTTATTCTTCTTATTCTTTTTATTCATCTTATTCTTCCTATTCTTCTCATTCTTCTCATTCTTCTTATTTTTCTTATTCTTCTTATTCTTCTCATTCTTCTCATTCTTCTTATTTTTCTTATTCTTCTTATTCTTCTTACTCTTCTTATTGTTTTTATTCTTCTTACTCTTCTTATTCTTTTTATTCTTCTTATATTTTTTATTCTTCTCATTCTTCTTACTTTTATTATTCTTCTTATTTTTAGTATCATGTTATTATTCTTTTCTTCGTATTCTTCTTATTGTCCATTTTCTTATTTTTTTTATTCTTCTTATTCTTATTATTTTTCTAATTTTTCTTATTATTTTATTATTCTTATTTTTCTTATTCGATTTTTTTTACTTATACTTCTCATTCATGTTATTCTTCTTTTTCTTCTTATTATTTTTAGTATTTTTATTCTTCTTTATCTTCTTTTTTTATAGGTTTGTTTATTTTATTATAACTCTCTCTTTTGGTGGAGGAATACAAATTTTACAAGCTAGGTTCTACCCTTTCCCCTTTTACACCCATTATGAAAAGAAATAAAACAAGCATCAAGGCAAAAAATGGCCTAAGTTGATTTCCGAAGATTATACCATAAATTAGCTAATGCGTAATGTTGGATTTTGAATCAGGTTATGAGCTTGCCATCTTAAAAATTCCACTTGTGCCATTCTTTTTAAAATTCTTTTTAAGCTCCTCTCCTGCCTTTCTCATATTGTTCCTCGCTTGCGATTATTCTGCTTTCCCTTTAGTCCTGATCCCTCCTTGTCGTAAATTAAAACCCGATCCCCAGAGAAAACAAACCCCAACCACCATCCAAGACAGACATAAAACAGACTTCAAGGATACACTGCTTGCTTGACGTTTTTATAAACACCTTACAGACTTCCACAGCAAGCAGGTTTTCACATACATATGGCTCAGATTTCAACACATTAATTCCTTGCACGAACAGACACTTAACAGAACAACTTTAGAAAATATTACATACGCTAGCCTCTTAAACCAGCCAAAACAGAACCTGATAGTCATATCAAATCTGCAAAAAAGAAAAACAAAAAACAAACTGCAACTCTATATGCTCCTTTACCTGTTTAGATTGTTAATACCATCCAAGACAGACTATAACAACCATTACCTGCCTTCCTGGTCCTGCAAAACAAACATCCAAACAAAAGAGAGAAGAGACTTATTTCTAGCATATACATCACGAGATTACCTACCCTTGCCGAACAAATCTCCTGGGATAAAACCTGCAATAAAATTAAACCATTCCAAACGAATATAGGATCTATTTGATTCTGCATATTGTGCTATGGTAACAGTGATAATGCTCCTCCTCTTTCTTCACCAAGGTTCAAAGTAGACTTCTATGCCATACCAATCTCTTGAGGGTAAACCTGTAGCAAAGCAAACCTATCCAAAAACCTATTGTGCTGCAGATTAACAGTGTATATACTCCTCCAATTACTTCACCAGAGACTAGAAGTGTATGCTGTGAGGACCAACACCTCGTGATCCAACTCGGCAACCTACTAGCAAAGACAATTATGTGCCAAAAGGTGAGGTCTAAGGTTAATTCATCATTTTCCCGCTATTAAATGTTTTATTCTCTGCATATCCTGACATATAGAAATCCCATCTCATCCAGCCTTGCCAGGCCTTTAAATTTGTCTGGGAAATCTCTTATGCCAAAAATCTCATCCCCTTTAGTTTCACCTACTTTGGCCAATCTGTCCGCTAGAGTATTAGCCTCTTTATAAATATGGTTAATGGTCGCCTTTCCTTCCTCCATGTATCTTTTTATGGACTCTATGTCATCTTTATATTGCCAAAGCTTTAAGCCTTTGTAAGCAAGATCAACTAACAATTTTGAATCAACTTGAATCTGGAACTCTTTAAGATTTAATTCACTACAAATTTGTAATCCTTCGAGAATGTCTTGAATCTCTGAATGTAATGCTGAATTAGCTTTCAAGTTCATCATAAATGCTTTAAAAACCTTTCCCCGTGAATCCCTAATAACCCCTCCTCCCCCTTCTATCCCCATATCTCTGTTAAAACTTCCATCTGTATTAAGTGTCATTCTACCCCTAGGGGGTTTTTCCCACTTGATGCTCTTTACCCTCAGACCCCTTTCTTTTCCATGTGACAGGCCCCAAAAATTGATCAATTCGGTAGCTGGCTTATCTTTATTTATTTTAATGGGGTTGGCCTCCGAAATACTAACAATCTCTCTCCTAATATCCTTTAAGATATTTAACGAGTCCATTCTAACATTTTCAAATATGCTCTTATTTCTAGCCTTCTAGATGCTCCAAATAACTACTAACAAAATATTTTCCCTCAGCCAGGACTAGACTTTATTCCCATATTTGGATGCATACCAACTCAATAATCTATCTTTTAGCCTCTTTATTCGACTTGCATGGACAATGTTAATCTGGCTCCAGACCTCTTTTGCTATCTTCTTGGATGAGAATAAATGATCTATGCTTTCAATTTATGAGAGGGAGCATTCACATCTAGAAGCCATTCTAATACCTTTCCTTTGAAGATTATTATCTACCGGAGTAGTTTCTAGGAGAGATCTCCATAATAAAATTTTCATTTTCTTTGGAGAATCATTCTCCCATATCCATTTAAACAGCGAGGACACTCTCCTTTTAGTTCTAAGAAGTTCCTTTGCCGATTTCAAGGTAAATACTTTTTGCGGGTTAAGAGTCCACTTCCACCCGCTTTTATTTAATTTAGAGTGAGATTCCACTAGATCTCTTTGGTTCAATTGCCTCTTCCATGTCCTTGAAGACTTTTTCTTGTTGTTCTCCTTTCCCCAGTTATATTTGACCCTCATGAATCTTGACCAAAGACTTTCGTTTTCTTTCAATCTCTACCAGCCTTTACAGGCCCATGCATTAGAAGCAACATCAAAACTAGTGAAACCCAAGCCTTCCTCCTCCTTCGGGAGGCATAGTGAATCCCATTTTACCCAGTGTAACTTAGCTTTACCTTTCCACTTGCCCCATAAGAAATTAGCCATTTCTTTTTCCATCTTCTAAAGCACTATTTTGGGAGGTTGAATAATAGATAAGATATGTGATAATGTACCCTGTAATACATGAGAAATAAGAGTAGCTCTTCCACCGAAGCTTAACAATTCCTCCTTCCATCTCGCGATCTTACCTCTTATTTTTTTCTAGAAGGAAGCTATGATATTCTTCTTTCAATCTTCCTTCATGTATTGGGCAACCCAAATACATCAAGGCACTTTTTTTTTTGGATAAAGCATGTGATCTCTTTAACTCGTTGTAATACTTTCTCTGGTGCTTTAGAAGATATGATAAATTGACATTTCTTTTTGTTCAAAAGCTGCCCCGTCTCCATCTCTAAAATCTGCATTAATTCTATAAAGTTGAATAATAACTTGGTACTAGCATTAGTGAAAATAATAACATCATCCGCGTAAGCCAAGTAGCTTACTAATGAAGTTCCTCTTGGCTGCCTAAATGTCAAAATACTCCCTTCTTGCATTCTGCTTTTAATATTTAATAAGAGTAATTTCAGATAAATATTAAAAGGTAAGGAGACAAAAGATCTCCTTGTCTTAATCCTCTAACTGGTTTAAACTCATCTCCTATATGTCCATTAATAATAATTCTTACCCACACACTTGAGATACATCTGAACAACAAATCAATCCAGAATTTCGAGAAGCCCATCTTTCTCATAGCATAACATAAAATGGTTCATTCCACCCTATCAAATGCTTTTGAGAGATCCAGTTTAAATGCCAGTTTATGCCCTCTAGTTTTAATTCCAATGTCTCTCATCATTTCAAAGGCTAAGCCAATATTTTCCATCATTATTCTATTTTTGACAAAACCTGCTTGTTCAGGAGAAATAATATTAGGAAAGATGTTACTTAACCTATTTTTGCAAAAGTTTAGCTAGAATTTTATATACCGCATTACACAAGCTAATCGGTCTAAAGTCTTGGCATTTTTGTGGATTCTTAGTTTTAGGTAGTAAGATAATAAAAGAACAGGCCCATGTTTTTGTAATTTCTGCACCTGCAAAGATGTGTGAGATCGCAAGGTGAAGATCCTCCTTAATAGTGTTCCAAGAATATTGAAAAAAGTACTATTCCATCCATTTGGACCTGCTGCACTATCTTTATTCAAGCTAAATACTACTTTCCTAACCTCTTCCTCTTCTGGGAAATCTTCTGACCTCGAATGATCTTCTGTTGTTATCTGACAATTTAGTGCATTCAGTAATGAATGACCTTTTATATTCTCCTCTTTGGTTAGATGATTTTTAAAATACTCATCGAGAAGACTTTTTACATCTTCTTCTTCCTCTATCCAACAGCCTTCCAAATTTTTAATGTATGTTATTAACTTCTTCTGAGATTTAATTTTGGCCATGGAATGGAAAAACTTAGTATTATTATCACCTTCTTTAAGCCATTTAATTTTCGATCTTTGCTTCCAAAAAACTTCCTCCATGTGTAAGTTGAGTCTTAGGGCTGCTTCTGCTTTACTAAGCTCCTGCCTGTGTTTAACATTTTGATTTTTTTTCATATTCTTTTTCTTTAACTAGCACTTGCTCTTCCGCTTGAATGATGTTTTCATTAATATTACCAAAAATATCTTTATTCCATTTAATTAGCCTAAATTTTAATCTGCGCATCTTTGTGGCTAATACCTGCAAAGGATTACATAACGTGGGTTCTAACCATGATGTTTCTACTATCTTCTCGAAGTCAGGGTGTAAACTCCACATGTTTTGGAAGTTAAAACTCTTTGATGTTTTTTGACATTTACGGAAGGATAATAACATTGGGCTATGATCCGACCATGTTCTATTCAAAATTTTCAGAGACATGCCTCCATGTGCGGCCATCCATTTGGCATTATATAGAACTCTGTCTATTCTAGCCCAAATCATACCCCACTTTTTCTAGTTATTACACCAAGTGTAATTAGAGCCCAAGAAATTTGCTTCCATAAGATTCAAATTTGCAATGGTTTCGTTAAAATGTGCCATAGACTATGCATCTGGTCGTCTTCCTCCTAAGTTCTCTCTCGGGTATCTAATCACATTAAAATCTCCACCAATGATCCAGGGGAGATCCGCCCTAGCTATCTCGACCATATCCTGCCATAAAGATTTTCTTCCTTCTTTAGTGTTTTTTGCATATATAGTAGTGAGGAGGATCTCTGAATTACCTACTTTAAAGTGTATAAGATGTTCTGTAGATTTTAATATAATAATTCCTAGATTTCCATTCCACATGACCCAAATTTTACCGTTAATATTTGCCATAGCGTTATCAAACCCCATTTTAATTTTAGAATTATCCAATTTATTAATATCAACCATAGGTTCTGATAAAATAACAATTTTAGCTTTATGGATATTTGTTAATTTCCTAATCCTATTCAGAGAGGGCTTATTTTCCACCCCTCGAATATTCCAATAAATACAACTATCCATTATTAGTTGATCTTGCTTGCACTCTGGTTGTGCATTTGGATTCATACTTCATATTTAAGTATTTTCTCCTATTTCTAGATGATTTTACAGAACTAGAACCACTTACTTGGGGCCTTTCCAGGCCAATTCTACCCAATTGGAGTGCCATTATCTTAACTTCTTCTATCGCTTCCTCCCTTGTGTACGAATGCCATTTCTTTATAGCCTTATTAGTATGCTCATACAACTTAGGCAGGCTCGTACTATCTTCAAATTTTGTTTGAGGGAAGAAATCACAGCTCTTATTATCATATTATGTTTCTGAAAAATCTAAAACATCCCCATCAATCCAGCTATAATCTGTATCACTATCTATTAACTGAGTTCTCTGCTTGATTCTTCCAATCCCCTTCCTTCTCTGAGGCATTTTTCTTTTTGATTTATCATTTCCTACCTCCGAAACCAACAGCCTATCATCTAACATTCCACTTATTATAGAATCTTGCTCTCCATTTCCTCTTCCCTCCTCGCCTGAGAACACTTCTATATCCTTATCCTTTTCTGCCCCTCTCATGCCTTCCTCAAAACTAGAATCCTCCCCTCTTATAAGCCTTTTTTCATTGCATGGGATACCCATGTAGTGTGAGGCACCTTCTTCCCCTCCCCTATTTTTTTCTCCTGCCCATCCTCCTCATTTATCATCTCCAAGGAGCTGTCCTTCCTTACCCATACCTCTGCCCTCTCCCCACCTTTTTCCTTCCTATCGTCCAAGCTATTACTGCCCACCCTACATGCCTCAAAATCATGCCCAAGCCTCCTGCAATTCTTACAGTAGCTTGGAACTTGCTCAGGAACAATATTCTACCAAAAGCCAGCTCCATCTTCAGTGCCAACCCAAATTTTCTGTAGATCCTGGATTTCGAGATTTGTTTCTATACAAATCCTTGCACTGTGAGGTCTTGTCATCGATGTAGTGGCCTCATCCATGAACATGGGTTTTCCAACGCACATCGCAATAGAGTAGAGAGATGCTTTATTAAAAAATGGTAATGGAAGATTAGGGAGGGAATGCCATACCAGAGCTATCAGGGTTTCCTCCATGGGCAAGAAATGAACTGTCCATTTTAGCAGGCGCATAGGGTAGCCAAAGACGAACCATAAACCACGCAACCACATTCTGTTGTAGTCTTCTTCCGCCATGAATTGGAGGAAGACGTGTTTAGCGTCATAGTTTCCTGTCTTGACACTTCCACTTAGCTTGAGTGTGTTGAGGAATCCCTGTATATCATCAAAGCGTGGCCTGCCATATGAGAATTTCCCCATGAGGGTGAGCTTGAATGGCTCCTCCATTCTTTCGAATTCTGCCTTAGAGAAAATCACTGCAGGGAGTTCATTCTTCCTCCCTAATAAGGGTAAATTAGGCGCGAGCTCTTTAACAAGGAGGCAAATGATTTCTTCTTGCACAAGTGATACTCCATTATTTAGGCTGAAATGAGCTTGAAAATGCAAGATGGACTTTCTCTCTCTCTAGAAAGTTCGTATTCTATCTCTAGAAAGTTGAGAGCATTTTTCTTCTTCTAATTCTTCCTTTTTTATTTCTTCTATTGCATTTTCTTATTATTCTTTTTATTTATTTTTATAATTATTCTTATTCTTTTTATTCATCTTATTCTTATTATACTTCTTATTCTTCAACATAGTCTAATTCTTCTTATTCTTCATTATTTTCTTAATTTTCTTATTCTTCTTATTCTTCTTATTATTTTTATTCTTTTTATTATTCTTATTCTTATTATTCTTTTATTCTTCTTATTCTTATACTTCTTCTTATTTTTATTATTTTAATTATTCTTCTAATTATTCATATTATTTTATTATTGTTATTCTTGTTATTCTTCTTATTTTTCTTTTTCTTCTTATTTTTCTTATTTTTCTTATTCTTCTTATTCTTCTTATTCTTTTTATTCTACTTATTTTTTTTATTGTTCTTATTCTTTTTATTCTTCTTATTCTAATTACTCTTTTTTTTCATATTCTTTGTATTATTCTAATTTTTCTTAATTTTCTTAGTAATCTTAATCTTCTTATTCTTCTTATTTTTTTATTATTCTTCTTAATCATCTTATTTTTCTAATTCTTCTTATTTTTATTATTTTTCTTTTTCTTCATACTTTTCATACTCTTCTTAGATTATTATTATTTTTTCGAATTCCTATTATTCTCCTTATTTCTATATTCTGCATTTCTTCTTTTTGTTATTATTATTATTCTTATTATTCTTATTATTCATATTCTTATTTTTTTCTTCTTATTTTTTTTCTTCTTATTCTTCTTATTCTTTATATTCTTCTTATTCTTCTTATTCTTTTTATTCTACTTATTTTTTATATTGTTCTTATTCTTTTTATTCTTTTTATTCTTTTTTATTCTTATTATTTTTATTATTCTCTTTTTTTTTTCTTATTCTTTCTATTATTCTATTTTTTCTTAATTTTCTTAGTAATCTTATTCTTTTTATTCTTCTTATTTTTTTGTTCTTTTTCTTAATCATCTTATTTTTCTTATTCTTCTTATTTTTATTATTTTTCTTTTTCTTCTTACATTTCATATGCTTCTTAGATTCTTATTTTTTTATTCTTTGAATTCCTCTTATTCTTTTTATTCTTCTTATTCTACATTTCTTCTTTTTGTTATTATTATTATTATTATTATTATTATTATTATTATTCTTATTATTCTTATTATTATTATTTTTATTTTCTTATTAATCTTCTTATTCTTATTATTTTTATTATTTATTATTTATTATTTTATTATTTTTATTATTTTATTATTTTATTATTTTATTATTCTTATTATTTTATTATTTTTATTATTTTATTATTTTTATTATTTTTATTATTTTTATTATTTTTATTATTTTTATTATTTTATTATTTTATTATTTTTATTATTTTTATTATTTTTATTATTTTTATTCTTTAAATTCTACTAATTCTTCTTATTCTTCTAATTCTTCAAATTGTTCATTTTCTTATTAATCTTCTTATTATTCTTATTCTTATTATTCTTCCTAGGATTCTTATTTTTTTTATTTTTCTTATTCTTCTTATTCATCTTATTTTTCTTATTCTTCTTATTCTTCTATTTCTTCATTTTCTTCATTTTCTTCTGTTTATTTCTTTTTTCTTAATCTTTTTATTCTTATTATTATTATTCATATTCTTTTTTTTTTCTTATTCTTTGTATTACTTCTAATTTTTAATATTTTTCTTAGTCTTCTTATTCATCAAATTCTTCTTATTTTTTTTTATTTTTCTTATTCTTCTTACATTTTATACTGTTCTAATATTCTTATTCTACTTATTCTTCTTAAACTTCTTATTCTTTCTTTTCTTATTATTCTATTTATTCTTCTTAGTTTTATTATTCTTCTTTATCTTCATTTTTTCTATATCTTTTTATTCATTTAATTTTTCTATTTCTTCTTCATATTTTTATTCTTATTATTCTTCTTTTTCTAATTTTTCTCTTTTATTATTCTTTAAATTTTTTTTTTTCTTTTACTACTTTTTCTTATTTTTGATCTCATTCTTAATATTTTTTCTTATTCCTTTTTTTATTCTTATTCTTCTAATTCTTCTGTTTTTTTATTTTTTTTTATTATTTTTTTATTTTTTTTATTTTTTTTATTTTTTTTATTTTTATTATTCTTCTAATTCTTCTTAGATATATTATTCTCCTTTTTATTCTTTTATTTCTTATTATTCTTATTATTATTCTTATTATTTTTAGTATTTTTATTCTTCATATTCTTCTTATTTTCCTAATTCTTCCTATTCTTCATATTCATTTTATTCTTGATATTGTTCCTTTTCTTCTTAGACTGCTTATTCTTCTTATTCTTTTTATTCTTCCTAGGTTTCATATTTTTTTATTCTTCTTATTCATCTTATTCTTCTTATTTTTCTTATTCTTCTTAATCTTCTTATTTTTCTTATTCTTCTTAATCTTCTTATATTCTTATAATCCTTATTCTTTTTTTTTTCTTATTATTCTACTTCTTAATAAAATTCTTATTTTTCTTAATCTTATTATTCTTATTACTCTTTAGATTCTTTGCAATCTTCTTATTTTACTTATTTTTTGTATTCTTCTTTTTCTTCTTATTCTCTTTTATCTTTTTATTCATCTTGTTCATCGAATTTATCTTATTCTTATTATTTTTCCATTTCTTTTTTTTCTTCCTATTCTCTTTTTTTATTCTTATTAATCTTCTTAATCATATTATTCTGCTTATTGTTCTTTTTGATGTTATTGTTTCATTGTTCTTATTTTTTATTATTTATTGTTCTTATTCTACTTATTTTTATTATTCTTCTTATTTTTTCAATTCTTCTTATTCATCTTATTCTTTTTATTATTCTTATTATTTTTATTCTTTTTATTCTTATTTTTCTTTTTATTCTTCTTATTCTACATATTAATCTTATTCTTTCTATTCTACTAATACTACTTATTCTTCATTTTTTAATTCTTCTTAGTCTTCTAATGCTATTCTTTGTTCATTTTTTTTCTTTTTTTTCTTATTCATATTATTTTTGTTTTATTTTTTTTATTCTTCTTATTCTTCTAATATTTCTTCTATTTTGTTATTCATATTATTCTTCTTATTCTTCTAATTCTCCTTTTTCTTTTTATTCTTTTTATTCTTTTTATTCTTTTTATTCTTTTTATTCTTCTTATTCTTCTTATTCTTCTTATTCTTCATATTCTTATTAGAATTCTTATTATTCTAATTCTTCTAATTCTTATTAGAATTCTTATTATTCTTATTCGTATTATTATTCATATTCTTCTTATTTTTCTTATTTTTCTTATTCTCTTTATTATTCTTATTGTTCTTATTCTTCTTATTATTCTTATTATTCTTATTCTTTTTTTTTTATTCTTTTTCTTCTTAAGCTTATTATTATTATTATTATTATTATTATTCTTTTTTTATTTATACTTCTTATTCTTTTTATTCTTCTTATTTGTCTTTCTCTTCTTATACTTTTTAATATTTTTATTCTTCTTATTTATCTTATTCTACTTATTTTTTTTATTCCTTTATTTTTTTTTTCTTATTCTTTTTATTCTTTCCAATTCTTCTTATTTTAATTTTTCTTTTTATTTTTATATTCTTCTTTTTTATCTTATTCTTCTTATTCTTTTTTTTCTTATTTTCTTATTCTTCTTATTCTACTTATTCTACTTATTTTTTATATTCTTTTTATTCTTCTAATTCTTCTTATTCTAACTCTTTTTATTCTTCTTATTCTTTTTATTCTTATTATCTTTTTATTCTTCTTATAATTTTTATTTTTTTTATTCTTCTTATACTTTTTATTCTTCTTTTTATTCTTTTTCATCTTATTCTCATTATTCTTCTTATTCATCTTACTCTTCTTATTCTTCTTATTCTTCTTATTCTTTTTATTCTTCTTTTTTTTATAAAACAACATTTCTTAATTATAACCCTCACTTTTGGCGGAGGAATACCATTTTTACAACCTACTTGCTTGCTACCCGTAGCCCTTTACACCCTTTCTCCTACATCAAGCATTAGCTATTGTAACTGTGATAAAACATAAAGAAGCAGGGGCTGGTTTTCCTAGGAGTGCAATTTTGAGTCTTTATGTTGATTCTAATCCATATGTTGATTTTGAATCACATAGAGATCGATTTTGAGCTTTTATAGTAAGCTTCAGTATTGTATTAAACTGAACTTTGATGTTTGTTTAGATGTTATTCTTTATCCTGCGATCCCTTACTTCCAACCAGCTATTTATAACTCCCCTATACTGCAACTTTGTCTAAACTGGATCTGCAGAGTTTTGTTGTTGCAGCAAGACTGATAAATGTGTTGACATCCTTTACGGGCATCCTTAACCTATCACCTGCATACAAGCCACAGACACCAAAGAAATTCCAGCCTCCATGATGAGAGCTCATGGACCCTTGTCACCTGCATAAAAGAAACAGAAATCAAGTTTCCAGCCTCCTGTTCGGCTGGATTACAATCTCTTTGTTCTGTTCTTCGGTCCAGCGAATTTCTGTTTTTAGCCAATCCATAGCAGCTTTTTGATGTTCCCGTTTGTGCACAGCAGCTATCTAAATTATGCCCAAGGCTAGCCTACTTTTGTAGATATTAAAAATTACCATAACATTATACAAAAACTTGTGACCCCTCTCCTAACTTTAAACTAATTAAGATATCAAAACAAAGTTAAAACAGACTTATGAACTATTAACAAAAGGACTTGTGCGCATGATATTTCTTCCTGTTTTAGGAGACCTTGCTTCTAAGAAAGAACCAAAATAACAATCTGCATCTATTTTTACAGAGATTAGTAAAATATAAATGAACAATGACTTGAGCAGGGAGTTGTTCTATTATAGAATCTTCCTTCAGGACCAGGAAGACTTGAACAAATCTGCAAAATACCCTGTGCTGCTATAATAAAAGAGGAATTGAAATTCACAGAGATGTCGAAAGCTTATGATTTTTAGTTATTCGGATGTATGGGAAATCTTTTTTATCTAGATTTATTATTCCTTTAAATATCTCTGGAAGAGAGACTTCGTCATATAAATGAAGCTCTTTAAATTTTCCTTCTTTTGCTAACTTCTAGCTCTTCTTCGAATTTCCATAGTCTACTTTTGTTATTAACTAAATCTGCCAATATTTTAGAGTCTATTTGTATATCTATATTTGTTAGCTCTTTAGAATAACATATTCTAAGTCCATCCCTTAATGCTAATATTTCTGCGTGGAGGGCAGATGACGCATTATTGGGACATGAGAAGGCAAATATCAAGTGACCACCAAAGTCCCTTAAGGCGTCTCCTCCTCCAGTTAGTCCTATGTTCCTGTCAAAACTATCATCGGTGTTTAGAGCTAATCTATCTTTTTCTGGTTTATCTTATTTAACTCCTATGATTTTTGGTGGCTTTGTTTTTGATACTGTGAGATTCCAAAATTTTAGAGAGTGAGCTTCTAGGAGAGAGCTTTGAAGTGCGAGTGGTGAGGATTCCGAGGCGGATTTTATTTCAGATTTTATTGCTTTCCATATGTTTTCAGGGTTCATTCTTAAACCTTCATATCTACTATTATTCCTAGCTTTCCATATACACCAGATAGCGATGTGAGGTATGTTATTTTTAAGCCATTTCTGAGAGCTATGATGAAAGCGCGCATTACACCATTTAATTAATCTATTTCTAAGAGGGATGCATGCATGTTTTAATCCCATTTCTGATTCTAGTCTCCTCCATATTTCCATAGCTACCTTCCCTTGAGAGAACATGTGATCAAGTGATTCTAAATTGTGCAAACAACACTCACATCTCGAGGCAATTTGTATGCCTTTTGTTTTTATGATATCATCTATCGGTATAATCTTTGAGAGAACTTTCCATGTATTGGTTTTTATTTTTTGGCTATTATCATTATCCCATATCCATTTAAATGAAGGTTGGATTTCCTTTTTACTTCTAACTTTTTCTTTTATAGTTTTAAGTGAAAAGGCTCCATCTTCACTTAAAGTCCATTTCCAACCATTTTTAGTGAGTTTGGAATGTTTTTCCACTAATTCCCTTTGCTTGAGCATTTGAATCCAAATTTGTGATGCTTTGTTCTTATTTCTGATCCTATATATATCATCCTCTATACAATATTTAGCTCTCATAAATTCCGCCCAAAGATTATTATTTTCTTTAATTCTCCACCATCTTTTGCTGGCCCATGCTTTAGCTAGTTCATTTAAGTCAGTGGGCCCTAGGACTGTTTCTTGCAAGGGGGTAGCAAATGTCTTTCCATTTTTTCCAATGTAACTTTCTTTTACCATTTTTTGAACCCCATAAGAAGTGAGCCAATTCCTTCTCTAATCTTTTTATATCCGACACTGAAAGATGATGAATCATCAAATTCTGCATGACTATGCTCTGTAATACATGAGTGATCAATGTAATTCTACCACTCATTGAAAGTGTGTCTACTTTCCATCCAACTATTTTATTTTTAATTTTCTCAAATAGGAAGTCTAGGTATATTGATTTTAATTTTCCTTCGTATATTGGGCATCCGAGATATTGAAGTGCACCTTTTATGTGAGTGAATCCTGTTATTTTGTTAGTTCTATACCCTAGAGTTTTAGGGGCCTTTTTGCCAATCATAAATTGACATTTTTTGTTGTTGATTTTCTACCATGTTTATTCTTCAAAGGTTTTTAGCAATTCCATGAGATTATGTAAAGATCTGGAGTTACCATTTGTGAAAATAATCACATCGTCGGCATAGGCCAAGCAACCCACTAAAGGTGTGTTAGTAGGTTGACTGAACCGACCTATACTACCTGTGATCATTTTGTTTTTTACATTCACTATTAGTAGCTCTAGGTAGATATTAAAGAGAGAGGAAGAAAGTGGGTCACCCTGCCTTAATCCTCTCATCGGCTTGATATCTTTCCCTAGTTCTCCATTGATAAGAATTTTCAACCAAGAACTTGATATGCATCTATAAATCAAGTCTATCCATGTTTCAGAAATGCCCATTTTTCTCATGACAAAACATAGAATTTTCCATTCTATTTTGTCAAAAGCTTTAGAGAGGTCTAGTTTTAGCAGTACGTTATGACCTCTAGATTTTGAACCTATTTCTCTGATCATTTCTTTAGCTAAACATATGTTTTCCATTAGTAATCTATTTTTCATAAAGCCTGATTGTTCTTTAGAAATAATTATTGGCATTACCACCTTTAATTTGTCTTGAAGTAACTTAGACAAGATTTTATATTTGGAGTTACATAGGCTAATGGGTCTAAAGTCTTCTGCTTTTTGTGGATTTTCCATTTTAGGGATAAGAACCAAGTATGAACCGCCCCATTTCTTGCCTATGTCTGCACCACAGAAAATCCAGTGGATAGCCTGTAGGAGGTCATTTTTAATGATTGGCCAATAGTATTGATAGAACTTATTATTCCACCCATTAGGACCCGGGGCGCTATTTTTTCCCATGCTGAAAATAGTAAATTTTAGTTCTTCATCATCTGGGAATTTGATGAGCGGATCATTATCTTAATTGTTAATTTTATGATCTATCTTCTTTAGGAGGAAATCTCCATTCAAATTTATAATTCCTCTAAATTGATTTTCAAAATATTCATCTAGATGGTTTTTAATTTCTAAGTTCATGTCCACTCATTTGTTTAGTTTGTTTTTTATTCATTGTATTCTTTGTTTTTGGGCTTTGATTTTGACTGTTTTCTGAAAAAACTTCGTAATTTTATCTCCTTCTTTTATCCATTTAATTTTAGTTTTTTGTTTCCAGAATACTTCCTCCATTAGTAATTTTAATTTTAGCTCAGCCTGTGCTTTATTTAGTTCCTTTCTACTTTCTGAATTTTGAAGAATTTCGTATTCTAGCTCTTTTTTTCAACTATCTTTTCTGCTTCTATAATATTTTTGTTGATATTACCAAAGGAATCTCTATTCCATAATATTAACTGATTTTTTAGCCTTTCTAATTTTTTATTCCAGATTTGAGCAGGGTTATTTGTTTTCTCTTGCATTCATGAATTTTTGACCGTATTGATAAAATCATGATGTAAAACCCATGCATTCTGAAATTTAAAAGACTTATTCTTAAGTTTATTTTTTTCTACTGAAATTAATAATGGATTATGATCAAAGCATGTTCTATTTAAATGTCTAACGGCCGTGGAGCCATAAGCCTCTAGCCATTTGACATTGTGAAGAATTCTATCCAGTCTTGCCCATATGGTGCCTTTAGCTTTCCAATTATTACACCAAGTGTATTGGGAGCCCGAAAAATTAGCTTCCAACAAACTAGCTTCTGTTATCGTATTATTGAAGTGTGCTATGGCTTTTTATTGGGGGGGTTGCCCCCTTTTTTCTTTGTAGCCTTTCTTATAATATTGAAGTCTCCTCCTATTATCCATGGTTTGTTTATTTTAGCAATTTTAAGTATATCATTCCAAAGCTCATTTCTGCCTTCTTTAGTATATTTGGCATAGGAAACAGAGATGATCTACTCTTGTGAATTATCTAAAGAGAAGTTAATAATTTGGTTAGTATCTTCTAAGATAATTATATTGAATATGCTTTTCAAGAAAATCCAGATTTTGTTATTTTTATTCGAGAATGCATAATCAAACCCTAAAATCTTTTTGTAGTGATCTAGTTTATCCTTATTTGCAATGGGTTCGGCAAGAATAATTATTGGGGTTTTATATAATTGAATCAATTTTTTAACCCTTTTTAATGAGGAGGGATTTGCAATACCCCTCACATTCCATTAGATGAATCTAAACATTAGAAGTGAATTTAGCCCGACCTCTAGTAGTGCATTTTGATTCATATGTTTTATCTAAGTATTTTTTCCTATTTCTAGATTTTTTAATTGAACTGAAGCCTCCTGATTTTTCATTTTTCCATTCCGTGCCTAGCTGTAATGCCATGAGTTTTATTTCCTCCATGTCCCAATCTTTATCTCCCGTTATATTTGCCAAATTATCAATATCAAAATTATCTTTGGAAGCTTTTATCAATTCAAAATCATCCTCATTTAAAGATAACATGAAATCGCTTCTGGCCTCTAAATTGTCATCTAAAATAATTCCTGGATCCTCTGGACCTTTCCTCCTCCCCACACACTTTTTTTTGGATTCAAATCTGCCTCTCCTGAATTTTTTGTTTATTTCAGCTATTTTTAATATTAATTCATGGTTTTTAGCTACTTCGGTATCCTCTGCTGGTATGTTTATAGCCCTTCTTATTCTTCTTATTCTTCTTATTCTCTTTATTCTTCTTATTTTTTTTATTCTTCTTATTCTTCTTATTCTTTGTATTCTTCTATTTTTTAATATTTTACTTTATCGTATTATTCTTGTTATTCTTTTTATTCAAATTTTTATTCTTATTCTTCTTATTCTTTTTATTCTTATTTCTTTATATTCTTCATTTTCTGATTATTCTTTTTTCTTCTTATTCTTAAATTTATTATTATTATTGTTATTCTTCTTATTCTTCTTATTCTTCTTATTCTTCTTATTCTTCTTATTCTTCTTTTTCTTCTTATTCTTCTTTTCTTCTTATTCTTCTTATTCTTCTTATTCTTCTTATTCTTCTTATTCTTCTTATTCTTCTTATTCATCTTATTCTTCTTATTCTTCTTATTCTTCTTATTCTTTTATTATTCATATTCTTCTTATTCTTCTTATTCTTATTATTCTTCTTATACTGTTATTCTTCTTATTCTTCTTATTCTTCTTATTCGTGTTATTCTTCTTATTCTTTTTATTCTTCTTATTTTTTTTTCTTTATTATTCTTTTTCTTATTTACTTTTTTATTCTTCTTATTTTTCTTATTCTTGTTATTCTTTTTATACTTCTTATTCTTCTTATTATTCTCTTTTTTCTCTTTATTCAAATTCTTTTTATTTTTCTTATTCTTCTTATCTTTTTATTCTTCTTATTTTTCTTATACTTATTCTTATTATTTCTATTATTCTTATTCATCTTATTTTTTTTATTATTCTCATTCTTCTTATTTTTTTATTCTTCTTATTCTTCGTATTATTCTTATTCTTCATTTTCTTCTTGTTATTCGTATTTTTCTTATTATTTTTACTCTTATTATTAGTATTATTATCCTTCTTATTCTTCCTTTTCTTATTATTATTATTATTCTTCTTTTTATTAGTATTATTATTCTTCTTATTCTTCTTATTGTTATTATTCTTTTTATTCTTCTTAATTTTCTTATTCTTTTTTTTCTTATTATTCTTTGTATTCTTATTATTCTTCTTAATCTTCTTCTTCTACTTATTATTATTATTCATCTTATTCTTCTTTTTCTTATTATTCTTCTTTTTTTTGTTTTAATTCTTTTTAATCTTCTTATTCTTCTTAATTTTCTTATTCATATTATTTTTTTATTCTTTTTACTATTCTTATTCTTCTTACTTTTATAACCATTCTTATTCTTCTTTTTCTTTTTATTTTTATTATTCTTCTTATTAATCTTAATATAATTAGCCTTCTTACTCTTTTATTCTTCTTATAATTTTTATACTTATTATTCATCGTATTCTTCTAATTCTTTGTATTCTTCTTTTTTTTGTTTTTTTTATTCTTCTTATTTTTCATATTATTCCAATTCTTCTTATTCTTCTTATTCTTCTTATTCTACTTCTTCTACTTGTTCTTCTTATTCTTATTATTCTTATTATTCTTCTTATTCTTCTTTTTCTTCTTTTTCTTCTTTTTCTTATTTTTCTTATTTTTCTTATTTTTCTTATTTTTCTTATTTTTCTTTTTATTATATATTTTATTCTTCTTCTTTGTATCATTCTTCTTATTTTTATTCTTCTTATTTTTATTCTTTTAATTTTTATTATTCTTATTATTCTTATTATACTTATTGTTCTTATTCTATTTATTATTCTTATTCTTCTCATTCTTCTAATTTTTCTCATTCTTTATATTCTTCTTATTCTTTTTTTTCTTCTTATTTTTCTTTTTCTTTTTTTTCTTCCTTTTCTTTTTATTATTATTTTATTCATCGAATTCATATTCTTTTTATTATTTTGAGTCTTCTTATTATATATTGTATTCATCTAATTTGTATTCTTTTTCTTATTTTTATTTTTCTTAATATTTTTATTTTTCTTATTGTCTTATTCTATTTATTCATCATATTATTCTCTTTCTTCTCAATTTTCTTATTCTTTTTATTCTTTTATTCTTCTTATTCTTATTATATTTATTATTGTTATTATTCTTATTATTCTTCTTATTATTCTTATTATTCTTTTTCTTCTATTTCTTTTTATTCTTATTATGGTTCTTATTGTTCTTATTGTTCATATTATTATTATTCTATTTATACCTTTTTATTCTTATTTTATTTTATTTTTTATATTCTTCATTTTCTTAATTTTATTTTTATTATTCATATTCTTCTTATTCTTTTTTTTTCTACTTATTCTCCTTATTTTCCTTATTCTTATTATTCTACTTTTTTCTCTTATTCTTCTTACTCTTTTATTTTCCTTATTATTCATATTCTTCTCATTTTTTAATTTTTTTTATATTTCATTTTTTTCCTATTATCCATATCCTTGTTATTTTTTTTGTTATTATTATTGTTATTCTTCTTATTCTTCAAAATTTTCATATTCTTCTTATTCTTTTTATTCTTCTATTGTTCTGATAATTTTTATTATTATTATACTTTTTTTATACTTCATATTTTTATTATATTCTACTTATTATTCTTATCCATCATTTTCTTCTTATTCTTATTATTATTCTTATTCTTATTATTCTTCTTATTCTTCTTATTCTTTTTATTCTACTTATTGTTCTTATTGTTCTTATTGTTCTTATTGTTCTTATTCTTCTTATTCTTCTTATTCTTCTTATTCTTTTAATTCTACTTATTTTTCTAATTCTTCTTATACTTCTTATTTTTTTTATATTCTTCTTATTCTACTTATTTTCTTATCTTTCTTACTATTCTTATTCTACTTTTTTTCATATTCTTGTTATTATTCTTATTCTTCTTATTCTTCTTATTATTATAATTCTTATTATTTTTGTTATTATTCTATTCTTCTTTTTCTTTTATTCTCCTTATTATTTATATTCATCTTATTTTTTTTATTTTTCTTATTTTTCTTATTTTTCTTATTTTTCTTATTTTTCATATCCTTGTTATTTTTTTTCTTCTTCTTATTTTTATTATTCTTCTTTTTTTTCTTTTTATTCTTTTTCTTCTTATTCATCTTCAACTTCTTAATATTTTTTATCTTCTTATTCTTCTTATTCTTTTTATTCTTTTATTGATCTTTTTTCTTGTTTTTTTCTTATTCTTCTTATTCTTCTAGTTATTTTTATTCTTCTTACTCTTCTTATTCTTCTTATTCTTCTTATTATTCTTATTATTCTTACTCTTCTTATTCTTTTCATTAATTTATTCTGTTAATTCATTTTTTTTTCTTTTTATTATTCTTATTCTATTTATTCTTTTTAGTCTTCTTATTCTTATTATTTTTTTTATTCTTCATATTATTCATATTCTTCATTGTCTTCATTTACTTTTTATTCATTTTATTCTTCTTATTCTTTTTCTTCTTACATCATCGCCAAACATATCGTCTTTCCTAAAGAATGGTCGCCTCATTCATATCTAGCAAGTTTCAAATGAGCATTAGTCCGCCATGAGAAAGGTAATTGAACAACTCCAGATTACCAAGCTGCGCCTTACTAAAACATGGAATTCTGGATCATTTTGCCTGCCCTAGCACACTATTTCTTCTTCTTATTTTTTCTTATTCTTCTTACTCTTTTTATTCTTTTTATTCGTATTATTCTTCTTATTTTTCTTATTCTTCATATTCTTGTTATTCTTATTTATTCTTGCTATTCTTATTTATTCTTATTATTCTTCTTATTCTTCAAATTATTATTATTCTTCTTATTTTCTTATTTTTCTTATTTTCTTATTCTTCTTATTTTATTTATTCTTATTATTCTTCTTATTTTATTTATTCTTTTTTTCTCCTTATTCTAATTTTTATTTTTTTCTTCATATTTTTCATTTTGTTCTTTTTCTTCATTTTGTTCTTTTTCTTCTTTTTCTTCTTTTTCTTCTTTTTTTCTTTTTTTTTCTTTTTTTTCTTTTTTTTCTTTTTTTTCTTTTTTTTCTTTTTTTTCTTTTTTTTTTCTTCTTTTTCTTCTTTTTCTTCTTCCTCTTCTTCCTCTTCTTCCTCTTCTTTCTCTTCTTTCTCTTCTTTCTCTTCTTTCACTTCTTTCTCTTCTTTTTCTTCTTTTTCTTCTTTTTATTCATTTTCTTCTTATTCTTCTTATTCTTTTTTTTGGAAAGTTTATTTTATTAATATTAACCCTCTATTTTGGTAGAGGAATACCATTTTAACAACTTACTTGCTTGCTACCCATTGCCCCTTACACCCTT